>FR990013.1:1031850-1346973 GCA_905404135.1 Hesperia comma
TCAATACAGATCACCTGTTTCGCTGCGTCCGATCTGCGGCTGCCAGTTGCCAGAGCTTCCTCCTTCAATGTCACACGAATGAACTCCAGGAAGCCCACGAGTGCACGCACGCAGCCGTCGATTCGGCTCCAGACAACACATGTGTAACCTGCGTGTGCTGCTGCCTGTGCATCCTCGAAAACTTATCTGAAAACAGAACGATGCACATTGCATCGTCACATGTGAGATTACTTCAAAACTCATTGGTTTCACAAAGTAAATTAAAACCAATCGAAGTGTGCTGTACTTGTAAATAAAATAATTGGGGAACTGATTGTACCCAACTGCTACTTTAATTAAAAATTTCACTGAACTTCCACAAACTGCTATTGTTTTTTTTTTTCAGCAAATAGAAAATGATGAAAGATTTTAATTGTTATCTTTTGTCACTTTTCATTAATTGCAAGACACAACAAAAGGTCATATTTTCACAAGGAACGAAAATAAAATGGAAGTTATAAAACTCCAACACACCAGATGTAACCAAATAAAACTTTAACGCCGTTTCACTTTTACCTCGTCTAGCCGTTACTATATCTAGGTAATGTCACCCTTGGTTGCAGACAGGAACCAGAAAAGGTCTTGGTCTCCAGTTCCTTATAACCTAGAAACGCTTCCCAAACGCATCATAAATCCGACGTAAACACTTACGCCGACTTTATTTATTTCGAAAATATAGTGACTAAAGCGGGCAAGAATCCAACTAATTCGTCTGTTATAACTCTAACGACAATGTTTTGGATCATTAGATAACGCTTACACAATATTCAAAATCAACAATGAACTACGCGGGTATTTAGAACATCGAAATTATTTTGTCACATAGTAAATAAAACTTTGAAAATTGTATTGTGTTTCACTTTTAAAACAACGCGAACTAATGAGCAACTAATTCGATCGACGTCACCAATGAACAACCAAACCGTTCACCTTTTAAAAACTAGCTTACGCTTTTATTGTTATTATTGTTGTAGGCTTTTATTATCGTTGTAGGTACTCGATAAATGGAATAAATACTTCGTCAAGTTGAGCACAAAAACTATTTTGTGTGTGTTTATCTTTCTCCAATTAATCCTTTTCAGCGTTAAGCGGCGCACCAAATAACCGAAAACCAAAATAACTATCACGAACATTACACGTTTGATAAAAGTCACTGGACTGTGCGTCATATCTCGTTATCAATTAAAAATTGTACCAACACGGAATGCATAATAAAATGCCTGACTTTAAAACGTTTGTTTTTCTTTTCGACCAGACTACCAAATCTAATCTATGTACCCCCTTTATCTTTAACAATTTTATGAACGTAGATTAATTATTATTAAATAATCAAACGAACTTACCTGAAGTGACGTTCGATTGTAATTATCCTGTCTTCGCCGGAGAGATTTAATATTAACTTGACCATGTAGTAGTAGCCCTGCTACGCGCTATACCTATCGCACAAGTTTCAGAGTAAAGGGAAAAAAAAAATCTTTTCCCATTTTACCCACACCGCCTCTCAAGCTAGCAACCCAGACTGCGTCGCTGTCATCGTCATTCTTTTTAGAGTAAGCAAGTATAAGAGCAATAATCAGCAAGCAACATTGAACTAAGGGTAGAGAGCAATACCAGGGTAGGGTGGGACCTTAAATCTCTCCGGCGAAGACAGGATAATTACAATCGAACGTCACTTCAGGTAAGTTCGTTTGATTATTTAATTATCCTGTCTTCGCCGTTCGAGATTTAATATTAACTTGACCATGTAGATGTTTAGAGAAAATGGTTCAATGTTGCAGGAATGGAGAAAAATATATATAAACCAAATTTGTAACAATCAATTAATATAATCATTTATTAAAAAAAAAACAAATAGAAGTAATAAATCTTTCAATACATATAAACTTATTATGCCGATATAAAATTAAGTAAATTGGACTCGCCTATTACAGGTCTATTATAGAAATTAGCAAAGACGGCTGATTGTGCAGACCAACCAGCCGTCTTCCTAATGATGTCGACACTTAGACCTGCTGCTGAGGCAGCTGAAGTCGAGGCATGTCTCGTGCTATGAGCAGAAAAAATCGAAGTGTCGATGCCACTTTCACTTAAAGTTTGTTTAATCCAGCGCCCGATGCTTTGAGGTGAAGCAGGCTTATTCGGCTTCTTATACGTGAGAATAAGCTTATCCTCAGAACCTCGCAGAGTAGAAGTAACCAATATATACTTCTGCAACGTGTATGCTGGACATATACCAGGGCGAGAGCGAAAAAACGGCAGATTTAAAACTGGCTGAGCTTTGCCGACTGCTGAAGATTTAATCAAATTAGTGATTATAATTATAACACGATCATCAAAACATCGGGTATTGGAAATTTTAATGAATGATAAGGTTTGAGTCCTTTGACCAGTCGTTAACGCAAGCAACATAACTAATTTCTTCGTTAATTGTTCCAAACTAATTGATTCATTATCGAACCTTTCTAAATAATCCAAAACAATATTTGGGTTCCATGTAACATCATAACGAGGAAATGTCGGCTTTAGCCTAAAGATCCCTTTGAAGAACCGCTTTATCCTTGAATCATTACTTATATTGTTAAATGATATTAATGAAATTGCCGACCTGTGATTATTAAGCGTGCCATACGACGATCCTCTTTGAAAGCAGTTTGAAAGGAACTCTAACAAATATGATACATCGAAATCATAAAGGTCAATTTTCTTTTCTGAACAAAATTCCCACCATAATTTCAAACTCGAAGCGTACTGTGACTTTGTATTTTGCGAAATAGATGAAATCATCACTTCTAAAGCCGTTTCTGGGACGAGTTGTTTACGAAATCCCTCCCGGATAACACACACGCTACCAGGGAAAGGTGTCGGTGCAGCGGGTGCGTTGACCTGAAAGGAGAGGAGAGAAGACTTACACTGGGTGGGAATATTACCATCTCCTTAATGCATAGTGACACGTAAAAAGGGTACCACGGCTGAGATGGCCATTGTGGGACCACTACGATTCCTGTGGCTTGGTCGGATACAATTTTTCTTAATGTTTTCAAAATCAGAGCGAAAGGCGGGAAAGCATAAAAATAAAATTGGGCCCAGTTAATTGTAAATGCATCGATATTGTAGGCAAAGGGATCTTTTTTCCATGAAACATATAAAGTACATTTAGCATTTATTCTAGAAGCAAACAAATCAATATCGGGCTCTCTAAATTTACGAATTATTACATTAAACTCAAAACTACCGAGCTCCCATTCTGTGTCTACATTTATTTTTCTAGATTCGCTGTCTGCTTCAATATTGAGCGACGAACGAATATATGAAGCAAACACAAAAATCTGTCTCTCTTCACACCAATTCCAAATTAATTTAGTAATGCTGTTTAAGTGAGGAAACTGGACTCCTCCCATTCTGTTTATATACGACAACGCCGTTGTATTATCAACCCTTAACAGAATGTTGGTGTTCCTCTTGTCGTCAGCAAAAGCTCTAAGACCAAAGAAAGCTGCAAGAAGTTCCAAATAATTTATATGGTTGGCACTTTCTGAAGTAGTCCAATTACCTCCTGTCCTTTCCCTACCGCAAACTGCTCCCCAACCTGTTGTTGAGGCATCTGTGTAAATTTCCATATCAAAACTGTCATTTCTGATTAGATTATACGAATTCATTATCTTATTTTGCCACCAAGATAGGTCATCATATAAATTATCTGTTACCCCCATAAACGCATCATAGTCATCATTATTTTTAAGCAATGCCAGATATTTTGCTCTCTCTAGTGACTTAGAATGAAGCCATCCATAAGCAACTGCTGGACAAGCTGCGGTAATCGAACCTAAGAAACGCGCAAACTCCCGAATCCGAATTCTATTTGAGTTAATTATGGTATGCACCTGTTGACGTAATTTAAGTCTTTTTTCATCCGGTAGACTCATCATCATCTTGTCAGAATTCAAAACAAATCCTAAAAATCTACAAGTTGTTTGTGGGGTTAGTTTGCTTTTTTTATAATTGATAATAAACCCTAACTTTGACAAAAGTTGGATTGTAGCGTTTGCATTTTCTAGGCAATTTGCTGCTGAACTTCCTAAGCATAAAATATCATCCAAGTACCTAACTGAAAGGAAGCCTAGTGATCGTAGATAGGAAAAAACAGGTTGCATGACTTTGGTGAAAATGTACGGCGCCGAACACAGACCAAAGGGCAGTACAACAAATTCGTACAAGTTTCCTTCAAAATAAAAACGGAGATATTTTGTATAAGCTTCATGTATAGATACTAAAAAATAAGCCTCTTTCAAATCTATGTTTATCATTTGACAGCCCTTAGTCATGAGTTTGGTAGCCGTCCTGATATCTTCTAACTTAAAATGATCTAGGTAAATGTAATTGTTCAATTTCTTCAAATTTAAGATAAACCGTTTACTGCCTTCACTTTTTGGTATTAAAAAAATATCAGAAATGAATTGATCTTTACAAGGATTGCATTTCCTTATAGCCTTTATTTGTAATAAATGCTCGATTTCTTTTTTAACTTCCAAAGACTCATTATTAGAAAAGGAACGTCTCGGATATGCACTTGGATCTTGTTTTGGCTCAATCATAAATGGAATAGTATAACCTGAAATAGTTTTAATTATAAAGTCATCGTTTGTAAAAGATTTCCATTGACTAAGAAAATATTTCAAACGGCCGCCGTGTACCTGAGGTCGTTCAGCGCTGTCTAGCGACTGCTCGGGAAACGTTGCGCTGGGGCCTGCGACCGGCGCGCTGGCAGTGGCGGTGGCAACGGCGGCGCGGGCTGGCGGCGCGTCGCAGGAGGCGGTGGAGCTGCTCGCCGCCGGCTCGGGTATGACGTCGGGTACTGGTATGGGTGGTATGCCGGTGTTGACGTAGTTGCTCTCGGCCCGCCGGTTCTGTAGGTATAAGACTGCCCGCCGCACAGTTGACGCGTTCTGGACGACGGGCGTCTCGCGTTTAAATTTGAGTTAGTTACCGAACTAGTGGATTGAATTAGTTGACCAGTCTTCTTTATACCACGTGAGTCTTTTACGAGATCGCCAAGTTTTTCTCCAAATAAAAAGGAATCTCTTTTTCTATCTTTAAAGGGATCTGTCAAAGATTTGTCAATCAGGGGTATAATTACGGAACGGCGAGTATCGGTTTCGGCAAAATGTGAATCTGCCAGGAGTTTACCAGCATCATTTAAAGTTCGAATGACGTCCGGAATATCAGGCGTTCTCTTCAAAAGCCCTGATAACGCCTTTCCTACAGCGGAAAGAGTTTTTCCTAGTTGGTCCTGTTTTGCAAGTAATCTTTTGTCTCGTAGCTTACAGGTCTCTGGAAGCATGGCACCAATCTCCGGGTTTAGAGTCGGGCCTTTTGCCAAAGGAACATTCTTAGGAATCGGGTATTTCTTTAGAAGCTCTTCTTTCAATTCTTTCTTAAGACCCTCAACTAAAATCTTTTGAAATCCAGCCGCAACATAAACTTGTAACTCATCTCCAAACTCGACAGGGTCCGCCTCGGTACCACCTAGTTCTTTTAATAAGATTGGATCAAACGCACCAATATAATCGTTATCAATTATTGAGCCAGGGCTCGATGGCGCCGTGGTCTCAGACATTTCACTGATCTCATGAAAAGTGACGCCATTATTTTCAGACGGCGCTGGCCGCGCTGGCGGTGCTGGCATAAAAACGCTGTCCACCGAAGTTGATGGCAGCGATGTGTAGTTTGAATCAAAAAATGCCGAATATTCGGTACCCACAGGTTCCTGATTTTCGGGACTAGGCGTAGACTCAGTCCTTATTCTATGTTGAATGTATTCGGGGTGATCTAAAAAACAAAATAGCATATTGTTCAAACGTGATCCGAAAAAGTGGGTAGTATTGAAATATTTATTTGGTATGCGGAGATAAAATGAATGTGCGTAAGTAGTATCACTTTTTATATTAAGTAAATGTAGCCATCGAAAATCAAAATTATTACAATATTTATTAGCCTGATGAATGCAACAGGCGGAAAAAATAATGCAGCCAATGAATGCAAATGCTGTAATAAAAATGTGGCTCATGGCTGTTCGAAGAATACAACGAACAGTAAAAGACTATTTCCAATGAATGCATAGGAAATAGAAAAAAGATAAAGTATTTCTTAAACACCATCTGTTTGCACACCCACAGGTAAATCTTGGTTATTAATATCACTTTCAGCACGCCGTCGTCTTTTTGCCATTAACTTATCTTCATAAAATTTCATTTTTCGCATCCATCTTTCTTCCCGCGATTCCGCACGGGACTTTTCCACAACTTCTTCCTGGGCACGCTTCGACATAATTATTTAAACACAAAACTGTCGTCGAGTGATTTTCACTTGTGCGAACGCCGCGCGCGCACGGACAAGAATGACGATGACAGCGACGCAGTCTGGGTTGCTAGCTTGAGAGGCGGTGTGGGTAAAATGGGAAAAGATTTTTTTTTCCCTTTACTCTGAAACTTGTGCGATAGGTATAGCGCGTAGCAGGGCTACTACTACATGGTCAAGTTAATATTAAATCTCGAACGGCGAAGACAGGATAATTGTAACCAAATCACAAATGGATTGCAAAACAACATTGATAACAAAATCGCCACTAATTCATTACACGTAAATTCTACAGCCGTGAGCCAAGTACCATCGTCGTTATCATAACCAAAACTGTACGCATACTCTACCAAAATAACAAGTTACACTTGAGTTTATTGAAACTGAAACATCAGAGTACGAATGACCTCTATCGCCACGGCTCTCCCGCCGAACAGTACGCATATCCATCTCGTGGATAGCACGTGTACAGCACTCCTGCTGCTACACGATACGGTCTAAATAGACCACGACCTCGGCCAGAGTTAAACGCACACCGCGCACCCACGGACTACTCGAGTTTCCTCGAGAGACACCGATTTCTACCGGGCTACGACTACGAAATAACTACTGGTACGGTCGAATACGGCCGATAGAGTCATTCACGGGTCGCACGGATTTTCCGTGGTCTAACCTGGACCCGACCAACCGAACTCAAATTCATCACCATTACTCGACTCAAATTCACTTTTTATATCACAATACTTCAAATGGTACTTAGCTCGTGGGCATTCTAACAAACTAATACCACAAATCTACCCACATTAAACTTCAACAAAATGATCGCATGATAAAAGTGTGTTCCGATGTTGTACTTGGTTAAATTACACTAAAATCAAAGGGTGTAACTTAATTATGAAGGTATTGTGACAGCCCTGGCGTACCTCGCTAAACAATAAACAATAGGGGCCATAAACCTGTCGAGTCAACAATAGAACAATAGCGCGCTTGCCCGTTTTCAAAAGTACGCACGACGCTTCGACCATTACGGCAATAGTCATACGGGCGAAAGTCGGTTGCAAGGAACGTTCTCGAATCTTGTTCGAAGCGGGTCCGGACTTAACAGGAATGTTCTGGATTGCCATGAATGGTGCGTGAGTGGTATAAAAAGGGGCGATCGGTCAAGTGCGGACATTCTAGTTTCGGAAGCGAAACCAGGAAGATACCAGCGATACCTACAAGCGCGAAGTGAAGTGATTTCTACGAGCGATACAGTGTTCGACGAGTGTGTTACGAGTACCTACGTGCATAGTGTTGTAGTGTGTACTGTGTACAGTGTGTAATCGTGTATCTACGAGTACAATAAAGTCTTTGTGGTACATTTTGGCATTTTCTCGAACCCAGTACTCCTGACACGTAACAATTGGTGTCAGAAGTGGGATGCCTGTAGTACCGCAAAGTGAAGAAGGGATTCGTACGCGACGTCAGACGGCATTGGATGCCGCGCGGATGGAGTCGCCGGGTCGTGACCGCATGGAAATGGAGACCACCGCTGGACCACCGACTACATCAGCTGCATCAGTACCGACACCGAGTGCATTCGATATGGCCTCGTTATTAGAAGCCATACAGCGGAGCCAGCGCGAAGCAATGGAGCGCATGGAAAGTAAACTATTAGAGAGCCAGCATAAAGCCATGGAGAGCCAGCGCGAAGCCATGGAGAGCCAGCGCGAAGCCATACAGCGGAGCCAGCGCGAAGCCATGGAGAGCCTGGAAAGTAAATTGGGGACAATCGATGCAAAGCTGGATGGTTTCCAGGGAGAACTGAACGTCGTAAAGGAAGACCTGGAACTGGTAAAGACGCGTACATCCGAGCACGACCAAGCCCTCAAAAACCATGACGCGTTACTAAACTCCCACGAAACTAGGCTCGTGGATTTGGACCACAAGCTGCAAAAAATGAAGGTTTCGGGCACGGCAGCAACTAGTTCATGCCCTGGGGCCCCGAAATTTAAGGTCCCAAGTTTCGACGGCACGACCTCGTGGACGGCGTTCAAGCACCAGTTCGAGGTAGTTGCAAGTGGGAATGGCTGGGAGGACGAGCACTCGTTGGCGGCACTCACACTAGCTCTACGAGGAGAGGCACTGCTGGTGCTTGAGAACCTGCCCGCCGAGCGACGCACCTTGGAGTCGTTATTTAAGGCCTTGGAAGCTCGATACGGGGAAAAGCACCTGGAGCACGTATACCGCGCGCAACTTAAAGACCGAGTGCAGAAGTCCAGCGAAGGACTGCAGCAATGGGCTACGGAGATCGAGCGCCTCGTACGTCGAGCCTATGCGTCGAGTTCCACACCGGTTGAAGACAAAGTATTAGAGGCGTTTGTCAGCGGTATACGGGACCCCGAAGTGAGAGCAACGGTGCGCTTGGGTCATCACGCAACCTTGGAAGCAGCTTTAGCGCATGCCCTTGAAGTGGAAGCGGTACGAAGCGACTACAAAAGTTGTAAGGTGCGCGAAGTCGTAGCAGCAATTCAACCTCGTACCGGGCCTATATGCTACGGATGCGGTGAACGAGGACATATTAGGCTCAACTGCCGGACTCGGAAAACACCGAAATCGGTGTCAACGGCTACCTAAGTTGACACCCAGGAGCTGCTAAAATTAAAAGGCCTCAGCGCCACGGGACGGGCAGCGGCTGGACTTCATCGAGCCCTTACTGTTATAGTGTCACAAGCTTGTGACGGGAACAGCCTCGTAACTACTGGAGAAATAAATGGCATACCCTGTCGCTTTACTATTGACACGGGAGCATCGAAATCCATCGTTCGACCGGAACTACTCAAGCGGACTATCATGTGGGAAAATGGACGACCATCATGCAATCTGCAGACAGCGACAGGCCAGCCAGTGACCGTCCTAGGAGTTACGGATGCAAGACTGAAACTCGGAAGTGACATTTACACGCAGTCTGTTTTAGTAGCGAATATAACTGACGACTGCATTATCGGACTGGACTTTCTACGGACACATTACTGTATAGTTGATATAGCCAGAGGAGTGTTAAGCTTCAAGGATCAAGAAGTCTTCTTGGACGGTTCATGTTCAGGAGCAGTGTACTGTTTGAGTACAGTGAAGCTAGCACCCAGATCGGAAACCTTGGTCAAGGTTAGGTTTCCCGAAAAGATACAGATGGATCGATGTGTCGTAGTAGAAGACTACGGAGATCATCCTAGTTGGATCACGGCAAGGACACTGCTCATGACCAAACGTGACGCCAAGTTAAAGGTCATCAATCTTAGCAGCACGCCGATACATCTCGCAAAGAATACGGTTATTGGCCGATGTGAAGCCGTGGACAGCTTGAGGAAGGTCCAAGAAAACTCAGACAAACCTCGATCAACGGATCACATGACATCTTTGCTGGAGGCGACAAGGAGGAATTTGAGCACTGAAGAATACACTCAGGCAGCAAAGTTGTTGATGGACTACAAGGACATCTTTACCAGAGGAGATAGCGACCTTGGAAGAACAAATCTTGTCACTCACCCAATAGATACCGGCAATACTTCACCGATCAAGCAAAGACCGAGACGAGTACCATTGGCAAAGGAACACGAAGTTGCAGAAATGATCAAGGACATGGTGCGCGGCAAGGTGATCGAGCCGTCAACTAGCCCTTGGTGTTCACCTGTGGTACTCGTGAAGAAGAAGGATGGCAGTACTAGATTCTGTGTCGACTACAGGATGCTTAACACCGTTACCAAGAAGGACAGCTACCCTCTGCCTCGGATTGACGACACGTTGGATATTCTTGGTGGAATGAAGTGGTTTTCGACGGTCGACCTGAAGAGTGGTTACTGGCAAGTAGAAGTCCGGCCAGAAGACAAAGAGAAGACCGCCTTTACCACCGGAACCGGAAATGGCTTGTGGCAGTTTCGCGTAATGCCTTTTGGACTATGTAACGCTCCTGCCACTTTTGAGCGTCTCATGGAGCGAGTGTTGGTGGGACTTTTGGGGTACGCTTGTCTGGTATACCTCGATGACGTCATAGTCATGGGACGAAACTTCGTGGAACACAAGCGAAATCTGGAGAAGGTATTCAGACGATTCCGTGAGTCCAACCTAAAGCTCAATCCGAAGAAATGTGACTTCTTCAAGAAGGAAGTATCATTTTTGGGACACATCATATCGGACGAAGGTGTTCGCACTGATCCAGATAAGATAAGAGCTGTTCAAGAATGGCCGACACCAAAGAACAAGACCGAGGTAAGAGCGTTCTTGGGGTTATGTGCCTATTACCGTCGGTTTGTGAAGAACTTCTCAGAGATAGCCAAGCCATTACACCGTCTCACGGAGGACAAGAGAATCTTCAGTTGGGATTCCGATTGCGAAGATGCGTTTGTTCGCTTAAAGGAACGTCTGTGCTCGGCTCCGATTCTTGGCTATCCCAGAAGGGAAGGGAGATTCACAGTAGACACAGACGCTAGCAATACTGGCATCGGAGGAGTGTTATCACAAGATCAGGACGGCCAGCAGGTGGTCATTGCGTACTTTAGCAAGACCCTTTCGAAACCGGAAAGAAATTATTGTGTGACTCGGCGAGAATTACTGGCTGTGGTGAAGACCCTTCAGCACTTCAACAAGTATTTGCTGGGACGCGAGTTCACAATAAGGACGGACCACGCTGCTCTGAGGTGGCTTCTGCAATTCAAGAACCCGGAAGGCCAGGTCGCGAGGTGGATCGAACAGCTTCAAGAGTTCAACTTCGTAATAGAGCATCGCAACGGAAGAGCTCATTCGAATGCCGACGCCCTGTCACGACGCCCATGCGCCGAAGAATGTCGACATTGCATCAAGCATGAGGCTAAAGAAGAGGTCAGGGTGATAAGGATGCAGGACCTAGACGAGTCTTGGGGAACGGAGCAAGTAAGCCAAGCTCAGAAGGAAGACAAAGACCTCAGCCTGATCATGGAATGGAAAGCCAAAGGACAGAGGCCCCTGTGGAGTGATGTGTCAGCCTCGAGCGCAACGACTAAGGCATACTGGGCACAGTGGGACAGCCTTATATTGGAGAATGGCGTGCTTTACCGGAGCTGGGAATCACTCAACGGAAAGGAAAAAACGCTGCAAATGGTTATTCCTAGGAGTAAAGTGGCTGATTTGCTGAAGCTGGTACATGATGGCACTTCCGGTGGGCACCTCGGCATCAAGAAGACCCTCGTAAAGATACGAGAACGCTTTTATTGGGTGCGATGTCGAGAGGACGTTGAAGATTGGTGCAGAAAGTGTACAGTGTGCGCTTCAGTGAAAGGGCCCCGCACTAGATCCAAAGGGAAACTACAGCTGTACAACGTCGGAGCCCCTTGGGAGAGAATCGCCATAGACGTTGCTGGGCCATTCCCTCAGACGGAAGACGGGAATAGATTCATCATAGTGGTTCAAGACTACTTCAGTAAATGGCCGGAAGCGTTTGCAACTCCGAACCAAGAGGCGAAGACCGTGGCCAAGAAACTTGTCGAGGAGGTAGTATGCCGCTTTGGTGTACCATTGGAGTTACACAGCGACCAAGGCAGGAACTTCGAGTCGACGTTATTCCAGGAGATGTGTGATCTTTTGGGAATAAATAAGACACGTACCACACCGGCGCATCCTCAATCTGACGGCATGGTGGAGAGATTCAACCAAACGTTGGAAAATCACTTGGCCAAGGTCGTCGAGGAACATCAGCGGGACTGGGATCGGTACATTCCTCTGTTCCTGATGTCATATCGGTCTGCCATACACGAGTCCACGGGATTTACACCCGCTAAAGTTAACTTCGGAAGAGAAATGCGTCTGCCGTTGGATTTGCTTACCGGAACACCGCCAGATGCCCCGAAACCAACCGTTGAATACATCGCGGACTTACGGAAACAATTGGACGAGACACATGATCTTGTAAGGGAGCAATGTTTGAAGACCAGCGAAAAGATGAAAACCCGCTACGATCGCGATGCTCGGAAACATGGTTTCAAGGAGGGAGATTCTGTATGGTTGCACAATCCACTGCGGAAGAAAGGGAAGTCTCCGAAGCTACAAGCACGATGGGAAGGCCCCTACACAGTTGTCACGAGGATTAATGACGTGACCTACCGGATCAGACAGGGGGACAGAAGAAAGCCGAAGATCGTGCACGTGGACAGATTGGCACCATTTCATGGATCGAATAATGCTCGGGACGAGCATGACTAAGAGGGGGGCAATGTGACAGCCCTGGCGTACCTCGCTAAACAATAAACAATAGGGGCCATAAACCTGTCGAGTCAACAATAGAACAATAGCGCGCTTGCCCGTTTTCAAAAGTACGCACGACGCTTCGACCATTACGGCAATAGTCATACGGGCGAAAGTCGGTTGCAAGGAACGTTCTCGAATCTTGTTCGAAGCGGGTCCGGACTTAACAGGAATGTTCTGGATTGCCATGAATGGTGCGTGAGTGGTATAAAAAGGGGCGATCGGTCAAGTGCGGACATTCTAGTTTCGGAAGCGAAACCAGGAAGATACCAGCGATACCTACAAGCGCGAAGTGAAGTGATTTCTACGAGCGATACAGTGTTCGACGAGTGTGTTACGAGTACCTACGTGCATAGTGTTGTAGTGTGTACTGTGTACAGTGTGTAATCGTGTATCTACGAGTACAATAAAGTCTTTGATCACATCAAAATTCTCTTGATGACATCAAAATAAGATTACAATGAGGAGCGCTTTGTTTTAATTACGGAGCTACGTTAAATGATTTTATCACCGGAAATTGATGTCTTTATTTTCACTCACGTTTATCAAAAAAACTACACACACACAATACAGTTTACACAAAAATTAAAATTTAAGCAATGAAATTGTATCACCACAGACGTAATGGAATAAAAATAATGCCATACCCAAACTCGCGGTCTTACTTCAAAGCTTTACCAAAGTTCGACGCCACATTCCATCTACGCCATGTGAGATGTAATGGCACATGTCAACTCACTTGCCACTTATGGATCCAGTTATCACCTGAAAATCGCAACCTGAAAACCTGAAAATTGTAACTTGAAAACCCACAGTGAGTTCTTTATCCCAACTTCTGATTTCGGAGACACTAGTCCGGATGGTGGTATAATGCTCCGATCATCAGGTTGTAAGGTGAAAATAAAACACAGTGGGCGTTCAATACGTGTCTTCATGATTTAAATTGGGTTACAGGTTACACAGCTTAACTTAATTTGATTAAAGCTTTTAGGTTATGTTAAAACGTGGTACGACTTAAATACACTTAGAGAAACGTTATGCCGTCGGGCATAGGTACGACGCAGTATAGGATTTTATTACAAAGTACTCTAGTTAACTTAATGCGACCGTTCAGCTCGACGTCTGCTCGAGAAGTCCCCGCTCTTCGTAGCCGACACCACAGGTGCCCTCTGTTGGGTTCCCCCTCCGATATCCCATCGAGACACGTTTACAATTCGTACAGTGTTGCCATTTAAATTACAGTTCCGGATTTACGTTTTATTCAAAGTTTAATGATTTATTTAGTTTGATTTTAATCTAATTTTATTTCCGTCTCCGACAAGTATAAGTTTTAATGATTTGAGAGTGAGAAGTGATAGTGGTAGTTGCTTGATGGATGGTGCAGGTAGGATGTTGTATATATTACTTCATTTAGTAGAAACTGAATTTAATTATTAATGTTTGTTGATTTAAAAATTGTATTAAAAGAAATTAGATGCACAATGTAAACAAATAATAATTAAAACACAAAATTATAACTTGAGATATGCAAACAGCTGTTTTCACTTTGACACCTACCCTCGAAATTATTATTAACTATGAAATAATTTGAACTTCATAAAATAAAATTTTAATTAAATTATTCAATTCTAATTTTCTGAATTTAGTTCAATTATGTTACATTCAATTATTTAATAAAATAATTAAATTTAACATAATATTGATAATTAAGAATATTACGATACAATTTTTTTTTTTTATTTTTTTTTTTTTTTTTTATTTATTTATTTCAATCAGGTAACAAAGACCCATAAAATATATACCTTAAAGACTAACATACATACATCAAATATAAAACTTAAAACTAAAACTTAAAAACTAATTCACTTAGACGTGAAGTGAGACGCACTTTCGGTGACTCCCGGTGGTCGTCGACGTCCACGGAACTTCCTGAAGACGACCCCCTTCGGCCACAGCTCCTCCTTCAGGAACATCTGCAGGTGCTCAGTTGGAACACGCACAACAAACGAGCTGAAGTTAACTGCGTTGCGCGAGTCCAACTTTTCAACCAGCAACCGGTACTTCGTCTTCTTCTGCAGATACTCCACTACATCAGATACTTTTGTGTTGTAGTGGAGACGGGAGACATACACGAAGGACGCTGGAACGGCAGGACGCAGAAGATGATTGTCTGCTGTCGGTGCCGTGCCACATTGGTTACGACAAAGAGGCTTTTTCTTCTTCTTTTTCTCCACCTTAATAAAGCCATCTTTGTCTATCCGGCCAATGTGCACTGCACTGCGAGGGGGTACGTTGTGGTTGGCTCCACTATCCCTCTCTATCCTCTTCTTATCCCGGCTTATGGGTTGCTGGCGGGAAACAGCTTCGGCATAGTCACGCTGAGGCGTAGACGTGACGACACAAGGCGACACCTTCGCGGGGGGAGGTGCGGGACGGGTAGCACACACGTCACTGCTGACACATGCAATCGGAGCAGTAGCAGCGGCCGGCGAGTCGAGTTTCGCAGATTCGAAACTCGATGACGAAGCAATGCATGCCCCACGACGTGTGTTAATGTTAATGGCCTCCAGTGACCTACATTCTGCCAAAGCGTTACGTAATGTCGCCACTTCAGTCAATGCAACGTATAATATTGATAAGTACATTGATCATAATTTTCACTCACTTCTAGATTCAACTTCGTCCACTTCAGTGCACAACACTCACAACTGCATTACTGTGCAAGCTGAAGTCCACATGGAAAATTCTCCTGTGCAGTATGAACATCGTTCAACATCGAACAATATTTCATCAGTAGAAAAACAGCAAGATTCACGCTCTCGTCCACGAGAAAATAATCAACAGTTACCTGAAGCTTCGATTATTGATGTTTTGTCTATTGAAGACATTGTACCGTATCAAGAATGCAATATGTTAAACCAAGATGTAATCATGGATCAGGAATTACTTCAATCAAACATACCCAATAATTATTGCAACCCTTCAGACCAGTTAATAATTAATCATTCTATTGGTGAACAAATGGATATTGACTTAGATTCATATTTACCATATAGCAATTATCATAAATTTGAACGAGCTCGTCGGGAATCCTTACTAATATTATAAATGTGAAAGTGTGTTTGTTTGTTTGTTTGTTTGTTTGTGACGCTTTCACGTCGCAACAAAGCTATTATATGGTAAGGTTTATGTGTGTGGCGATAGTTAGGAGGGTGGAGAGTGACGTAGGCTACTTTTTACCGCGGAAAAACATCCCATTCCCATGGGAAGATCGATGTTTTGTTAGTTGCTAGATATTTATTTTCGGAGTTGTTAATAGATGGCATTAGTAAAATTCATTTGCAAGTTCTGAATCACGCTATCAAATACTACATGTAATTTACTTAAGTCATAGGCAAATGTAATAGGCTACTTTAGCTCTGCCTCGAGAACTCCCCGCTCCGGCTGTATTTAGTGTACCGCCCGCCCGCTGGCACTATCCTGATGTCCGCAAGTTGCTGGACTCGCCGACACCGGTGCCTAGCTGCCAACAGAAGTGGAAGGCTACTTTTTAATGCCGCTGAATAGCACGGCTATACCATTTGTGGTCTGGATTCCCCAACGCACTTCCCAGATTACGCGGGACACTCAACGGACGTTCTGGACATAGCGGTGTACCAAGGCCTCCATTGCCAGCCACGATTGGAGACGCTACAGGACAGTATGGGGTCCGACCAAGTTCCTGTCCTGTTAGTCCTGGCGAAGGAACCCAGCAGAGTCTTGCCAAGGCCCCGTCGCCTTATGGACTGGACAACCTTCGAGAAGCAACTGGAGATCACCACGCCAACTCAGCCTGTCCGCACGGATGCGGACGTTGACCAGTTAGCGGTTGAGCTCACTGTCAGCAAGCAGAATGCACTGCAAGATGCAAGCAGAGAGCAGAAAGCTCCGGGGAAACTTCCACCTCTCCCCTATCACCTCAGCAGCCTGCAGAAACGCTGGCAGGAGTCAACCGGACCGCAGCCCGACTCAAGGCCGAGTTAGATGCACACGCGACTGAGAGCTGGGAGGAACACCTGGAAGGGTACTTTGCACTGCCTATAGCTCCCGAAGAAGACCCAATCGTCATCTCTCCCGGCTTGGTGCAGCGCACCATCAAGAACGGTGCTAACGGGATCACGAACAGAGCGCTGCGGCACCTCCCTCAGAGGACGATCGGAGCAGCCACGCGCCTGTTTAACGGGATCCTTCGCACCAGGACCTTCCCGCAGGCCTGGAAGTCGGGGAGGGTCATAATGCTGCCCAAGCAGGGGAAGAACAGGCTGAAGCCGGAGAGCTATAGGCCATTCACCCTGCTTCCCACTCTATCCAAGGTGTTCGAAAAGCTCCTGCTGCGACACCTAGCGCCGCATATTGCCCCCAGACCGGAGCAATTCGTGTTCCGGCCGGAACACAATACGACTCTTCAGTTGTCGAGGGTGCTGTTACACCGTTACCGCGGCTCTGAATAAGAGAGAACGCGTGTGTGCAGTATTCCTCAACATGGAAAAGGTGTTCGACCGTGTTTGGCACGACGGCTTGCTCTACAAGATCTCGCAGTCATCGGCACCCCGGCGTGCCGTTAAGGTGATCTCCAGTTTCCTCGAAAATAGAGGCTTCAGAGTAGTGGTTGAAGACACCGAATCCACCGAGCGTCCGATCGCAGCCGGCGTCCCGCAAGGGAGTTGCCTGTCCCCGGTCTGCTACGCCTGCTACACCGACGACATCCCGGCGGCAGGGGGGGGGCGTCGCTTGCCCTGTATGCCGATGACGTGGCGTACATCACCACGTCGCTGAATAGAACCCACGCCATCGTCAAGATGCAGCGTGCGCTTGATGCCCTCCCCGAATGGCTCGCCGCGTGGAGACTGTCGGTGAATGTCGAGAAGACGCAGGCCGTGAACATAGGATACCTCAACAAGTGGGACCCTACTCTGCAGCTTCACGGACAAGATATGCAATGGGCCCCACAGGCCAAATACCTGCGGGCAAAATCGACGGAAGACTCTCGATGAAGCCACAGGTTACGAACGCCATCGCGAATTCCAGGAGCGCAATGGCAGAAACCTGTGCTCTCCTTGAGCCTCCCTCTCGGACTGAAGCTCGGGGTCTACAAGACCTACATCAGATCCCGCCTCACGTACGCGGCACCAGCGTGGTACCCGCTCGCCAGCGAACCGCAGCGCAAGAGGATGCGCGCGGTTCAGGCGATTGCGCTCCGCCGGCTGACTGGTGCGCCGAGGTACGTGAGGAATACAGTCATCCAGAGGACCTTCGAGTCGAAAGCCTGGACGACTTCATCGAGAGATTGGCACGCAACATGTTCGGGCGTGTCGACGCGTCGCGGTTCCCGCATCTGCAGGACCTGACGCCGCTCCACGCCCGTCCACCGGACCGCTGGGCCTTTCCGCCCGACTTGCTGGTTGCGCGGGACGGGCCTAGCACTGACTGATACTGGGGCTTCGTAAGTTATCGCCCGGCGCTGATCGGCTCCTGCTGGGCTTCCAACCAGCGGGATTCACCCGGTAGGGCCTCGATCGCCTGGGCGGCGCGAAGATAAACCCCATCCCGTTTAAGACTCTGTGGCCTGTAAAAAGGCCGCCACTCACCGGACTTGACCTATTGGTTAACCACAGATGGACAACCAAGGGCCTTAGGGCCCAACCCAAGGACCGGCCCGTTTTAACGGGCCGCGAGCGACACCCCTAGAGCGAGTAGTAGGCTACTTTTTAGCCTAAATTCGTACGGGAGCGTGAAATACGCGGCTGTGACCTACTTGTCCCGAAGCGAAGCGCGGGCGGTTCTCTAGTTTAAAGTAAATTTCTCTGACAATTTATTCGGACATTCATGTTCAGTATATGAAAGGTTGTGGTATAAAAACGATTTAAAAAAAAAACCATCTGATGAGCATAAGGATATTCTCACAATAATTATACCAAACGTACCAACGGAAAATACTCAGCTTTGTAATACATGCTTCCAAGCTTTAAATAAAAATAAAATACCATCGATGTCAACGTACAATGGTTTCAAATTTCCGGAAATGCCTGAAGATTTACCAACGTTGGATTTAATTTCAGAAAGGCTTATATCACCACGTATTCCTTTCATGCAGATTAGAAGATTGAGGCATGTAAATGGTCAATATGGCATTTACGGTCAAATAATAAACGTGCCCGTTTCAGTTAATAATATGGTTAAATCACTTCCAAGGAGTGTTGATGACGATTATTGTATAAATGTCCATATAAAGCGTAAAAAACGAGTGTGTGTACTTATGTACACGCGTTAGAAGTTATACTTCTTTAGCGTATGGAAATTAAACAAACCGTGAACTCATGAAAATGTTTCATACTAACGCCATCTATGAAACATTAGGATAACTTCTACGAGGTACTGTTTGTAACGTGTTGAAATAGCCGTGAACTCATGAAAATGTTTCATACTAACGCCATCTATGAAACATTAGGATAACTTCTACGAGGTACTGTTTGTAACGTGTTGAAATAGTACTTCTATTTGTTGTCAGATGACGCTACTTTACATTGAAAACGCCAATAGGCCAATCAGTATGAGTGGTTAGCCGGCAACTTCATACAGCTGCGCGCGCATCGCAAAACGAATTTCATGCTGTTAAAATTAGGAGTCGGTGAGCGCAAATTCACCCTCATCATTTTTCTATATCGCGCCAAAAGAAGTATAACTTCAAAAATTCATCGATCTAGTTATTTACACGGTATTATCAACAAACGAACAATCAAAACTTGGCTGCGATTTTTAATTTCTACTCCGTTGTACACAATGTACGATATTAAAATTGATGATTCGTTTTTTACTGATAACCAAATTGACGACCAAATTCAACAAGCTGATATCAGCGAACATATACCGATAGAAGAAAGTTTGACAGCACAACAACAGACATTAATGTGGGATGAAGAACAATATTTACGCATTGCACCTGGTGAAGAAAATGTACCTAAAAGTTTATTATTCGATGAACACGCTGAAGAACTTTCTTTTCCAGCTATTTATTTGGGTCAGTTCCGTAATTTTAAGGATAATGTTAAAGTAACACCATTCATGATGGCTTCGAGTGAACTTAGAAGATCTGATCGTCGTGCGGTGACACCATATCATTTATTGTATATGGCAATGAAAATTATGAGAATTCGAGTTCGTGATTCCCTTACAGTAGCCTTCAAGCACGTTGGTAAAGATACTAAAATCACTAGACAGCAAATAGAAGATGATGAGTACATACATAACTGTATTGAAACCAATCTTGCATTTTTAAGATCAATTCCAAATTCTACTTGGTATTGGATGGATCGTAAAAAAGATCTTTTCGCTATGATCAGACAGTTTGGGAAACCAACTGTATTTCTTACTGTCAGTGCCAATGAAATAGGGTGGAATGATCTGCTTCAAACGTTGTACAAAGTTAAACACAACAGTGAAATTTCTGAAGAATTTGCTGAACTATTACACTATCTCGAAAAAACAACTCTTGTCAACGAGGATGCAGTTACATGTGCAAACTAGTTAATGTGTCAACAAATTAGTTAATGTGCTGCTAAAAATTTTAACATCACCAAAAATTAGTCCATTTGGAAAGTACTATGTTATCCACTACTTTAAACGGATTGAGTTTCAGCATCGTGGTAGTCCACATGCTCATACACTACTGTGGTTAGCTAATGCTCCATTGGATGCACTCGACAAAAATAAATTGGATGCTATCAAATTAATTGATGATTTAATATCTGTCTCATCTCAAGAAGCATCAAACAATATTAAATTACAAACACACAAGCATACGTTTACATGTTACAAAAAAATAGTTGCAAATAAACCTCAACAATGCAGATTTGAAGCACCTTTCATGCCTTGTAGATCCACTACAATATTATCACCGATGCAAAAAGATGAACCAAATTTTAAAGAACATGCTCAACGTTATAAAAATGTAAGAATTAACCTTGAAAATAATGATTACTCTGATATAGATTCCTTTTATAAAAATAACAATATTACTTGTGATGAAGATTATAACAATATTCTTCGAGCTGGAATTAAACGACCAAGAGTGTTTGTCAAACGTCAACCTAGCGAAAAGTGGCATAACCCCTTCAATCCTTTTGTATTTAACATCGTTCGATCTAATATGGACATCCAGTTCATCACTGAAGAATATTCCTGTGCTAATTATGTCGCGGAATATGTGAATAAAACCAACCGTGGTGTTAGTCATTTACAACGACAAATTATTGAAATTATGGATGAGCATCCTGAATTTGATGTTGTTGAAATAACAAGAAAAATAGGCGTAAATATGCTCAACGGTGTAGAAATAACTAGTCAAGAGGCTGCTTGGTATTTGTTACGGGAACCAATGTCAAAGTGTTCAACGGTTGTTACTACTATTCCAACTATGTGGCCAGTTGATCGTCAAAGAATAAGAAAGACACTGAAAGAATTAGATGCGATGGGTATTGGAGATGATTCAACAAATATTTGGAAAGAAAACTGGTTTGATAAATATCAACGCAGACACGAAGACTTGGAAAATGTAACTTTAGCTCAATTTGTTTCTGGTTATACTATTAAACCCGATGGCACTCACACAAAAAGAAAAACCCCACGTGTTATTCGTTATCGGAATTACAACATGGGAACAGATCTGAATGAATATAAACGTGAAATGGTAACCTTACACTTTCCGTTTCGAAACGAAGATGAAGAAATACTCGCTGAGATGAAATTTATCGAAATATACAACAACAATGAGAATATAATTTTGAATAGACGCACTCAATTCGAATCTAATTTGGATATACAAAAGACAATTGAAATTTGTCGAAATTTGTGTCGAGAAGATGATTTTCAAGATGAAAACGAAGTGCAAGATGTCACCAACGTGATGCCTGATCCAAATCCATTTCAAAATTTATACGATAACCCTATTTCTGATGTGAATAGTGATCTTCGATTAGCTGTACTCAACAAACTGGGCCCTATTGCTAAAAAACGAGACAACTTGATGCCAAATGCTGAATTTTTTGAGTTGATGAGGATGGCAAATGATGAGCAACGAGAACTTTTGCTACATGTTATCTCACATCTATTATGCTCAAATAGTGAACCATTCCAAATATTTTTCACAGGCCCAGCAGGATGTGGTAAAACTTTTGTTATAAAACTTCTCATGGAGATTTATAACCGCTTCACTGATAACGATGGGTATTGCAACTCTTATATTGCCTGTGCTTCAACAGGTAAAGCTGCTGTTGCAATAGACGGGACTACTGTGCATACTGCTTTAAAAATATCTTTGTCTAAGTTACTTCCCTTAAGTACTGAGGTAGCTCATCAATACAGAGCATTATTTAAATACGTTAAAGTATTAATTGTTGACGAAATCAGTATGATCGGAGCTGAATTACTTGCTCAAATTGACTCACGTTTAAAACAGATTACAGGCAATTTTAATATTAACTTTGGAGGGATAGATGTCATTCTCATTGGAGATTTACGTCAGTTACCACCGGTTAGAGCTACTCCAATCTACAAACAACAAAAACAAAGAATTGTTGGACCTGTATTGTGGCGTGGATTGAAATTTTATGAGCTCCAGCAAGTAATGAGACAAGCAAACCAACAGTTCTCTACAATCTTAACTAAAATTGGAAATGGTGAACAACTTGACGATTTCGAGTTAAACTTATTGGAATCACGTTTTGTAACTATTCAAGAAGCTGAAACTCAATGTCCACATGGGATCCGATTATTTAATACAAATGGAGCTGTAACAAGATATAATAGTAAAATTTTAAATCTTGCACAAGAAAAGACAATCTCAATAGCGAAAGATGTATTCACTGGTTGTACTTCGGCAGAGCAAACTACTTCCTTCCGTCAAAAACTACACAAAATGTCATTAATTGATACTGGAGGATTACCTTACGAAACTGTATTCGTGGTAAACGTCTTCTACATGATAACAACAAATATAGACGTGTCTGATGGCTTAGCGAATGGGACTGTTGGTAGACTAGTTTATATAGAATATAATGATGATAGAGACGTAAAAGTTGTGTGGCTTGAGTTCCCGAACTCATTGAAGATTGGTCAAAAAATTCGAAGAAAAGTCGCTAGACATGTAGCTGCGCATCAAATTAGTAAAACAGCAGTGCCTATCACGAGAAGATCTTCGACTATTTCTCTAAATAACAGTAAAACGATTAATGTTAAACGTTCGCATTTACCTTTAGTTTGTGCCCGTGCAACAACTATTCATAAGTCGCAAGGGAGTACATACCCTGAAATTGTTTATGAATATGATAAAAAACATCCCTTATCATTAGTTTATGTCGCTTTATCACGCGTTACAAGTGTCGATGGGTTATACATCACTACAAGAGACAATGATAAAACATTTTTTCATGGACGAAGACCTTCAACTGCAGTCGCTAATCTACGAACTGAATTTCAAAGACTCTCGAATAATCGTTTGATTACTATCAATAACGATATCTTAAATTTCATTAGCCAAAGAAAAGGATTGACAGTGTATACTTTCAACTGTCAAAGTTTACGCGCTCACTCCATTGACTTAAACGATTCAGTTATACTGTACGAGCTCTTGTTAACTCAGTATATTAGTAGAAGAAAATAAGAGACTTGTTTGTATGATAGTAGACTGTATTGAAGTAATTTTATAACTATGTGAACTTGAATGGATTTTAATGATAACTGAATGGGAAGACAATATCGTGATATATAGCGAGCACGCGCGGCCCTTGCTGGCTAATTGCGAACTAACTAAAAAATATATTTATTACGATTAAATTGGGTCGCGCGTGTCGCGTAAAATAGCTGACCCCAGCAGATGCACGGTTGCACCGTACATATACAAAAATCACAGATTTTGATGTTAAATGAAACTTGGCTGGATGACAATGAATTAGTTAGTATACCACATTTTAATTGCATAGTTCAATATAAACGACCAAATCGTCGAGCTGGAGGAGTTGCTATTTATCACAATGCAAACGATACTACAAATATTATTACTCCTTGCATTAATATGACAGTCAGACAGTCCGAGTTTGTAAGTTCATCAAATTCGTCAGTAGGTGAATTTTGTGTAGCGGAGTGTATAATAGAAGATGGTCACAAAATTGTTTTAATTGCAATTTATATTTCTCCAAATCAAAAAATTGAAGACATTATTTATTTTTTGAAAAAAACATTATTTCCATACACAACAATTGGAGCATCATATATGGGTGAAAATGAGGATAAGTTACCCATGATTCTAAGTGGAGACTTTAATATAAACTTTAGTTCAGAAACTTCTGAGCCACTGATTAAATTTTTTAATGACGATTTAAATCTATTAATTAATAATGACTCTTCAGTTTCAACAACACGGCATGGCACTACTATTGATGGTGTATTCACAAGATACTTATCTACAGTTTCAACGAGACCATTTATATCATATTTTAGCTACCACAAACCTCTTGTTACTCACATGCCTATTCAGTCACTACGAGAAGAATCTACGAATGTAAAATAGTTTATTTGAAATATTTATTAATATATATTATTTGATTCATTGCCTTAATGATAAATGATTGTATATTTTTACTGTGTTGTCATATTTTTAAGTTAATAAAACCTTTTTTTATTTAAATAAAATCTTTTTGATTAATTTTAATATTTATCGTTAATCACTACTGCATTTTAGTTATTTTTTTTCCATACGCTAAAGAAGTATAATTTCTAACGCGTGTACATAAGTACACACACTCGTTTTTTCTAAGTTTAATTTAATGTAATCTGAATTATTTTTGGAAATAGTTCATTATTTGTTATAAAACTGTATTGAAGTGTTGTAATAGACCTTTAAACTCGGTGTACTGACTATTATTTCTGACCTCCAGCCACGTATAACCCAAATTATATCGACCGCTCGGACTTTAGCGCCGTTATATATATAATATATTTATTGCATATGTACTTGCTCAAGAAATACTGAAATAAGGTACCTATGCTAATAATAGCATATAAGCAAAAGTTTCCAATCATATCAAATTTATTATCTTACAAATGATTACTGCAATTTCATATCTGGGGGCACAGTAGTGCCCCCTGGCCAAGACGTACGAAGCACTCGGGCACTACCTACCTTTTCTCGAAGTGCTTCGTCGTATTTTTGAATCCTCATAACTTCGGTTTACGATATACCCGATCGCTCAAATTCTCAGGATATGATGACAGTGATAGACTAATTAAACGCACAAAGTTTCAATTACATAGCTCTGAAACTTAAGATTTTATGGATATCTAAAATAGCCTATTTGGCTAACTGATTCATGTATGATAATCGAAATTATATATCATATATCTAACAACAGATGGCGTTGGACATTAATTAAATTAAAAAAATATTTACCATCAATACTACTAATTAATACCTACTAAAACTAATAATATTAATACCTACTAATTATTATTATTTAGATTTTAATGGTTGCTTGTATGGGGACCCCATAAAAATAATTTTTGAAAAATGTTTTGTTTTAAGATCGCCAAGTAAGTAACGCCATCTAGAGAATACTTGGTAACTACAATATTTACTAACTTAATCGAAGTTGAAAGTAGTTCGAACGAGTTGTCACTAGATGGCACTATACCGTCTCGTGAACATTTTATATTAGGTATATTAACATTTATAACATTGAAGATGTTATTTATACCTATATAATTTATTAACATATAAGTAGTATATAAATAGGTTCAAAGTAGGAAGTGGGAGGACCTTGAATCGATCGCAGTACGCATGGTGGCTAAAAATCTTACGACGGACGATTTGTAAAGCCCATGTATCTATAGCTATAGGTACCTACTACTAAACTTTATTGATTGTGGCATGTATGTATGTACGTATAAAAAAGATAAATATATTATTTTTATTGATAAATATTGTTATAGATTTAGGTAGAAACTAATTAATTACGATATAATTGGAAATAAGTAATTGTTTGTTTATTATTTTTCGTAATGATAGTAAGCTATTTGATATTTCAAAGTCCACTGTAATTGCAACCGCTAGTTGGCGCTGTCATCGCGCACCGTGCCAATAAAATACCAAAATAACTAATCTTTGGTTTTGATTTACTTACAATATTTAAAGTTTGCATCTTTGACCCTGTAGCCTAGTTGGTAGCGACCCTGCCTGCGACGCGAGGGGTCCCGGGTTCGATTCCCGGCCGGGGCAGATATTTATGTGGCAGATGAATATTTGTACTCGGGTCATGGGTGTAATTGTGATGTGTTATATGTGTAGTCCATGCCACCCGCGACACAGGTACCTAGTAACCTACTGCGGGGGTATGAGTGTGTTAGCGTTTAGCGTTAGCGTTTGATTATTTAAGCGACAGTTGACTATTAAAATTTTAGTTCATTATTATAGAAATGCAATATTACGTTAATTCTGTCGTTGGAAATAATTAATGAATAACATAATATCTTGCACTTTTATTTCACTGTCTAAAAATACTGTTTCTATTATAATGTTTAATATTATAAACAGTTTCTCAAACCCGTTGTATTATTATCCCCTTATATACAGGGGCGCCGTAACCGGGCGTGCAAGGCGTGCGGCGCACGCGGGCGGCAAATTCAGGGCAAATGGACCCCGGCGGAGGGACATAATCATGAATCTGTATATGAGATTCAACCAGGGGGGGGGGTGCAAATCGGGTTCGCACGCGGGCGCCGACACACCTTACGGCGCCCCTGCTTATATAATGGTGAAAGCTACTAATAAAATGTTGAAGAACCGTCGAACCGTTCATTGTACTTAGACGGTCGAATCCTTACTTAATATTATAAATGTGAAAGTGTGTTTGTTTGTGACTCTTTCACGTCGCAATATGGCTATTATATGGTATGGTTTATGTGTGTGGGGATAGTTAGGAGGGTGGAGAGTGACGTAGGCTACTTTTTACCGCGCAAAAACATCTCATTCCCATGGGAAGATCGATGTTTTGTTAGTTGCTAGATATTTAGTTCCGAATGCTGTTAATAGATGGCGTTAGTAAAATTCATTTGCAAGTTCTGAATCACACTGTCAAATACTACATGTAATTTACTGAAAATGAAATGATTTATTTCGAACTTTGTTGGTTATTACAAACACTTTTCGAATGTGAGTGACATACGCCATCGCTTTCACAAATCCCTACGATGAGTGGCCTTGGCTTTGGTACTGAAGTCATATGCGACTATGGAGCGGGACCTACGCGGCTGTTACCTACGGGTCCCGAAGTGAAGCGCGGGCGGTTCTCTAGTTAACTATAACATTCGACGCTAATCGCTAATTCATATATGGTACAACTTTCAAACGTCGCTACGAGTAGCCTCAGAAACACATTAATCATAAACAAAAAAAAATACTGCCATTGCAACTTACAAAAAGGAATGAAATCCCACCAAAAACATTTTCATGTAGTGTTGCCAAGACGACTGCGTACGGTTTACCTTGTGAAAAAGATATCAGATCTCATGTAGAGCCAAGCTTCTAAATCTACAGCTCTAACTCTACAAACCCTAACTTCACTAACTCTACATCTCAGTAAAAATGTATGGCTTGGCTGTTTCGACTTTATAAACTAAATATTCGCTTAGCAGTGAGAAGAATTCGAAGGCATTCGTTACGCTTTCGTGACGGTAGCGAAACAGCCGAGCCATACATTTTTACTGAGATGTAGAGTTAGTGAATGTGAATGTCCAGTTTAATCATCTTGGCAAAGCTGTACATTGTTATTATTTTCAGAATCTACGTTACAAATAACAACAACAAAAAAAATCAAAATGGCCTCAGTTTACGTATATCACACGGCTTACCTCACGTTACTATTTTGTCGGATTCGCCCGACTAGTTTAAAATAAAAATAAATAAAAATAAAAATATTTTATTGAGTAAACACATTACATAAATGCTAGTCGCAAGAGCCCTGTACTTGGTTCAAGACCTGTGTTACAGGTACTCCGCTCATCCACCGAGACAAATCAGTGTTAATCAATAAAATACAACTAAAATAAGTACAACAACTAAGAAAACTAATACTGATCAGTGTGTGTGTGTGTGTGTGTGTGTGTTTGTGTGTGTGTGTGTGTGTTTGTATGTGTGTGTGTGTGTGTGTGTGTGTGTGTGTGTGTGTTTGTATGTGTGTGTGCGGTGTGTGTGTGTGGTGTGTGTGTGTGTGTGTTTATGTGTGTGTATGCATGTTCATCTACATTTATGTCTGAAAGATTTTTCCTGTATCCTATATCGTGGTAGAATGAATGGTTCGCTCAGTTTCCTCGTAATTTAGGTCTATTAAATATGTTGTAATTAGGTGTTTCATTTTGAACTTAGTTAAATTATATATATTTAGTTTTTTATTGAATTTATTGTACAGAGAGGAGGACATGGATAAAAATTGTTTCTGTTTAAATTTGGTCTTACATCGTGGGACTTGACATACGGTGGGAATTCTGCGTTTGTGTGGTAGGTTAATGCTATATGAGAGGTTTCGGTGAGTTCTAGTTAAGCAACTGAGTATGTACATTTGCCGTGTGGTTAGTATTTTGTAGGTGTTATGTAGTGTAAATGTTGAGAAACGAAGTGGTTTATTAAATGCTACCTTCAACAATGCCCTCGGAGTCCTTTCAAGACTTATAAGAATACTTTTAGCAGCACCACCCCATACGGGGATGCAGTAGCTGAGAACAGATTTAGCAAGTGCGTTATACGTAGTTTCGAACCAATTCCGAGGTTCGTCATCAGGAGCCACCGGCGACGAGAGCTCGCTTGTGACTGATATACGTAAAATACTGATATACGTAAAATGTATTCAAACACTCACGAATCATTCAGTACTAAAATGGCCTCAGTTAATTTAACAGTGATAGAAAACTTATTTGGTAGAGCTCAAATACCCAATGAAATAAACCATCCCTGTTGCTTCTAATTAGTACAACCAATCCTGTGACTACTAAGCACAACCATCCCTGTGGCTAATAGGAACAACAACCATCATCTGTCAAATACAACCATCCCAGTGATTCTCAAACACAACCATGCCTGTGGTTCTCAAACACACAACCATCCCTGTGGTTTTCAAACACACAACCATCCCTGTGGTTCTCAAACACACAACCATCCCTGTGGTTCTCAAACACACAACCATCCCTGTGGTTCTCAAACACACAACCATGCCTGTGGTTCTCAAACACACAACCATCCCTGTGGTTTTCAAACACACAACCATCCCTGTGGTTCTCAAACACACAACCATCCCTGTGGTTCTCAAACACACAACCATCCCTGTGGTTCTCAAACACACAACCATCCCTGTGGTTCTCAAACACACAACCATCCCTGTGGTTCTCAAACACACAACCATCCCTGTGGTTCTCAAACACAACCATCCCTGTGGTTCTCAAACGCAACCATCCCTGTGGTTCTCAAACGCAACCATCCCTGTGGTTCTCAAGCGCAACCATCCCTGTGGTTCTCAAGCGCAACCATCCCTGTGGCTATCAAGCGCAACCATCCCTGTGGTTCTCAAGCGCAACCATCTCTGTGGCTATCAAGCGCAATCATCCCTGTGGTTCTCAAGCGCAACCATCCCTGTGGCTATCAAGCGCAACCATCCCTGTGGTTCTCAAGCGCAACCATCTCTGTGGCTATCAAGCGCAATCATCCCTGTGGTTCTCAAGCGCAACCATCCCTGTGGCTATCAAGCGCAACCATCCCTGTGGTTCTCAAGCGCAACCATCTCTGTGGCTATCAAGCGCAATCATCCCTGTGGTTCTCAAGCGCAACCATCCCTGTGGCTATCAAGCGCAACCATCCCTGTGGTTCTCAAGCGCAACCATCCCTGTGGCTATCAAGCGCAACCATCCCTGTGGTTCTCAAGCGCAAACATCCCTGTGGCTATCAAGCGCAACCATCCCTGTGGTTCTCAAGCGCAACCATCCCTGTGGTTCTCAAGCGCAACCATCCCTGTGGCTATCAAGCGCAACCATCCCTGTGATTCTCAAGCGCAACCATCCCTGTGGTTCTCAAGCGCAACCATCCCTGTGGTTTTTTTCATAAGTTCCGTTCGATAAGCTGACCGAAAATTAAATCTCATAAATAAAGAAATCTCATTAAGTGAACACTACGTCTCGAAAACAGAAAAGTGTAATTTACTACTTCTTTGAGCTATCACAAAACAATACAGATCACCTGTAATTAGATCCGCAGCAGTAACATCAGGCAGGCATCATGGGTTCCCCGTTTCCCGGAACGATAGTTGTCAGACCTCGTCCTCCAAGGTCATACGAAAGTACTCCAGGGTGCGCGAGTGCACGCATGCAGCCGCCCATGCTGTTCCACATAACACGCGTGTAACCTGCGTGAGCTGCTCTTGTTCCTGATCGCCATTGGGGTAATCTGTGCATCCTCGAAAACAGAACGATGCACATTGCATCGTCACATGTGAGATTACTTTTAAACTCATTGGTTTCACAAGGTAAATTAAAACCAATCGAAGTGTGCTGCACTTGTAAAAATAATTGGGGAACTGATTGTACCCAACTGCTACTTTAATTAAAAATTTCACTAAACTTCCACAAACTGCTATTGTTTTTTTTTCAGCAAATAGAAAATGACGAACGATTCCAAATTAAAGTTACCTAACAAATTTTACAGAACCTCCGTTATCTTAATTGTTATCTTTTGTCATTGTTCACTAATTACAAGACACATTAAAAGGTCATATTTTCACAAGGAACGAAAATAAAATGGAAGTTATAAAACTCCAACACACCAGAATATGTAACCAAATAAAACTTTGTCATACCAAAAACGCCGTTTCACTTTTACCTCGTCTAGCCGTTACTATATCTAGGTAATGTCACCCTTGGTTGCAGATAGGAACCAGAAAAGGTCTTGGTCTCCAGTTCCTTATAACCTAGAAACGCTTCCCAAACGCATCATAAATCCGACGTAAACACTTACGCCGACTTTATTTATTTCGAAAATATAATGACTAAAGCGGGTAAGAATCTTTGGCAAAGGGAGATCTCCCGCCAGGCGAGACAACATGCCTGGGGGGCGGCCGGGCCCCGAGTGAATGTACTCGAGGCTTGGTATATATGCCGGCGATCGACAATTCTTCGATAGCGCGATTCAGGCTTCGGTGACGTCACCGTGTGACGTGTGTGCGGTGTCGCCACATCACCCCCCTGCTCAGACCGGAGGTCGATCCGATGTTGCAGCCCATGCTCTTCGACGTTGGTGACCCGTTGATTGTTTTGCCCCGAAGATACCCTCTATCCGCGGTGAGTCGGGATGGGAGGGCGAGACGACAGATGCGGAGGGCGAGTGGTACACTCCAGCCGTCCGTGGAGTCGTCGTAGGGGCAGCCGGCACGGGCTCAGGAAGCGTCGACACACGCGGCGATGAACCCGGCGAGCTTGGTTGTGAGTCGAGGGGACGCGCTGCAGTTGTCCGTCGGGTGTGAGCGGTGAGGTGAGGTGGGAGGTGAGGCCTGAAGCGCTACCGGTACCAGAGGGGACGTGTTCTTGTCCGGAGGTCACCAGTTTGGCAAAGGGAGATCTCCCGCCAGGCGAGACAACATGCCTGGGGGGCGGCCGGGCCCCGAGTGAATGTACTCGAGGCTTGGTATATATGCCGGCGATCGACAATTCTTCGATAGCGCGATTCAGGCTTCGGTGACGTCACCGTGTGACGTGTGTGCGGTGTCGCCACAAATCCAACTAATTCGTATTACACGTTTGATAAAAGTCACTGCACTGTACGTCATATCTCGTTATCAATTAAAAATTGTACCAACACGGAATGCACAATAAAATGCCTGACTTTAAAACGTTTGTTTTTCTTTTTCGACCAGACAAAATCTAATCTACCCCCTTTATCTTTTAAGAATTTTGTGAACGTAGATTTTTAATTTTTAAATCGAAAACTTTCATTTAAACAACATCATCAAGGCTACGAAAACAAACCATGAATCTTATTCGTGGCCTGTGGCCTTTCACTAAGCCCAACCTACAAAGTCAACAAAGTCTCACGGACTCTTCCACGGTCTCTGCAAGACCCGACCAGCTGAACTAAGATTCATCACTATTACTCGACTCAAATTCACGTTTTATATCACAACACTTCAAATGGTACTTTGCTCTTGGGCATCTTAGCAATCTAACCACAAATCTACCCTCATTAAATTTCAACAAAGTGAACGCAAGTTAATAGTGTGTTCCGATGTTACAAACGGTCATAATTAAAGCGACTTCTCTTTATCAGAGATAAGATTAAAATGAGTATCGATTCGTTCCAATTACGTAGCCGCCTTAAATGACCTTATTACCGGAAAATAATGTCTTTTCTACTCACGATTACTAAACAAACTACTTTACGCACACAATATAGTTTACACAAAAATCAAAATTGAAACAATGAAACTCCGCTACCACACGTAATGAAACCAAAACCATGCCATACCAATACTCGCTCTGTCTTACTCGAAATTCCTCCACCAGAATTCGATGCCACATTCCTTCTCTCACATTGCATCCCAATCACCACCCATGGATCCAGTTATCACCTGAAAATTGCTACCTGAAAACCTGAAAATTATAACCTGAAAACCCACAGTGAGTCCTTTATCCCAACTTCTGATCTCGGATCAGGGTGGTCAGGATGGGACATTATTGTGGGCGAAATAAAAGTTCCGTTATAATTTACAATCACAGTTCGCTATTGCCGATTATAAAATTAACAAAGAATGATTAGGTAGGTAGGTACAGAATAATTAGTTTTCGAAACGCGGTACAGTTCCTGAGGCGCATGCGCACGTGGGAACGATTCTCCGCAGATTGCCTGCCAACCTCACGCCGCCGTTCTGCCCAGACTCCGTACAGCTCCACCAGGTGGCGCTTGCGTTCCGAAACAACTTTGAGTACGGACTATTGATCAGTTCATGACCCGTACTCATGACCAGGATGCGACATGTATCTATACTAATATTATAAAGCTGAAGAGAGTTATGGGAGCTGGGCGTCGAGGATGTTTGAAAATAGTAAAATGTAGTCACGAGTACGTACAATTTATTAAAATTAATGAATTGTTACAAAATTTAAATCTGGGGGCACAGTAGTGCCCCCTGGCCAAGACGTGCGAAGCACTCGGGCACTACCTACCTTTTCTCGAAGTGCTTCGTCGTATTTTTGAACCCTCATAACTTCGGTTTACGATATACCCGATCGCTCAAATTCTCAGGATATGATGACAGTGATAGACTAATTAAACGCACAAAGTTTCAATTACATAGCTCTGAAACTTAAGATTTTATGGATATCTAAAATAGCCTATTTCGCTAACTGATTCATGTATGATAATCGAAATTATATATCATATATCTAACAACAGATGGCGTTGGACACCAATTAAATTAAAAAAATATTTACCATCAATACTACTAATTAATACCTACTAAAACTAATAACATTAATACCTACTAATTATTATTATTTAGATTTTAATGGTTGCTTGTATGGGGACCCCATAAAAATAATTTTTGAAAAATGTAGATCGCCAAGTAAGTAACGCCATCTAGAGAATACTTGGCAACTAGAATGTTTACTAACTTAATCGAAGTTGAAAGTAGTTCGAACGAGTTGTCACTAGATGGCACTATACCGTCTCGTGAACATTAATTTATATTAGGTATACTAACATTAAATTTATAACATTTAAGATGTTATTTATACCTATACAGGGTGTCCCGTAAGTAGTGGACCAAAGGGATGTGGGTGATAGGGGGGGTCTCGGTCTATGTCAAACACAAAATTTTATTGGCCTAGGCCTTATAGTTTTGAAGTTATGAAATTTTTAAGGATTTTTTATAAAACTTGGCACCTTGAATACTAATAGTATTGGAAATATTAGTTTTTTTCACAATTTTAAGCTTGTTTTATTTAATACAGATACTAAAACATATTTGCTGGTTATTTTAAAAGTTTTCCAGTTCAAATCATTAGTAGGATAAGAATTAATCATGTCTTAATTTCTTAATTTTGGCAAAATTTTAATTACACAAAATGCAACATGATCTTTGATACATCGTGGTGTAAAAAAAATGTATGGACACCTGGTGGACCTTTATTTTAAAAACAAGTACAGCTTTTGTCAATTCTAAAAAGGTATAAATATGTTGGTTAATATCGACTAAAATTATCATAAATAAAAATACATTTGTGAAAAACAAATCCATTTATTTACATAAAATGCACAAAATGTCTTCCCCTAGCTCTTATGCATAATCTACATCGTCTTATAAATTTCTTTTCAATTTTCTTAAATCTAGCATAATATTTTTACATAGTATCTCAATGTTTTTAACTATTTCGACCACTCCGTTTAATTTTTCTCTCAGTTCTCTTTCATTGTTGATAGTCTTCTCATAGACCGCCTCCTTAAAACAGCCCCATAAAAAATAATCTATTGGATTGAGATCAGGTGATCGTGGAGGCCATGCAATTGTACCTCCACGTCCAATCCATCGATTTGAATAAGTTTCATAAAAATTAATCACTCCCCGTGTGTAGTGGGCGGGTGCACCATCGTGTTGCAGCCACATCGTCTCGCGTACATCTTGTGGTACATCTACCAATAAACTATTAAGATTATATCTTAAAAAATGTAAATAAAACGATCAATGTCCAACTCACAAGCACAAGCAAGGTTTCAAAAACGTCCTTTACTTAGTAAAAGAAATGAAATAAAAACACGTGTGAAGAGCCGAACTATGAATGAGTAAAACTCTGGGAGTCCTGCTAGAGTATTGAAGTGAAAACAGGAGAGGGGGCGAAAGACGTCAACCAATAGCGGCTGAGAATAAAAAATCGGCCAAGTGCGAGTCGGACTCGTGCACGAAGGGTTCCGTACCATTATGTATAAAAACGCCAAAAAAAATCTGGTCTGTTGTATGAAAGCCCACTTAAATATTTATTTTATTCTGTTTTTTAGTATTTGTTGTTGTAGCGGGAACAGAAATACATCATCTGTGAAAATTTCAACTGTGTAACTATTACGGTTCCCGAGATACAGCCTGCTGACAGACGGACGGACGGACGGACGGACGGACAGCGAAGTCTCAGTAATAGGGTCCCGTTTTACCCGTTGGGTACGGAACCCTAAAAAAACTAGCGACCCGACCAGGAATGAAACAGCGATATGGTTCTCAGAAAGTTGCATTGTTCGTAAACATTTCTGGAAACTTGGGTAAAGTCATTAACGTTGTATTTTTTTATAACTATTACTTAATTAGCTGTATTATTGTTATACGTTTTTAAACTCGGTATGGCCTACAGATGTTTTTAAAATAAAGGTCCACCAGGTGTCCATACATTTTTTTTACACCACGATGTATCAAAGATCATGTTGCATTTTGTGTAATTAAAATTTTGCCAAAATTAAGAAATTAAGACATGATTAATTCTTATCCTACTAATGATTTGAACTGGAAAACTTTTAAAATAACCAGCAAATATGTTTTAGTATCTGTATTAAATAAAACAAACTTAAAATTGTAAAAAAAAACTAATATTTCCAATACTATTAGTATTCAAGGTGCCAAGTTTTATAAAAAATCCTTAAAAATTTCATAACTTCGAAACTATAAGGCCTAGGCCAATAAAATTTTGTGTTTGACGTAGAACGGGACCCCCCCTATCACCCACATCCCCTTGGTCCACTACTTACGGGACACCCTGTATAATTTATTAACATATAAGTAGTATATAAATAGGTTCAAAGTAGGAAGTGGGAGGACCCTGAATCGATCGCAGTACGCATGGTGGCTAAAAATCTTACGACGGACGATTTGTAAAGCCCATGTATCTATAGCTATAGGTACCTACTACTAAACTTTATTGATTGTGGCATGTATGTATGTACGTATAAAAAAGATAAATATATTATTTTTATTGATAAATATTGTTATAGATTTAGGTAGAAAACTAATTAATTACGATATAATTGGAAATAAGTAATTGTTTGTTTATTATTTTTCGTAATGATAGTAAGCTATTTGATATTTCAAAGTCCACTGTAATTGCAACCGCTAGTTGGCGCTGTCATCGCGCACCGTGCCAATAAAATACCAAAATAACTAATCTTTGGTTTTGATTTACTTACAATATTTAAAGTTTGCATCTTTGACCCTGTAGCCTAGTTGGTAGCGACCCTGCCTGCGACGCGAGGGGTCCCGGGTTCGATTCCCGGCCGGCGCAGATATTTATGTGGCAGATGAATATTTGTACTCGGGTCATGGGTGTAATTGTGATGTGTTATATGTGGAGTCCATGCCACCCGCGACACAGGTATTAAAATTTTAGTTCATTAGATGGGGATTTTCAAATATTCCTAGAAATGCAATATTACGTTAATTCTGTCGTTGGAAATAATTAATGAATAACATCTTGCACTTTTATTTCACTGTCTAAAAATACTGTTTCTATTATAATGTTTAATATTATAAACAGTTTCTCAAACCCGTTGTATTATTATCCCCTTATATACAGGGGCGCCGTAACCGGGCGTGCAAGGCGTGCGGCGCACGCGGGCGGCAAATTCAGGGCAAATGGACCCCGGTGGAGGGACATAATCATGAATCTGTATATGAGATTCGTGTTCAACCAGGGGGGGGGGGGGGGGGGGGTGCAAATCGGGTTAGTACGCGGGCGCCGACACACCTTACGGCGCCCCTGCTTATATATGGTGAAAGCTACTAATAAAATGTTGGAGAACCGTCGAACCGTTCATTGTACTTAAGACGGTCGAATCCTTACTTAATATTATAAATGAAAGTGTGTTTGTTTGTGACTCTTTCACGTCGCAGTATGGCTATTATATGGTATGGTTTATGTGTGTGGGGATAGTTAGGAGGGTGGAGAGTGACGTAGGCTACCGCGCAAAAACATCTCATTCCCATGGGAAGATCGATGTTTTGTTAGTTGCTAGATATTTAGTTCCGGATGCTGTTAATAGATGGCGTTAGTAAAATTCATTTGCAAGTTCTGAATCACGCTGTCAAATACTACATGTAATTTACTGAAAATGAAATGATTTATTTCGAACTTTGTTGGTTATTACAAACACTTTTCGAATGTGAGTGACATACGCCATCGCTTTCACAAATCCCTACGATGAGTGGCCTTGGCTTTGGTACTGAAGTCATATGCGACTATGGAGCGGGACCTACGCGGCTGTTACCTACGGGTCTCGAAGTGAAGCGCGGGCAGTTCTCTAGTTAACTATAACATTCGACGCTAATCGCTAATTCATATATGGGACAACTTTCAAACGTCGCTACGAGTAGCCTTAGAAACACATTAATCATAAACAAAAAAAAAACTGCCATTGCAACTTACAAAAAGGAATGAAATCCCACCAAAAACATTTTCATGTAAAGTGTTGCCAAGACGACTGCGTACGGTTTACCTTGTGAAAAAGATATCAGATCTCATGTAGAGCCAAGCTTCTGAATCTACAGCTCTAACTCTACAAACCCTAACTTCACTAACTCTACATCTCAGTAAAAATGTATGGCTTGGCTGTTTCGACTTTATAAACTAAATATTCGCTTAGCAGTGAGAAGAATTCGAAGGCATTCGTTACGCTTTCGTGACGGTAGCGAAACAGCCGAGCCATACATTTTTACTGAGATGTAGAGTTAGTGAAGTTAGGGTTTGTAGAGTTAGAGCTGTAGATTCAGAAGCTTGGCTCTACATGAGATCTGATATCTTTTTCACAAGGTAAACCGTACGCAGTCGTCTTGGCAACACTTTACATGAAAATGTTTTTGGCGGGATTTCAATATTTTAAAATTTGTTATAATAAGGCTACGTTGAGTCACTTTCCGCGATGGAGGTGATCTGCGTTCCCACGGCGGACAGGCCACCTGCACCTGTGACGCGCCTCGTCAGCGCTGTCGTTCCTTGAAGCACGATGCAGTGCAGCGTAATCAGTTAGTAGTTGCTACATCGTATAGGGCTGGCAAAAGGCTAATCTAGTACTAGGGCTGTCTCAACACGTAACACCTCCCGCCCCAGCTGAGCAATTATTTGCCCACGTTTAGTGCAAATATTGCGGCCTTCTTGTCCTCTCGTGTTGCTGTCGACGAGTGATGCTCACTTGAGGTTGCACATGGTTGAAGGGAAATTTCAACATTAGACTTTGATATGTCTTCAGATCTTCTATTTCGCCGGTATCGTCTTATATACACTGTAGCGACCGCAATTGTACCCAGTAGGATTAACAGGTACAAAGGAAGGGTGGTATGGTAAGTACTCATCGAAGTAGCGTCAGTTGTTTTTAGTGGAGTCTCCATTGATATTTGATCTTTAATGGCGTGTAATTTATTAAGATCAATTGCAGTTATGTTGTAGTAAGGTCTTCGATTCTTTGAGGATGACAAGGTTAGTAATTCTGAATTTGTGAATGTAAGTATCTCGAAATGCTGTCCACGAAGTTTATCGTTGACGTTAGTGATAGTGAATCTCGTTGTTTTGATGCTGCAAGTCCTTGGAATAGTAGCAAGGAAACTACCTTCGATGATTTGGTGGCGTTCCTGTCCACATAGCGTTTGTACTTTCGTGGGTATTTGAAAAGACATTATATAGTGTTGATCGTCAAGCTCCAGTAGAGCCTCCTGGGACAGAAAAATAGGCGTGGGGTGACACGTTTCATCTATTTTCTGTAAATCGATAAGTGTGCTGATGCAGTCCTGAGATGTTCTGATTTGATAGCTGAGTCGCTGCTTGCATATGAATATGGTATCGACCTTCGGGCATTCTGCCTCCATGTATGCATATTCCTTGGAGTTGGTTGCAATAAAAGGAGATGGGGGAATTATGACTTCCTGGTGTTTATTAGGAACCGGACATAATTGGTAAAGGTCATAGGATGATGGATATACAATAGGAAATTTGAGAACAGTAATGAGTTTATTGTCTACGAAGTAACATCCTAAACTAATTAAATCATAGTAAAGTCGAACATCAACTAAGTTAATAACCTGATATTGGTTATATATATTTTTCAGTCTACTTAGCATATCAATTATATTACTAGTGCTTAAAATAGAATGATGTACGGTACTCGTACGGCTAAACGCTAAAATGTTTTCTATTCTATCTATCTCTAAACGTAAGTCTTGGATATTTTCAGCTATAAGTGTTAATATTTGCGATAATTGAACATAACGCGTAAATTGTATGGTATTATCTCTTGTAGTATTAATATAGTATGTCAAAGCCTTTTCTAACTTGACTTGGTTGCTACTTAAGTTACTTAATATTTCTGTTTGATGAAAAGTCATCTGCTTATATAAACTTATATGATTATTAAAACTATTAGTTAAATCTACATCACTCTTTTGTAAGATATGAAACATTTGTTCATACCGTACAGCATCGTTATAATCGAGGTTTCCCGTGATACTTTTAATTACAGATCCCAATGGATTGATTAAACCACGCTTGGCTCTTTTCGTTGGCAGGAAAGTATCTAATTGAGAACTTATTTCCTTAATTTTGTTGGACAAGTGTATGATTTGATATTTAAAATGAGCAAAGATTCCAATTGTTAAATTATTTGTAACATCAGTTAACTGAGTTTTAGTCAAATCTAATTGCTTCTGAATTTCATCAAAATTAATGTCATGTAAAAATGTGTGATAATGTGAGGTTATTTTCGCAGGTCCGAGTTTGAAAGGGAGAATGCCAGGACCATCATTTAAACTGTCAAGCCGGATGTCTTGTGCTTGGGCCTGGTTTGTCAGGATCATCAGGCATTTGTAACAATCCAGACGTTTTGCGTTTACGTTTCAGTCTATTTTTGGCAACGGGTGTGCGCTTCTTTGAAGTGTATATATGTACAGGTAAGTTAGAAATAACCCTATCATGTAGAAAACGAGGTGCAATTTTTTGTTGTGTAGCTAGCGGGTTCCTAATGTAAACTTCTTGCCCTTCTTCATAATCGATTTGAGGTTCTCTATGTGCATTTTGTTGTGACATAAGTGTGTTACGCTGAGTCTGTGAAATGTCGTGAATAATTTTATATATTAATTCCATTTTTTGACGATGGTCTTGAATGTATTGCTGCATTAGTCGTTCATTTAAGTTTAAGTCAGTAGGGTCACGCGGATCAAAATGTCCAGATATTAAGTCAAAGGGTCTACTTTTTGTCAAACTATGTACGGAACTATTGTAGGCAATTAAATTTGCGCTCTCCTCTTTATTTAAATGATCAGTTCGTAGTCGCGATAAAATTTGTTGTGTACGTTCTAAATTTTTATTATTATATTTATTAAAATTTTCATATAATGAAACTGATTGTTCATTGAATATATTTGCAGAAATTGGTTGAGACAATGTGAAAATCACGTCATTTTTGGAAGGGTTAGAAACTTCTACATAGGCCTGGTTATTAATAGAAGTAGTCAAACAATCACCAATACTACATGTACAAATGGTCTATCTATCCATACTTCCATACTAATATTATAAATGCGAAAGTCTGTCTGTCTGTCTGTCTGTCTGTCTGTCTGTCTGTCTGTGACGTTTTCACGGCTAAACCACCGGTCCGATTTGGATGAAATTCGGAATGAAAATAGTTGAAGACCCAGAGTCACACATAGGCTACTTTTTTTTTCAAAAATCAACCCCTAAAGGCTTGAAATAGGGGATGAAAGTTTGTATGAAAAATCTAAACCGCCTGACCGATTTCGATGAATTTGCCCAGGAAGATAGTTGATGACTTACCTTCTTCCCCAGTTCCCCGGTTCGCGATATAAACGAATTCCACGCGGGCGAAGCCGCGGGCAAAAGCTAGTCTATAATAATTTCACCGTTAGTTATAGTAGTTGGAACTTTGATCATTTTGCTAGATTGCGCTGGTATTATCGCCTCTATTAAATTTACACCGCCGGATTCAAACATATGAATTTTATTTTTTGCGAATTGTGTAACAAGTACACGGGAGCCTAAATCTATTTTTGCTTGCCACTGTTCTAATAAATCACAACCTATTAAACCGTCGAAATAACTGTGAAATCTGTAAATGTAAAGCTTTATGGGGTTACTGTCATTAATTTCAAAAAAGCATGGTATTTCTATGGAGTAGTTATTTTTAGTAGACGCATGAATATTTGTCACAATAAAAGGATCGTAATTTAATGGTAAATCCGAATAATACTTTTCTATAGCTTCTGGGTTGATGAAAGATTGGTTTGCTCCTGTATCTATTAATAATTTCAGAGGTGGATTATGAATTTGGATGTATGGAAGCTGTTTTTTATGTTGTAAATTTAATTCTATCTTGGGAAACTTGAAACTTGAGCTAACAAAAAATTTTCGTCCGTTTGTTCGTCAAGGAGTCTCTGGTCATTAACGTAACTGCCGTCATTTATGTAATTATTTGCAACTAAATGGTCAACTACGTTACAAGGGGTGTCATAGTTCATGTCATAGTTATCCACAAAGTTGTCATCATTACAGTTATCATACTCATTAGTATTAATTTCTTTGTAATAATTTGGAGAATGGTACTGACCTTGTCGGCTCCAATCGTTCGGCTTCATTGAAGTCGGTGGCAATGTACGGGCTTTGGGGTGGCTAATCCCACTCATAGGTTGTCCGTATGTTTGGTTACTAACCTGGCGTTGGTGCTGTGTATGTAGAGTTTCCCTATGTGGTATCCTAAACCCAGTGCTCATATTCGATCGTGGTAGAGCCCTAAACATTTGCTGGGTTTTTGACGGACCTTGATAAGGCTTGTTAATTAAGTGTGGTAACATCTGAGAATTATTCGTGTGTGACTGGTGGCTAATTTGTTTATTCAAAAAAGGGTTAAAATTGTTAGATCTGAATGTTGGTGTCTGTTGTATAATTTTTCGTGAATAATTTTTTTTATTTTGCATGTATATAATATTTAATTCCTCCTGAGCAAACTCCAAGGCCTTTTCAAGCGTTGGAGGCCTCATACAACGTATGCGAGAGCCTAATGGTTCATGTAAGCCTTTAAGATAAGTCTGCAAAGCTAACTTTTTATATAAAGTTCTTTTAGCTTCGACTGTAGTTGTAATATCGTCATGTAATTCAACATATGTCATTATTGTACCAAGTAAATTCTGAATTCGTTCATAGAAAATGTGTGGTGTGTCATTACCTTGAGATAACATGGATAAATCACTATATAAGGAAGATTCATCACGATGATCTGAAAAACTATTAATAAGAGTTGCACGGATTCCATTCCAATCCAATGGGGTTCCGTTCGTAGCTAAGGTTCTAGCCGCGGGTCCCGTGATTTTATTTAAAATTCCATTAATCACTGCATAATTATTTAATTCATTTCCTGATGCCGGATCAACATACGCTAATACAATTTGATCACATATATTCAAAAATCTAATTAAAACATTTGAATTTCCATCAAACTCAGGAACTAATCTTAAAGCATTAAAAATTTTATCGGTTTTGTCTTCCACAGAGGCAGAAATTGCCGTTCCACTTAACCTCGGCATTGAATTTTCTGTCATATTTGAAGACTCTTCTATGACAAATAAATCTAAATTACGATTACGGTCTCGTATAGATCTCCGAATGTCTTGACGAGAACTGGGTGAATTACCCTTATTTGCTCGTAACGAAAAAATTTTGATAGATTTTAAATAACTATACAATAAACTCAAATCTACAGGAATAGGACAAATATAGGATCTGCAACCAATAGGATTATTACACACTTAAAATCTATTACTCACAGAATAAGTTTCATCTCGCATCTGCACATCGATTTTCGGATGTTGCGTGAGCTGAGCAGGGTTCCCCGACGTCCCGATCTCGTAGAAAAGTTCGTTTTTCCCGGGTCGATTCGTACTCGATGTACTTAGCTGAGTTTCGACAGTCCGAAACGCGCACTGACTCGACTTTATCCGGAACTTTCGACTGCGCCAGTTATGGGAACTTTCGACTGCGCCAGTTATGGGAGCTGGGCGTCGAGGATGTTTGAAAATAGTAAAATGTAGTCATGAGTACGTACAATTTATTAAAATTAATGAATTGTTACAAAATTTAAATTTCAATATTTTAAAATTTGTTATAATAAGGCTACGTTGAGTCACTTTCCGCGATGGAGGTGATCTGCGTTCCCACGGCGGACAGGCCACCTGCACCTGTGACGCGCCTCGTCAGCGCTGTCGTTCCTTGAAGCACGATGCAGTGCAGCGTAATCAGTTAGTAGTTGCTACATCGTATAGGGCTGGCAAAAGGCTAATCTAGTACTAGGGCTGTCTCAACACTTAACAAGAGTTTGTTTGTTTGTTTGTTTGGTTGAACGCGCTAATCTCAGGAACTACTGGTTCGAATTGAAATTTTTTTTTTGTGTTGAATAGACCTTTTATCGAGGAAGGCTATAGGCTATATAACATCACGCTGCAACAATTAGGAGCGAAGAAATAATGGAAAATGTGGAAAAAACGGGGAAAATTATTCATTCTCGAGGGCTTTCGTTGCATGCGTTGCGAAAACGATTCAAGATACCAAAAATATATGTATGAAATAATTATTCCTCTTGAAATGATCTAAAAAAATGTCCACGACAGTATATGTCTATCTTTTAAGATTAACACACTAGAACCGTTTTTATGGTAATCAAATTTGGTCGAACCCACTGCCATACCAAACTTGCCGCGTTTCCAAGTTTAATCTGAATTAATCTTGCTGTGATCCTTTGCTACTTTGGTATTATTTTGTCGTAAGCTTTATTTGTAAGTTTAATTTAATTTAACCTCAATTAATTTTGGTGATAGTTTATTATCTTCCCGAAATTCCTACGGGAGCGGGACCTACGCGGTTGATACTTACGGGTCCCGAAGCGAAGCGAGGGCGATTCGCTAGTATACATATAAAATTCATCGTCGCGCATCTATTGGAAGTGGACGTGCATTAGATTTAACTAGGGTAGACTTCGTAAATATCATTATAGTTAATACCAAATCTCGACCTTCGGGCATTACAGTAAGTGCCAATCTTGTGTAAAGTGTGTAGTGAACTGAACCGAGTGGATTATAACATTCGTGTATCGTGCGCGTGTCATCTCGCTCGCTGTGGCACTGCATCTGTGAGTGAAGGGAATCGCGACCATCTTGCTCGACGTAAACATATTGCTCACCTTGTTGCACTTTACCGTGAGCAATAAGAATGTCACTGTCTAGAACGCCGCCCAGTCAATCAAAATCGTATCCAGACCTAAGTGCCTCAGGTGAAAAAAATTTTATAAGTACACGTAAGCGAAGCAAACTAGAATATAAAGATCCTGATTTAAGTGCTATGCTATTAGAATGCGGATCGGATGGTCTACAGGAGTTACTTGAGAATACGATGAAAAAGGTAATTACAACAGAAATATCACAAATAACTGAGTCGTTCAAGTGCATCACGACCACAATTACAGCTATTGCTAATGATAATTCCACTATTAAAGAATCTTTGAAGCAGGTAAACTGCAGATTATCGGACATTGACAAATCATTAAACTACACCGAAGAGCGACAAAATGCATTTGATTGCCGTCTCAATAAGTTGGAGGAAGGATACGCTCAGTTTACACAGCATGACACGCAAATTCAGGCAATTAACACAGCAATGGCCGCCATGGAACAACAGGCAAGACAATGCAACTTGGAAATATCCAATCTGCCAGAAAAAAACATGGAGAATCTTTTATCTTGTATTGAACGGCTAAGTAATGAGATTAATTACCCTGTTGCATCATCAAATATCGTGTCAATCCACCGTGTACCCCACGCAGACAGGCAGAATCCGCGCCCAAAAAACATAATTGTCAAGTTTACAACCAGAGTACTATGTGATAATTTCATCGCTGCGTTTCGTGCAAAAAAGGGTATAGACTCAAACAAACTTGGCATTGCCGGACAATCCTTCACGATTTATTGTAATGAACACCTAACACTAGCAGCTAATAAACTGTTATTTCGTGAATGTCGTCAATTGGCTCAAAAGAAATTGTATAAGTTTGTATGGGTTAAGCATGGGACCATCCTCGTGCGTAAATGTGAGACGTCTCCGGTTATCGCAATCAGACAGAAACAGGATCTGTCAAAGATTACATAATTACAACGATAGTAGGAATATGGTATTGTTACTTTTACGCGAGCCCGTTCATTATGGTAGTATTTTAAGATTAATGCTATGTACTTTTTTATTATTTCTGTGTACGACTTATGAGGTAGGCTACTGTAATCTGAAGTCAAATCTTTTATAATAATAATAATAATAATAATAATCTTTATTTCGGACTTCAATTTTTGTAACAATCCATAGTGTTAGATTAATCTTATACCTAGTGTTAGTAAAAATTGTATTTATTCATTTATTCATTTATTCATTTATTCATTTATTACATCCAATGTCAACATTACATTACATTATAATATTAATTAATTAATTAATTAACAACTACTTATTTATTTAATTAATCTATTTGGCAGCACGAGTGAGCGGTAAGACGTGCAGTGTGTTCCAGTGCACGAGTATCGGTCCATCACATCTCTCCGATACCGTGCGCAGGATGCTGTTGGTGCTGCCGCGCACGCGCCGCCACAGTGATGCAACTCTTTTCCGTATAATGCTTTGGAAGCTGTCGATACGATGTACTGCAAACATCTCTGAGGCACTGCAGTGACGCGGCAACCCCATCAGCGCCCTAAATGCATTATTATATTGGACGCGTAGGACACTGTATGCTTTTTTAGTACAGTCTATCCACAGGCTGCTAGTGTAGAACGACTGGCAGTAGGCCTTAAATAACGTTATTTTTACCTCTTTACTACACTTAGCAAACCTGCGGATCAACATATTACTACGGACTGACAGTGCCCTACGCTCCCGTTCGACATCAATTTCGTCTCGCTGACTCTCGGTCACCCAATGTCCCAAGTACTTGAACTGCTGAACTGTTTTAAGCGGTGTTCCTTTTAATGTAACTGGCGGTACTGTCATGTACTTTTTAGTACCCGCCCTAAATATTAGCAGTTCGCTTTTGGTGGCGTTGTACTTGAGACCGTGAGTCTCTGCATACCTCTCACAAATCTTCAACAGCTTTCTAAGTGCACTGATTGAAGGGCTCAGCAACACCATGTCATCTGCATAGCTTATATTGTTCACAAAGGTACCATCTATTGAGCAACCTACTTTGGCGTTACTGAGCTCCTCAATCAGGCCATTTACGTATAAGCTGAAGAGGCTGGGTGATGTTATCCCCCCTTGTCTGACTCCACATTCTAGCCTGTACGGTTCGGTCAGTGAGCCCGCCCATTTCACCATGTTGTTTTGGTTACCGTACCAATATTTAAATAACTCAATGAGATCTGTTGATAGGGTAGTCTCAGTATATAACTTCTCCCATAACTTACCATAGGAAACCATATCGAAGGCTTTGGAGAGGTCTAGAAAACACGCATAAATGGGTGTCTTTCTGTCTGTGTAGTATCGGACAGTGTGCTTGAGACTTAGCACTGCCGTTTCTGTTGACAGTCCAGGTCGAAACCCGAACTGTGCATCATGTAGCTTAAGGTGTTTATCAAGGTGTGTCCCAAGCAGACTGTCCAGTACCTTAGACACTATAGTGGCCAACGATATGGGTCGGTAGTTTGTTATTGTTTGTTTTATGTCCGTCTTACTGTCTTATCGATATATTATTTTGCACTGTAACGAACTATAATTCATTTAACAATTTAAGCGTATTCCATTTAAAATTAGTGACTAAGACGTATGTGTTAATTAACCTGCAACTTGATGGGTAAACATGTACTATCTTTATATTATCAGAACTGTAGAGGCTTGAATACGAAATTAAACAATATTTACATGAACATATTACAACATAATTATGACATTATTATTTTAACCGAAACGCGGTTACAGGAACGAATTGCCGACAATTGTTTTGTTGACGCAAGGTACCGGGTATTCCGCTGCGACAGGCAACTTGAGTGGTGTGGCAAGCGGGACGGGGGCGGGGTGGCGGTGCTGGTGCGGCGCGAGCTGGCCGTGTCGGCGCGCGCGCTGCCGGGCGGCAGGCCGCCGCCGCGACCCCTCCCCCGCCGCAAATGGAATTTATTGTGCTGGAATTGCGTGCTCGTAATTACTGTTGCATCATTAACGCTGCGTACCTGCCTCCCAATCTCAACTCGGAAGTATACTCTATTTATTTTGACTATACATATATCGCACATTATAAATTCTCCGGATGTTAATGACTTTGTTGTGGCGGGAGATTTTAATTTACCTACCTTAGAGTGGATTGAACATAATTCGTTTTTACAACCGGTTATTCGACCCAATTACTGCCTGGCTAATAAACATCTAATCAATTTTCTATCTATTTGTGGTGGCTATCAAATTAATACTTTTAAAAATAATAAAGATAGATTACTTGATTTATTTATCACGAACCTTTCAAGCTGTAAATCGTTACTGGCGCCAGTATCACTAGTGCCCTTAGACAAAATTAAATATCATCCGGCTTTCTATATTCTTGCACCCCTTAATAACATTGATACGCCTTTACAAACCAAGCCTCGCATAGTGTATAACTATAATTTAGCTGATTTTTCAAAAATAAACAGAGACTTACAAATCATTGACTGGTGCGAGATATATAATTGTAACGACGTTGAAAGTGCGGTGACAGCTTTTTACGAAATAATTTATCGCATAATGAGATTACATGTTCCTACAAAAATAGTGAATCTCTCTCGATACCCAGTATGGTTCTCTCGTGCGCTCGTACATATTTTCAAAAATAAAAACAAGTCATGGGTAAAATGGAAGAAATACGGTAACTTAACAGATGAAAGTGAATTTGCTATGTATCGGGACAGATTTAAAACGGCATCTCATAAATGTTATCGTAAATATATTAATTCTGTTGAGCATAGTATAAATAACAATAACATAAAGTTCTTCTGGACGTACATTAATAATCAAAAAAGTAAACCAGATATTCCAGAGTCTATGCACTACAAAAATACAATTTCTAATGATCCAGAAGGAATATGTAACCTCTTTTCTACATTTTTTTGTTCAATCTTTGAAAAATCAGACTTGACTATGGACTTTGATGATGATAATATCCCCGGTATAAATCAAGAGTCTGATCTTCTTATATGCAACATCTACTTAAGTAAAGAAGATGTTTTGAAAGGTCTTCGTGCGTTAGACCCCACAAAAGGCTCGGGCGTCGACAATATTCCTTCTGTAATCTTGAAAAATACAGCTGAATCACTTTATGAACCCCTACATTATCTCTTCAATCGTAGTTTACGTGATGGAGTATTCCCTTCCATTTGGAAATCAGCCCGCATTGTGCCAGTCCACAAGAGTGGTTCTAAGACTGATATTGAAAATTACCGGCCTATCTCAATTTTACCGGCTCTGTCAAAGCTTTTTGAACGTCTAGTTCATAATAACATATACCCATCCTTGCATAGTAAAATCATTGAACAACAACATGGATTTGTACAAAACCGATCTACTACTACAAACTTATTAATTTATACAACGTATCTTTTCGAATCACTTGATAATAACACACAAACTGATAGCATTTACACTGACTTTCGAAAAGCTTTTGACCGAGTCGACCATAAAATTTTGCTTAACAAATTGGCGTACAATGGAATACGTGGCAATCTTTGGCGCTGGTTCAAATCATATATCTCGAATCGTACACAGAAGGTTGTCATAAACGGTTTTGAGTCGGCATTCGTTCCTGGCACCTCTGGTGTTCCACAAGGCTCAATTTTGGGGCCACTATTGTTTGTCCTATTTATAAATGACATAAATAAGTGTTTCAAATACTGAGGTGATCTCGTAGGAGCAGTCTGACTTTTTTTTTTCACACTCACACACACACACACACACACACGCATACACACACACTCACACTCACCCTCACACTTACACACATACACACACACGTACGCACATGATAGAATATACACATTCTTAATGTAATTGCTTTTAATTATATCTTAATAATTTAGTTGCAATTATAACTACTGTTATTTTATTTGAAACAAATGGATTTTTCTGACTCACTTAATAGATAAAGTATTAATCAAATAACAATAGAAATAGATTATTTTTATATACAAGTACGTATTTCCAAAACAATTTAAAATGGGAACAAAATCGTTAATATTCAGATGATGAATTATGTAAATGAGTAATAAAGTTATACGAATATAGAACACATTTCTCTTTTAAACACCATTAACTTGTGTCACTAATTGTAGTGAGCGCCATCTGTCGGTTCCAGATAATACTTTTTAACAAAATCTAATTGTGTCGCTAGTTGTACCTATTGCCACATGTCGATTATAATACTGTTAAAACAAATAAATAAGAAAATACATGTTATGATAATTAAAAGGTCCTTTAAAATTAATTTCTAATTTGTTTGTACTTTATTACGATATTATTAGGAATTTATATTCAGTTTTGTACTGTGACGTTTATTACATCAACTGACTTGGTCGGTTGACAGTTTGAAGGACATAAATACAACGACTTGGTCGTGGTTTGGGCAATTCTTGGTTGACTTTGGAAGGGAGCAGACCACCAGTACAAGTTAAGTAGATTTCTTTTTATTATAATTTTCTTATTACGTATTACGTATTTAGTTATGGTTTTAATTATTAAATAATAATAACTATTATTATATTATTATTATATTGTATTGCTATTGCTATTTTATTTTACAGTTGAAATGAAACGAGATTGAAAAGAACTAATTTTAATGTAATTATATCGTTATTCTGCCAGTTACATAAGTTATTATTTTTACATGAGGTGTCATTATGTACATTATATAATTATGGTGATTAAGTTTCTTCCAAAGGTATTAAGAAAGATAATCTAAAATAAAGTATAACCTTGGTCATAAATATTTGCATTTTCATTTCACTTATACCTTTGATAAACTTATGGTTAAAATGTTTTTGAAATATAAGTTATTACAAGCTTTTATTGCATTTTTACCTACACATACTATACTTTCTCAAGTTTATTAATTTATTTCATATATATTGATACAATTTAAATACAATATTTCTATCAATAACCTATAATATTTTTTATAGTTTTATATTAAATCTATTATCAGAAGTGGGATACGCTTCGTGCACGGTCACTAAGGTCTTTTTTTTTGTGAGTTTCAGAATGGATATCTCTGCTGTACAAGACCTGCTCACAGCTATCAAGGATGCCGTTTCCGGTACGCGAAGCCTTGACAGCGACGTCGCGTTGCCAGTCTTCGATCCTGCCACGAGTGACCTCGGTGCCCAGTCGTGGTGCAATAATATTGAAACCCTCTCTAAGGAATTTGGGTGGAGTAGCATTGCGACGGTCACCAAAGCTGGTAAGGCCTTTAAAGGCTCCGCTTTATTATGGTTTGAGACGTAGGATCCGGCAGACGGTCGTTCTTGGGAAAACCTTCGATTAGAACTGCTTTATATCCAGAGAGAAAATCAGGCTACTTCGTAATACAAAGATTTCATTCACGGAATTACAGTTGATTGAACTAGTTTGTGGTAGTATAACTGATATCAATGTAAAAATGGCCTCTTTTAACAGCAATGTTATTAACACATTATCAAAGAAAGTAATTCTCCCTTTGCTAGCCCTATGATCTTGGTTAAAAGAAAAATGGAAGTAATAGGATGTGCATTGATTATAGAGCATTAAACAAATTGATTGAAAAAGACAGATACCCCCTCCCCTTGATTGAAGATCAAATATATAAACTAGGAAATTCGAAATTCTACATAATAATAATAATAATAATTTATTGCAAGAATGTAGTTTACAATTTGGTGGTATGGTTCTAATTACATCGTTCTTACATTCTACCATTATTATGGTGTGCAACATTCAAAAATTACAATTCATTACATTCCATTTAATGTCGCAAAAAAAAAATTAAAATTAAAAAAAAATGAATTAATAAAAAAAATGAAGTCAATAAAATTATAAAATTAATAAGTTCATGTCACATAAGGTCAAAATTCAATGTCTAATAAAATTTTACAAAACATTATTTAATCGTCATTTTATATTAATTGAACAAAAATAAAAAAAAAAATAAAAAATATGTATATATTATCTTATTTATCCATATATTCTTTTAAATTATAAAAACAATTTTCCATGAGCCAAATACTTATCTTTCTTTTAAAATTATACAAGTTTAGGTCCTTAAAATTATCAGGTAGCTTATTGTATACTTTTATTGCATTAATAAATACATTTTTTCGGTATAATTGGAGTCGGCATGGTGGTATATGTCGGAGCGCACTCAAGTCCTGCGCTAGTCTTTCAACGCCATCTGTGGATAATCGCTGGAACTACTTGTCGGAATGCAGTAAAGTTCTGCGCTGATCTTTCAACGCCATCTGTGGAGAATCGCTTTAACTATTTGTGGAAACGTCAAACAGTTATTGTTTGGGCATGGTTGGCATGGAGTGGGGGTTAGAGATGACATTATAAAGATCCAGAGCTGTTATGATGGGGGGCTTTTTCGGAATTGAGCGCTTAGACCGAGTAGACGTGTAGAACCCACTGCCATACCAAACTTGTCGCGTTTCCATGTTTAACCCGAAGTAATCTTGCTGATCCTTTGCTACTTTGCTATTATTTTGTCGTAAGCTTTATTTCTAAGTTTAATTTAATGTAATCTGAATTAATTTTGGAAATAGTTCATTATTTGTTATAAAACTGTATTGAAGTGTTGTAATAGACCTTTAAACTCGGTGTACTGACTATTATTTCTGACCTCCAGCCACGTATAACCCAAATTATATCGACCGCTCGGACCTTAGCGCCGTTATCAGAAGTTGGATGTAACTTCACGTCCCACACATGGCTGGCTAGGTTATTTCCAGGTTTTCAGGTTGCAATTGTCAGGTGATAATATTGTGAGGCATGGATGGCAAGTGAAGAGATATATGACCACCATGCCACGGTAAAACAGGATTTTGAAATAAAATGGCAAGTATCGGTGTAAAGGATTTTCAAGTAAGACGGCAAGTATTGGTATGGTTTATTTTAATTTCATTAGTCATGTGGTAACAGAATTTCATTTCTTGAGTTTTAATTTTTGTGTAAACTATGTTGTGTGTGTAAACTGGTTTGTTAATAATCGGGAGTGAAAAAACAAACATTATTCGGTAATAAAATCATTTAAGGCAGTTACGTGATTAATACAAGTCACTTCTCATCGTAATCTAATTTTGATATTTAATCGCTGAAAAAAAAGAAATCGTTTTTATTATGACCTGTTTTTATTATGAAGGGAAAGTTACACCCTTTGATTTTAGTGTAATTTAACCAAGTATTAACGGAGTAGTAACAAAGTATTAACAAATATTAACGTAGTATTAACAAAGTAGTAACATCGGAACACACTTTTATCATGCGATCATTTTGTTGAAGTTTAACGTGGGTAGATTTGTGGTTAGTTTGATAGAATGCCCAAGGGCTAAGTATCATTTGAAGTGTTGTGATATAAAAAGTGAATTTGAGTCAAGTAATAGTGATGAATCTTAGTAGAGTCCGTGGGACTTGTTGACTTTGTTGGTTGGGCTTAGTGAGGGGCCACAGGCCACGAATAAGATTTAAGAATTAAGCTTTGTTTTGAGATACCTTGACAATATTTGAAAGATATTGGATAATATTGGTACTTGGTTGGGTAAGCATTTTTGTTCAATTAATTTAGTCGAAATGTAACGTAACTCGAGTAATTTTAAAGTAAAATTATTATGTTCCGAAGTTACAATAACAATTAATCTACGTTCATAAAATTCTTAAAGATACCCCCTTTGGTAGATTAGATTTTGTAGTCTGGTCGAAAAGAAAAACGTTTTAAAGTCAGGCATTTTATTATGCATTCCGTGTTGGTACAATTTTTAATTGATAACGAGATATGACGTACAGTGCAGTCACTTTTATCAAACGTGTAATGTTCGTGATAGTTATTTTGGTTTTTTGGTTATTTGGTGCGCCGCTTAACGCTGAAAAGGATTAATTGGAAAAGGATAAACACACACAAAATGGTTTGCTCTATTTGTGCTCAACTTGACGAAGTATTTATTCCATTTATCGAGTACCTACAACGATAATAAAAGCCTACAACAATAATAACAATAAAAGCGTAAGCTAGTTTTTAAAAGGTGAACGGTTTGGTTGTTCATTGGTGACGTCGATCGAATTAGTTGCTCATTAGTTCGCGTTGTTTTAAAGGTGAAACACAATACAATATTCAAAGTTTTATTTACTATGTGACAAAATAATTTCGATATTCTAAATACCCGCGTAGTTCATTGTTAATTTTAAATATTGTGTAAGCGTTATCTAATGATCCAAAACATTGTCGTTAGAGTTATTACAGACGAATTAGTTGGATTCTTACCCGCTTTAGTCACTATATTTTCGAAATAAATAAAGTCGGCGTAAGTGTTTACGTCGGATTTATGATGCGTTTGGGAAGCGTTTCTAGGTTATAAGGAACTGGAGACCAAGACCTTTTCTGGTTCCTGTCTGCAACCAAGGGTGACATTACCTAGATATAGTAACGGCTAGACGGGGTAAAAGTGAAACGGCGTTTTTGGTATGACAAAGTTTTATTTGGTTACATCTGGTGTTGGAGTTTTATAACTTCCATTTTTATTTCGTTCCTTGTGAAAATTTTAATTTAAAATCTTTCTTCATTTTATATTTGCTGAAAAAAAAACAATAGCAGTTTGTGGAAGTTCAGTGAAATTTTTAATTAAAGTAGCAGTTGGATACAATCAGTTCCCCAATTATTTTATTTACAAGTGCAGCACACTTCGATTGGTTTTAATTTACCTTGTGAAACCAATGAAGTAATCTCACATGTGGCGATGCAATGTGCATCGTTCTGTTTTCAGATAAGTTTTCGAGGATGCACAGATTACCCCAATGGCGATCAGGAACAAGAGCAGCTCACGCAGATCACACGCGTGTTATGTGGAACAGCACGGGCAGCTGCGTGCGTGCACTCGCGCACCCTGGAGTACTTTCGTATGACCTTGGAGGACGAGTCTGACAACTATCGTTCCGGGAAACGGGAACCCATGATGCCTGCCTGATGTTATTGCTGCGGATCTAATTACAGGTGATCTGTATTGTTGTTTTGTGATAGCTTAAAGAAGTAGTAAATTTAAAACTTTTTCTTTTCGAGACGTAGTTCACTTGATAAGTCTATTTTTGAGAGATTTAGTTTTCGGTCAACTTGTCGAACGGAACTTTTGAAATTGTAATTGAATGGTGTTGTTACTTTGAAAAATGCATAGCCCTTATATGAGCACTGGATAGAAGTGTTCTGTGCTGTTATTGGTGGGTGCCAATAGACAGTTTTGCATCGGGATGGACGTTGCAATATATTTAGATGAGAGCTATGTATACGGTCGTTATTTTTGAGAGAAGTACATGATTGTACTTGAGTGCCGTTCGATAAGTCAACTTGTTTGAAAAATGATAACTTTTGAGACAAGTAACTTTTATGAGAAATGTAAAGTTTGTTTTGGATTAATCTGTAATGTGATAGGATAAATAAAGCGACATGTTGAACAAACCTTTTTAAGATTATTTTTGATAAAAGCTCGAAATGATCATCTGGGTGGTGTAGTGTTTGTAACCGGATGGAGGTTACATGCGCAGGTGACTGGATAGAGGTTGCCTATTGGGTTGATGCTTATGACCGGATGGAGGTTATAAGTGTGATGATCAGGACCGGATGGAGGTCAGGGTACGAGCACTGCAATATTTCAATGAGTTTCCTATTATTTGACTGAGTATGGGTGTTGATCGACATGTCAGCTTTAGTTTTGAGAGAAATAATCTGTTATGATATTCAAAATTTGTAATGATTTGATAAAGTTGTTTTTTTATTCCCTGCCCACTTGGGTCAGGAATGGCCGAACGACTAGAACCAGTACTGTTCGAGAATTTTCTTTCATTCCAGTTACTTCACACGAGGACGTGTGATCCTCAGGATGGCCGTGTCGGAGCGCACTCAAGTCCTGCGCTAGTCTTTCAACGCCATCTGTGGATAATCGCTGGAACTACTTGTCGGAGTGCAGTAAAGTTCTGCGCTGATCTTTCAACGCCATCTGTGGAGAATCGCTTTAACTATTTGTGGAAACGTCAAACAGTTATTGTTTGGGCATGGTTGGCATGGAGTGGGGGTTAGAGATTTCCATGTTTAACCCGAAGTAATCTTGCTGATCCTTTGCTACTTTGCTATTATTTTGTCGTAAGCTTTATTTCTAAGTTTAATTTAATGTAATCTGAATTAATTTTGGAAATAGTTCATTATTTGTTATAAAACTGTATTGAAGTGTTGTAATAGACCTTTAAACTCGGTGTACTGACTATTATTTCTGACCTCCAGCCACGTATAACCCAAATTATATCGACCGCTCGGACCTTAGCTCCGTTATATATCTCGGAGACACTAGTCAGGATGGTGGTACAATGCTCCGATTATCAGGTTGTAAGGTGAAAAATAAAACACAGTGGGCGTTCAAATGTCTTTCTTAATGATTTAAATTGCGTTTCAGGTTACACAGTTCGATTTAATTTAATTAAAGCCTTTAGGTTAAGTTAAAACGTGGTACGACTGAAATACACTTAGAGAAACGTTATGCCGTCGGGCATAGGTACGACGCAGTATAGGATTTTATTACAAAGTACACTAGTTAACTTAATGCGACCGTTCAGCTCGACGTCTGCTCGAGAAGTCCCCGCTCTTCGTAGCCGACACCACAGGTGCCCTCTGTTGGGTTCCCCCTCCGATATCCCATTGAGACACGTTTACAATTCGTATAGTGTTGCCATTTAAATTACAGTTCCGGATTTACGTTTTATTCAAAGTTTAATGATTTATTTAGTTTGATTTTAATCTAATTTTATTTCCGTCTCCGACACGGCCATTCTGACTAGCACACGTCCTCGTGTGATGCCTTTTACTTTAGGTTACAACAAAGCTCTAATTTTATTTTATTCAGCAAAAGCTACTAATTTTAAACGAGACTACAAATTTAATTTGAGCAACAAGTTTTTAGATTACTTAAAATTTCTTTGATTGAACGCCAAGTTTTTGTTTTAAGTTTTTGCATTTATTTTTAGCCCTAACTACCTACACTCCCGCCGCGCCGTTTCCGGTGTCGCTATGGAGAAGAAGACGGCTAAACAAACTCCATAACATGACACTTGTTTAGAGCAAAATTACCAAATTTATTATTAACGCGGGTTTGTTTTTAACGTTTAACGCAATACGTCGTCGTACAATCGTCGTAAAACTGGATGACTCGATCGGCTGTGGTGTCGGAATTTACCTGTAACAATAAACACAAACGAAAGTATATCTTAAAGCTCGGCCCTTCCTGACGTAAGTGGGCAGGGAATAAAAAAACAACTTTATCAAATCATTAGAAATTTTGAAAATCATAACAGATTATTTCTCTCAAAGGCCAAAGCTGACATGTCGATCAACACCCATACTCATTCAAATAATAGGAAACTCATTGAAATATTGCAGTGCTCGTACCCTGACCTCCTGATCATCACACTTATAACCTCCATCCAGTCATGAGTATCGACCCAATAGGTAACCTCTATCCAGTCACCTCCGCATGTAACCTCCATCCGGTTACAAACACTACACCACCCAGATATTCATTAATAATAATAACGCTTCACACTCAAATCATTTCGAGCTTTTATCAAAAATAATCTTAAAAAGGTTTGTTCAACATGTCGCTTTATTTATCCTATCACATTACAGATTAATCCAAAACAAACTTTACATTTCCCATAAAAGTTACTTTTCTCAAAAGTTATCATTTCGCAAATAAGTTGACTCATCGAACGGTACTCAAGTACAATCAGTTCTTCTGTCCAGAAATAACATTCAAATCGTATACCTACATAGCTAAGGACTATACATTTTTCAAAGTTACAAAACCGTTCAAGTATAATTTCAAAAGTTCCGTTCGATAAGTTGACCGAAAACTAAGCCTCTCAACAATAGACTTTTACCAAGTGAACTACGTCTCGAAAAGAAAAGTTAATTTACTACTTCTTTAAGCTATTACAAAACAAGTATGAACGATACAGATCACCTGTTTCGTTGCGTCCGATCTGCGGCTGCCAGTTGCCAGAGCTTCCTCCTTCAATGTCACACGAATGAACTCCAGTAAGCCCACGAGTGCACGCACGCAGCCGTCGATTCGGCTCCAGACAACACATGTGTAACCTGCGTGTGCTGCCTGTGCATCCTCGAAAACTTATCTGAAAACAGAACGATGCACATTGCATCGCCACATGTGAGATTACTTCAAAACTCATTGGTTCCACAAAGTAAATTAAAACCAATCGAAGTGTGCTGCACTTGTAAATAAAATAATTGGGGAACTGATTGTACCCAACTGCTACTTTAATTAAAAATTTCACTGAACTTCCGATATCTTAATTGTTATCTTTTGTCATTGTTCATTAATTATAAGACACATTAAAAGGTCATATTTTCACAAGGAACGAAAATAAAATGGAAGTTATAAAACTCCAACACCAGGTGTAATAAAATAAAAGTCATACCAAAAACGCCGTTTCACTTTTACCTCGTCTAGCCGTTACTATATCTAGGTAATGTCACCCTTGGTTGCAGACAGGAACCAGAAAAGGTCTTGGTCTCCAGTTTCTTATAACCTAGAAACGCTTCCCAAACGCATCATAAATCCGACGTAAACACTTACGCCGACTTTATTTATTTCGAAAATATAGTGACTAAAGCGGGTAAGAATCCAACTAATTCGTCTGTAATAACTAACGACAATGTTTTGGATCATTAGATAACGCTTACACAATATTTAAAATTAACAATGAACTACGCGGGTATTTAGAATATCGAAATTATTTTGTCACATAGTAAATAAAACTTATGAAAATTGTATTGTGTTTCACTTTTAAAACAACGCGAACTAATGAGCAACTAATTCGATCGACGTCACCAATGAACAACCAAACCGTTCACCTTTTAAAAACTAGCTTACGCTTTTATTGTTATTATTGTTGTAGGCTTTTATTATCGTTGTAGGTACTCGATAAATGGAATAAATACTTCGTCAAGTTGAGCACAAAAACTATTTTGTGTGTGTTTATCTTTCTCCAATTAATCCTTTTCAGCGTTAAGCGGCGCACCAAATAACCGAAAACTAAAATAAATATCACGAACATTACACGTTTGATAAAAGTCACTGGACTGTGCGTCATATCTCGTTATCAATTAAAAATTGTACCAACACGGAATGCATAATAAAATGCCTGACTTTAAAACGTTTGTTTTTCTTTTCGACCAGACTACCAAATCTAATCTATGTACCCCCTTTATCTTTAACAATTTTATGAACGTAGATTAATTATTATTGTAACCAAATCACAAATGGATTGCAAAACAACATTGATAACAAAATCGCCACTAATTCATTACACGTAAATTCTACAGCCGTGAGTCAAGTACCATCGTCGTTATCATAACCAAAACTGTACGCATACTCTACCAAAATAACAAGTTACAATTAAGTTTATTGAAACTGAAACTTCCGAGTACGAATGACCTCTATCGCCACGGCTCTCCCGCCGAACAGTACGCATATCCATCTCGTGGATAGCACGTGTACAGCACTCCTGCTGCTACACGATACGGTCTAAATAGACCACGACCTCGGCCAGAGTTAAACGCACACCGCGCACCCACGGACTACTCGAGTTTCCTCGAGAGACACCGATTTCTACCGGGCTACGACTACGAAATAACTACTGGTACGGTCGAATACGGCCGATAGAGTCATTCACGGGTCGCACGGATTTTCCGTGGTCTAACCTGGACCCGATCAACCGAACTCAGATTCATCACCACGGGTCGCACGGATTCTTCCGTGGTCTAACCTGGACCCGACCAACCGAACTAAGATTCATCACTATTACTCGACTCAAATTCACTTTTTATATCACAATACTTCAAATGGTACTTAGCCCTTGGGCATTCTAACAAACTAACCACAAATCTACCCACATTAAACTTCAACAAAATGATCGCATGATAAAAGTGTGTTCCGATGTTGTACTTGGTTAAATTACACTAAAATCCAAGGGTGTAACTTTCCCTTCATAATAAAAACAGAGGTCATAATAAAAACGATTTCTTTTGTTTTTCAGCGATTAAACATCAAAATAAGATTACAATGAGGAGCGATTTGTTTTAATTACTGAGCTGCGTTAAATGATTTTATCACCGGAAATTGATGTCTTTATTTTCACTCACGATTATCAAAAAAAACTACACACACACAATATAGTTTACACAAAAATTAAAATTTAAGCAATGAAATTGTATCACCTCAGACGTAATGGAATAAAAATAATGCCATACCCATACTCGCTGTGTTACTTAGCTTTACCAAAATTCGACGCCACATTCCATCCATGCCATGTGAGATGGAATGGCACATGGCAACTCACTTGCCACTTATGGATCCAGTTATCACCTGAAAATTGCTACCTGTAAACCCACAGTGAGTTCTTTATCCCAACTTCTGATCTCGGAGGCACTAGTCAGGATGGTGGTACAATGCTCCGATTATCAGGTTGTAAGGTGAAAAATAAAACACAGTGGGCGTTCAAATGTCTTTCTTAATAATTTAAATTGCGTTTCAGGTTACACAGTTCGATTTAATTTAATTAAAGCCTTTAGGTTAAGTTAAAACGTGGTACGACTGAAATACACTTAGAGAAACGTTATGCCGTCGGGCATAGGTACGACGCAGTATAGGATTTTATTACAAAGTACACTAGTTAACTTAATGCGACCGTTCAGCTCGACGTCTGCTCGAGAAGTCCCCGCTCTTCGTAGCCGACACCACAGGTGCCCTCTGTTGGGTTCCCCCTCCGATATCCCATTGAGACACGTTTACAATTCGTATAGTGTTGCCATTTAAATTACAGTTCCGGATTTACGTTTTATTCAAAGTTTAATGATTTATTTAGTTTGATTTTAATCTAATTTTATTTCCGTCTCCGACATATATATAATTTAAACTTATTAATATGCCTGGGCTCATATTTTCGCTTTACCACTTGGTGCTCAAGTTCGAAATATTGTGGATTTTGTTTAACAAAAATACAAAGATCTTTAATGTACATACATGTCAATGGTAATATATTGCATTTTTTAAAAAGGGGTTTACAGCTGTCCATGCACCAAGCGTTACAAATGGCTCTTACACATTTTTTTTGTATAAAGCTAAGCTAAGCTACAACCCACTAATGGCCCACTACTGAGCACGGGTCTCTCCTCATTACTGAAGAGGCCTAGAGCATACTCCACCACGCTGCTCCAATGCGGATTGGTGGAGGGGTTAGTGGCCAACCCAGTGTCGAAAGTTTTCAAGCCGCCCGAAGGCCTCCGACATGGCTTAACGACTGCTATCTATCGATAACAACCGGGACCGACGGCTTTACGTGCCCTCCGAAGCACGGAAGCGCTCAAGAAATTTTTGCCACTAGCGGTCACCCATCCGAGTACCGACCGCGCCCGCTGTTGCTTAACTTTGTCGATCGCTTAGGATCGACGCAAGCCGCCGGGCTATGAGCGCTTTTTTTTGTATACGGAAGGCCTTTTCAATCGTTACTGAGTTACCCCACAGTACAAGTCCATACGAGAGTACCGATGACACGTAACCGTGGTATGCGCTGAGGGCTGCTTCAGTGGATACCGTAGTCCGCAATTTTTTTAATGCGTATACAAATTTGTCTAACTTGTCACATACATAATCGATGTGATCTTTCCAATTACAGTGTTTATCTATTTTAATACCTAGAAATTTATGGCTCTCTACTTCTTCTATTTGAGTGTTTTTAGCATTGATGTTTAAATTAAAGCGAAGCATATTATTGCTGCTAAATTGTATCATTTGAGTTTTGTCAATGTTTATCTTTAAATTATTATTATCAAGCCAGCGAATTATATTGTTTAAGGTAGTATTAATTTCGTTTTCATAATTACTTTTATTCATACATTTAATGAGAATTGTTGTGTCGTCGGCAAATAAAAATTTTCTATGGTTTGTTACATTGGGAAGGTCATTTATATAAGTCAAAAAAAGGAACGGCCCCAATACACTCCCTTGTGGGACTCCGAATTTATTAATTAAGGGCATTGACTGTGCCTTTATTGTATTTCCCCTTTTATCTATTTTACCTATTTCTACACACTGTTCGCGACCCAATAAATAACTTTTGAGCCATTCATTTTTTTTTGAAAGTAGGACAATATGGTCTACAAAATCAAAAGCTTTGCTCATATCTAGAATTAGAGCAGTAATTGTTCATCTTTTAGAATTTTATGGCTATATACGAAGTTGCAGAGCCTTTTTAACATTATTTTTTCAAATATTTTAGAGAAAGTTGGTATCAAGGCAATTGGCCGATAATTCGCCATGTTAGTTTTATCACCCTTTTTAAATAGTGGTTTTATAATGGATTTTTTCAGGATATCTGGAAATTGACCTTCTTCAAAAGACATGTTAATTAGGTGGCTCAGAGGTTTACAGATGTATTTTGCAGTATGTTTGATACATTTAGTATGTATTTCATCAAATCCAACAGCGTTGGTATTATTTAAGCTAAGTAAAAGCCATTCTTCATATCTATTGATATGAAGAATGGCTTTAAAAAAAGCCATTCTTCATATCTATTGATATGAAGAATGGCTTTTACCAGATCCCTGTTTCCAGTGATTCTACCAAGTATAGTGCTTTTGTGACTCCGGATGGGCATTATGAGTTTCTCAAAATGCCTTTTGGTACTTGCAATGGTCCTTCAGTTTTCCAAGGGGCAATCACAAAGGCAGTACATCATTTGAAATTTTTGCTGGTTTACATATGTAGATAACATTTTAATTCCAATAATAAGAGAAAGGGTTACTATGTTTGGAAGACCATCACTAGTCATTACAGATCGCGCTACAAAATTTAGTTCGAACCAAATCCGACGTCTTATAGAGAACTTAATATTGAACACCATATAGCTACTGGTACACCCCGAAGTAATAGGCAAGTGGAGCGTTACGTATCTAAAGTAATCTATATGCTTAGCACTATTGTAATGATCAGTCAGAATGGTCGAGCAAACTGCCCAAGGTACAATTATCCATAAATACTACAGTACAAAAATCAACTCGGTTTTCTCCTTTACGTTTACTAATTGGTGTATGTAGAAGCAAACGTAGGTACCTCTGGTACAAGCTAGCTTAAATGAAATAAACGTGAACTAGCAAAGCAGCGCTTACAACAATTCAGTAAGACGTAATAATAAGAATTTTAATATAAGTGATTTAGAATTTTTAGTCAGGATCATAGACGGACTCTGAAGGGTCGTGGCAATATAAGGAATATTGTTATAGCTAAAGAAAAGTTACGATTTTGGCCTGGAGAATGGATTGATAATAACATTGCTGCTGAACATACATGTAAGTTTTATTTATAAGTTTTGATCAATTTTATATGTATATACATAATTACTATTACTATTGATATTTGTAAATTAGTAAAATATATGTAGGAGCAAGATCAAAGTCCTACGCTGATCTAGTAACGCCACCTATGAGTAATCGATGGAACTAGTTTTAGGAACCTAACGCCATCTATGAATGATGGCCGGAGCTAATTTGGAAACGAAACAGTTATTGTTTGGGCATGGTCGGTATGGAGTGGGGGTAGAGATGGCGTCGTAGAGAACCATAGCTGTCATGATCATTCTGAATTGAGTGCTTAGACCGAGCGGACGTGTCGAACCCACTGCCATACCAAACTTGCCGCGTTTCCAAGTTAAATTTGAATTAATCGTGCTGATCCTTTGCCACTTTGCTATTATTTTGTCGTCGGCTTTATTTCTAAGTTTAATTTAATGTAATCTGAATTAATTTTGGTGATAACTGTATTGAAGTGTTGGAATAGACGTTTAAACTCAGTGTACAGACTATTATTTCTTATCCCCAGTCACGTATAACACAAAGTATAACAACCGCTCTGACCCTGGCTCCGAGATCAGAAGCTGGGGGAACTCTGTCCACGTTTTCAGGTTATTTCAGGTTATAATTGTCAGGTGATATCATGAAGCGTGGATGCAAGTGAAAGTGCAAAGTGCAGTGAAATGATGTGACTAGATTTTCAATAAAACGGCAAGTATCGATATGAAGGATTTTCAAGTAAGACGGCGAGTATTGGTATGGTATAATTTTTTTATTTCATTACATCTGTGGTGACAAAATTTCGCAGCTTAAATTTTAATTCTTGCGTAAACTAGATTGTGTGTGTGTCAAATAGTTTGTTAAACAATCATGAGTGATTAATACAGTCGTAGATTTTCCGTCATTATCGTTTATGGCAGCACCGGTAGTAATATTATTTTCTTTGTTTTCTTTCCCTGAAAAAAATATCATTCAGTGGTTACCTTGGTCAAAGCCAAAGTTGCAAGTCTTTGATTTTACTGTAATTTAACCGAAGTGTCATACATACTTCGGAAGACGCTAGTAACTTGCGTTCAATTTGTTCAAAATTTAATGAAGGTAGATTTGGGGTTAAATTACTAGGACACCCGAGGGCCAAGTACCACTTCAAGTGTTGTTATAAGAAGTGAATTTGAGTTGAGTAGTGGCAATAATATTTCTCGATCTAGTATGGTGCAAGGTGTAATCTGATTAAGTTGTTACATTATTTCTGATTAGCGAACAGTAATTGGTGTCATTACTCAGCTGCTAAACATATCGCTTAGTTGAGGTGATGTGTCCCTTGCATTATTCAATGAAGTCTATAAGTATCGTTGCTTGATGGAGGTGACTCTAGTTGCTGTCGATCGATATAGATGATAGCAACGACACTTTTCGCTGATTAACGTCTGTAATATTACTTGCTACTACTACGATACTGTTCACTAATGAGTGAGATGTTTTCATAATATTGGTGCGCGGTTGCTTAAGCATTATTTAAGCGTTTCGATATTTGATGTTGAACTAGGATTCGTTCTTTGTTCCTATTGTTAAAGATCATGGGGATAGATTAGATTTTGTAGCCTGGTCGAAAAAGAAAAATACGCGTTTGATCTCTGGAATTTTGTTACGTATTCCGTGTAGGTACATTTTCAATTGATAACGTAATAAGGTGTTACAGTGCAGTGTCCTTTACCACAAGTGTTGTTTTCTTTTGTCACATGCGTTGAATTCTTAAAATTATTTCTTGATTACTTTTTATTGGTATGCAGTGACTGACAGCAGTGATACTGAAAGTACTGGTCAGGTAGCGGGTGAATAACGCAAGTATTCTTTTAATTATCTTGGTGTTTAGTGATTTGGTGCGCCGCTTTTAGTTGAAAAGGATTAATTGAAAAAAAAAAAACAAAAATACACACACAAAATAGTTTGCTTTATTGGTACTCAATTTCACCAAGTAAATTTATAAAGCGAGTACAATTGGCTTGCGCTTTGAAAAGACTGAGTAGTTTTAATGAGGTGACGTTTGTCGAATTAATTAAAAAAAAAAGAAACTGTTACAGCTTATTTGGTTGTCGTTTTAAAAGTGAAGTACACCTAATTGTTTTGTTTCGTATTCTAAATACGCGGGTAAGTTACTGGTACGTTTAAATATTGAGAAAGGGGTTATCTAATGATTTAAATATTGTCTTCAGAGGATTGAATTCTTACCCGATTCAGATTCTACCCATTATATTTTTGAAATAAATAAAGTCTATTTTTGCTGCATTTAGGAAGCGATTCTAGGTTTTAAGAAGCTGGAGACCAAGACCTTGTCTGGTACCTGTCTGGAACCAAGGGTGACATCACCTAGTTGTGGTAACATGAAACGAGGTAAAAGTGAAACGGCGTTTTTGGTATGACAAACTTTTATTACATCTGGGCCCCAATTCTGCTAAGTTATAACGCTTCAATTGTGTCTCGATTGAATAGTCTGCCACATTTTGTATGCAGAATGTGACGAAATAGCGACGAAAACTATTAAATTTTGTACACAGAACGTACCAAAATGTGTCGATCTATTCAATTCTATACACGAAATGTGCTAAAAATGTGTCAAACTATTCAATTTTGTATACAAAATGTGGCAAACAATTCCATCGAGATACAATTGAATCGTTTTAACTTAGCAGAATTGGGGCCCTGGTGTGTTGGAGTTTCATAACTTCAATTTTATTTCGTTCGTTGTGAACATACAACCTTCTGTTGTCTTGTAATTAGTGATCAATAAAATAATAGTTGGATACAGTCGGTTCCCTAATTATTATTTTTTTAACAAGTGCAGCAAACTTTGATTGGATTTAATTTACCTCGTGAAACCAATGAGTTTTTAACGTTTTCGTGCTCTGTGTTCCAGCTTGGTTTTTGAAGATGGCACGGGTTGTTTCTGTGGCGATCGGGAGCAAGAGCAGCACACGAAGGTTGTACTCGTGTTAATTGGAACTGCATTGATGGCTGTGTGCGTGCGCTGGCGCTGGCTTCGTGGTGTGATGATGAAGCATCATCGGTTATTGCCGCGGAACCGGCACAACGTTACAGGTGATCTGTTTTGTTTAACTGGTTTTCTTATGGCTTATAGTAAAAGTGAATTAAACTCTTCTATTTTTGAGACATTACTGGATATTAGGTGTTCCTGTATTTTTCTTGGTTAAATTAATTGGGTAATTGAGAAACATTAATGATGTTGCTTATTGATCTGAATAATTAGGAGGAACGGTTAAGAGAGAATAATTAAGAGAAAGAATCTTCTCAATATAATGTCTTCGGGACAAAGATTTAAGTGGATTAGTTTTTTTATAGAATTACTTTGTTATTGAATCATCCAATTCAAAACCGTTCAATTTAATAATTGGGTAATCTGTTCACTATTACCGGTTATAATGGTTTAATTAGTTTTTGAATTGATGGTGGGTATGATATCAGAATGAAACAAAATTATTAATAACTAGCGACCCACCCCGGCTTTGCATAGTACTATCGAATCGCTATCGTCACCTTTCAATTAATTAAAACAAAACCTTAATGAATTATACGCCATAACCATGCGGAATCCTTCTTCGATTGGTGAGAATCATTTAAAAGTTTGTTCAGTAGTTTATAGACTAGTTTTCATCCATCCATCCATCCGCTTTTCGAGGTCCACTGTTGGACGTAGGCCTCCCCTAACTGGCGCCACTCTAACCGGTCCTGAGGTCTCTGAATCCAGCGGATGTCCACCGTCTTCTTCAGGTCATCAGTCCACCTGGTATAATTCTTTTTATTTGTGTGTATTGGTACTAGTATCAAACACCTATGTGGCAAACCTGTTCAAAAGCCTGCGTGGCACACCTGATCAACAGCCTGAGTAGCATACAACCTATGCGGCAAATAAATTCTGAAGTCTTATGTTGTATCACCTATCCTCATAGCAGACAAAGCAGTAAGGCCCTTCTAAGGTGCGAGGTAGGTGGAAATGAAACCCATGAGTGCTCGAATAATACTGACTATATTTAATCTTGTTTATCAGATTTTAATACATGCGATTGAACAAAGATTATAGGATATGCAGTAGTAACACATTATAAAAACATAACTCCCTCACATCACCGCCGTTATTGAAAAAAAAAATGTTCAAGTAATGATACATTTTTTTTTGTTATGTATTACTTAAAATAAAGTTTTGTACGATTTTTATGAATCGTATCTTTTTTACCATATTTATTAATTATTTCTACGTTAGGTGGTGTATCTCTTACTACTGAATATGGACCTGAGTATACATTGTCAAACTTATTACTAGGTGTTTCATTTTTCACTAAAACTAAATCTCCTGGATTATATGATACAGGATTAATATATTTATCATATCTTACTTTTCTATTACATTTGCTTTTTATTAGATTATTCCTTGCTTCCTTTTGAGAAAGTTGCAACCGATACTTTAATTCATGTGGGTAACTATCAAAATTATAAAGTGGTTCTAATTCTCTTGTCAGATTACTTGGAAGAGAGCATTTTTTTCCAAAAACTAACTCGAAAGGTGTAATTTGAGTTTCTGTATGTACAGACGTATTATAAGAAAAGCACCAGAAAGGCAGCCACTTACTCCATGTCTCCGGATGGTTATCAGTTTGAATTCGTAAAAACGCATTCAAATGTTTATGTGTTATTTCCAAGGCACCTATGGACTGATGATGGTAAGCGGTAGAATTGAGTTGACTGATGTTAAGCAATTTACATACCTGTTGAAATGTCTCTGAAATGAACTCCTTCCCTCTGTCGGTTGCAATTTCTTTAGGAACGCCATACCTAAGAATAAAATTGTTGACAAAAACTCGTGCAACTTCTTCTGATTTTTTAGAAACTAAGGGATACGCTTCAACATATTTAGATAGTTCGCACTGAAGCGTTAATATATATGAATAATTATCACTATCTGTCTCTAAAGGACCAACAATGTCTAAATATAACTTTTCAAATGCAGTACTTGCTGTGCTCGTAATCTCCATTGGCTCCTTAACTGGTAATGAATATTTTTGCCGTTGACATTTATCACAACGCTTTACAAATTCCCTTACATCCTTTTCAATTCCTGGCCAATAATAATATTTCTTTATATTGTTCGACATCCGTCTCATACCAGCATGGCCACTGCTAGGTAGGAGATGGAAGTCGTTTAAAATAACTCTTCTATCATCTTTATCATCAATTATTTCTACATCATTAATAATACATATTCGCGGTCCGGACCTATCTTTATTATTTTTTATCTCTTCTAACAGCTTTTTAATAAAAATATTATTATCTTTGTTTTTTATTATACATATTTTTTCTATATTCAAAACGTCGCAAAATTTATCTAATTCCCTCACAAATTCGTCTCGCGCCATTTGTGATTGAGAGTTTAGAAATTTCACATACAAAATATTTTTATTTTCTACGTAACAGAATATCTTATTTTCCTTCGTTATCATTCTTGAACTTTTGAAATTTGCTAACATTTCCTTATTCATAAATCTCAACTCAACAGAATTTTTAGGCTTGATGGAAGTGCTCACGACTTTTGGTTGATCAGGCCGCAAGTCAGTGGGTGCACTGTCCACCGGAATGTCAAAGTCATTTAATTTTCTCGCTTGCGCTCTCGTCATTACATTCACTATCCTGTCATGCATTCCTTTCAAATCATCAGAAGTGATTCTTGACAGTGCATCTGCAGCTGCATTGTCAGAACCTCTTATGTACTCTACTTCAAAATTGTACTCTTCCAACGCTAATCGAAACTTCATAAGTCTACTTGACGGGTCTTTCATATTAAATAAGTATATTAAAGGTTTGTGATCCGTAAGTATTTTAAAAGGTCGTCCATATAAATATGGTCGAAAATACTTCACGGCCCAAACAATTGCAAGAAGTTCTTTCTCAATAACTGGATAATTCTTTTCACCTTTGTTTAAACTTCTACTAGCATACGCTACCGGTCGCCCATTTCCGTTAGATAAAATAGCACCTATAGCATTATTCGATGCATCTGTTTGAATTATAAAACGATTTCCTTTATCAAAGTCTGGATATTGTAAGACGGGAGAGGCTGTTAACTGTTTTTTTAAAGTTTCAAATGATTGCTGACATTCATCATCCCATTGAAAGGGAACATGCTTTCTATTTAATTTATTTAAAGGACTAGCGATTTCGGCAAAATTTGGTATAAACTTCCTATAATAATTAGTAAACGCCACGAATCTCCTTACTTCATCAGAGTTTTTAGGTTGTGGATAGTTTTTTACAGTAATTACTTTATTAGGATCAGGTAATATTCCATCACTTGAAATGATATGCCCTAAATACAAAATTTCTTTTCGCAGAAAATCACATTTTAATGGATTTAATCTTAAATTAACTTCGCGTAGCCTTTCAAAAACATCTTGTAAATTTTTGTTATGTGTTTCTAAATTTCTCCCAAAAACAATCAAATCGTCTAAATATATCAAACACTTTTTTTTTTTTTTTTTTATGGAATTAAGATAGCAAACGAGCATGCAGTACCACCCTTCCCCTGCCGCCCATAACAACTGTGACCGACCTAGAACTAGACTCAAAGGGACTAGGATGGTTAGTCCAGTTAGTAGATGGTGTTAGAATATTAGTTGGTTAGTTTGTTAATAAGTGCGAGGACAGGGTATGTTAGTGATAATTAGTCCTGTTAGTTAATGTTAGTAATAGTCCAATTAGTTATTGTTAGTATGAGTCTTGTTCCAATTCGGTCACAGATGCGTTGCTACCCCTGAGGTCTGAGATGGTCGCCTCTAAAAAAGTGAAACCGGCTCCACAAACCTTCCTATCCGGAACACAATTGCTCTTAAAAACAATTATTATGACGGTAGGAATGGTACTGAGTACCTTGGCGGGCGGTGGTCCTACCCCGGGCGAACTCGCTATTGTTATCATTCTAGAAAAAGAGCTTGGACTAGTTTTAAGTCCCATAGGCATACGGGTCATCTGATACTGTCCTGAATAAAATGCTGTGTATTTTCTACTGTCTTCATCTAATTTAATATTGTAATAACCTTGATGTAGATCTAAATGCGTGAAATAAATACTGCCTGCTAAAGATTCAAAAATTTCAGTTATGTCTGGTAAGGGGAACTTGTCATCTTCTATACAATTATTTAACTTCCGATAATCGATCACTAATCGCCATTTTTTATCTTCCGTTGAATAAGACTTTTTAGGTACTAACAAAATGGGGCTGGACCAGTCGCTTTTGCTAGGTTCTATTATGCCTTCATCTAGCATTTTATTTATTTGACGTTTAATTTCATCTTTTTGGGAAATTGGCAATCTGTATTGTTTTGAAAATACTGGACTTGTGTTCGGTTTTAAACTTATGGTATGATTGTAAATATCTGTAGTACTCAATTTATCTCCTGGTAAATAAAAAATATCTGCATATTTAGCACAAATATTCTCAATGGTTTTTTGTTCCTCGTCATTCAAATGGTTCAATTTTATAGAAGAAAATAACTGTTTTACTCTATTTGCATCATTTTTTGTTTTTTCAAATGAACAAATATTGAAATTTTTGAGCTTTTCTACTTTAGGACTAATATCTGATAATAAAAAATCATTTTCCGTTACGTTAAGTATTCTAATAGGTATGAAGCCATTAGTAGGGGTAGCAATAGAGCTTGCCAAAAATACACCGTCATTTAATTCTTGTGATAAAACTACACAATCCTCATTAATTTCTGTTTGTATAAAATGTATAGACTCGCTCCGTGCAGGGACATTAATATCCTTACATTCATTAACTATCGGAATAAAATAAGATGTTTTATTAGTGTGCAAGGTTAAGTTGTTTTTATAAAAATCTATTTGAGCTTTATATGTATTTAAAAAATCACGTCCCAAAATACCTTGGGCCTCTATCGGTAAGTTATTAAATACATAAAATTTATGATTAATTGTATCATTTCCTAAATATAAAGGTAAGTAAATGTATCCTTTTGCTTCGACTTCTCCACCTAAACCTTTTATTTTTACAGTCTCTTTATGAATTGGTATTTGACATTCTAGAACATGTTTATATTTAATTGCTGACAAAGAAGCTCCTGAATCAATTAGAAAAGAATGTCTTGTATTTTGTTGTAAAGGTGATGATAAGATGGTATAACAATTACTATCACTAGCTAAAATAAAATGGTTTGAATTAGTCACGAAAAAACTGGTTCGATGTTGATGGTTCAGAAGTATTTTCAGATTGGTTGATAAAATTAATATTACGTTGATTTCTTATCCCTTGGTTTCCTCTGTAAAATTGAGAATTACCTCTATACGGTCTGTGACCCTCAGCTCGTCCTCGGGTGGCTTGTCCTCGAGTGGCAGGTTGATGCCAGTAGCCATTACCCCTATTTTGTCCTCTATATGAAATAAAATTACGTCCCCCTCGTTGGCTCCTACTAATATTGGGTCTGCTCCTGTTATTGAAATAATTATAAGGCTTTCTATACATACCCATAATTTCTCCTGATGCCGACGCCGACGACACTTCCTCGTCCTGAGCGGCTTGTATAGCATCCTTCAGTGAACTATAATTTCTGGCAGAAATAATGGTACTTAATCTACGGTTGCGCAAACCGTCGGCGAATTGTTTGATAGCCATTTTTTCGTTAATTGGTTTTAAAATATTATAGCACTGTTCGACGCCGTCGGATTGCGAAATCGTAAGATCTACGAATAATTCCGTAATTTTTTTCCCGTAATCTTCAATTGAAGATTCATTTTGTTTAGTTATTTGTAATTTTTTATGAATAGCGGTTGCAGCTTTCTTGCACAATAATACATTTTTCATGTCAGTAATTAATTCATCAACAGTTTCATATTTCGATTTAAGTTTTAATTTAGCATCTTGAGATAATCTACACTTTAAAACAAAATTAATTAAATTTAGTTTACAAGAATTGTCTTTTAAAATAGACGCATAATATTGAATATTATCGATCAACTGTTTTGTGTTCGATTCCTCGTTAGTCATAATAGGCAATAAGCTTAAAGCGGTTTTCATATCAAACGAATCCATATTTGAAACAAATTCCGGTTTATCAATACGACACAAAAATAAAACTTCTTCATATAATTCTAAAAATAAACCACAATAGTTATTAATTAATAAAATATTTTCCGAGCTAAAACATTTACTTTTCACCTTTTTCTCGTAATCTAATAACCAAGTCTGATACTGTCTATAAACTTCATTAGTCTCATTTAATTTAGTTTCTAAAAATTTTCCTACTCGTCTTTTAGGTCCAAGTTTTATTAAATACACTAATCTTTTTCAATTCATTATACAAGCTTATAATAATATCCATTACTCACCACCATAACGTAGAGAAAGTTAAACACAGATAAGTACCTGTAATTCATATTAAAATATAAGTATAGCAATAGTAATTAAGTATTTAAAATGCATAAAAATTTTGTATGTAATAAACAACACTAATTTGAAGCGCACTTTACACTGCAGCACATTTATACAGCTTGCAGGTCTGGGTACACCTTGGAACCCTCGGGAACTCTAGCCTGTATCTCCCTATGGAAGAATGACTTTCGTACTGCCGTCCGATTTATTTCTTTCGCCATCCATTTGATTATACATTTTTTGTAGGTCCGATATATTATGTAAAATACTCCCAGCAAAATAATAACGAATATAATGCCAAGGATAATGTTGGTCGTGGTCATATGGAACTGTATGGCTTCGGAGTGATTATCACCAGCAGCGGCATTTTGTATCGTCACTATCTCCTCCTTGGATTGTTGTTTGCCCATTGTGAATGTTGGTTACACGCGCGTGCACTAATGTCGAACCGAAGTCACAATAGTACATTTTCATTGTTCTTTATTAGCACTTAGTAACAAAAGTTAGAACTGGGTGGGCCGGCCGTATACGGCATAGGTTTCGAATTCGCGGCGCCCGGGCGGCGGGCGGCTTAACCTGACTCCTGGCACGACTCAGCAGGCAGGGTCGCCGTCTAAGGTGCGAGGTAGGTGGAAATGAAACCCATGAGTGCTCGAATAATACTGACTATATTTAATCTTGTTTATCAGATTTTAATACATGCGATTGAACAAAGATTATAGGATATGCAGTAGTAACACATTATAAAAACATAACTCCCTCACACCCTCATGGCGTGTTTCTTCAGATATCCGTGTGTCAATATTAATACACTTTACCTGTGCGATAATAACTTGTGTGACTTCATTACTTTATTGAAAAGGTTCTCCATAGTGCGTTCAAAGTTATGTGAGTGATCCAAATTTAAATCGGAATAAGCCCCTGTACTAATGCAGATTAATTTTGTAAGAAATGCTTCTGTTTATCAGGAAGGGCCAAACGTAGAAAGATACTCGCGTGTGTGTTTGATTGTTACAGGTAATCTTCAATGACAAACGCGGATTGGTGCCGGTAGAGCGTGCTTGGGGATGGAATCCATCCCCAGATTACGTGAAGATGCTGTACGGATTAATCTGCGATAGCGATAGCGTAGTCATAGTGTAAAAGTTAAAACCAATCGCACAAATTGTTAATTGGTAATTTTGCTCTAGACAAGTGTTGTAATGTTAGGTTAGGTAACGTGGTAGGGCTTAAAATGCAGTAAATAAAGCGTGTAAAAATAAACAAAATTAGAAACTTGTTGAGTAAAAGAAATTTAAAGTAAATTGTAGTAGGGGTCACTAACCAACTTGAGACTGACACATTTTATCAACATTGACGAGTTTGACACTGACTGACCTGTGTGGCCCTGACTGACCTGTGTGGCCCTGACTGACCTGTGTGGCCCTGACTGACCTGTGTGGCCCTGACTGACCTGTGTGGCCCTGACTGACCTGTGTGGCCCTGACTAGCCTGTGTGGCCCTGACTGACACCTGACTAGCCTGTGTGGCAATGTCTAGCCTGTGTGGCAATGACTAGCTGTCTAGCCTGTGTGGCAATGACTAGCTGTCTAGCCTGTGTGGCAATGACTAGCTGACTAGCCTGTGTGGCAATGACTAGCTGACTAGCCTGTGTGACAAAGACTAGCCTGTGTGGCAATGACTCTCCTGTGACGCAATGACTATCCTCACTCATAAAATATAATATAACACATACACAATAATATTTCTCAGTACATACCTACCTGTTATAGGTATATTATCCTTACCTCAAGCAACTCATTCCCTCATTTTATTTATCAACGACAGTAGATCATGCTTACATAAATAATTGCCTTGTAAACAGCTGTAATATCCGATATCTCAAACATAGATAACCCATTTGCAACTAACTTTTATATTGTGCCTAATTGCTTTTTCACTTACCACAATGATTGATAAAGCCCTTTTAAATGAAATAGATACTTTTGGAACACCTAATTGCTATATTTGTACACCAGAATCATGTAGAAATCTGCTTAGTTCAACACCAAAATCTATAAATATTATTCACTTAAATATCCGTAGCGTAAACTGTAATTTCGATAATTTTCGAGTGTTTCTTTCCAGTATAGATATAATTTGTGACATTATTGTCTTAACAGAATGTTGGTTGAATGTATTACTCTCAATACCCACCTTAGATGGTTACAGAACTTATAGCACAAGCAAATCTAGGAATAAAAACGATGGGGTCATAATATTTGTTAAAGATTCTTTGCCACACTTAATACTGGAACCTAATATGTTGGATGCAAGCTGCTTAATTTGTAACTTGACTAATCATAATATGTCTGTCATAGCAATTTATAGGTCTCCATCCATACGAGACTATGGTACCTTTTTTAACAGTCTAAATGATATTCTTACATCACAGTCGGCCCATCAAAATATAACGATAATGGGAGACATCAATATTGACATAACTCCAAATAACGCAACCTCCCAAGCAAACGACTATCTTAATTTAATTGCTTCCTATGGCCTTTACCCTTCACACTCATTACCAACACGAGGTAACTCTTGTATTGACCACATAATGGTTAAAACAACTTTAAAAACAGTGACGCTAGTGTTTGACACGTATATTACAGACCATAGGCCTACCCTCATTAATATTGAAACTGATTTAAAAACTCCAATAAATAAGTTATCGCGAAAAAGTACTAATCATGCTGCAGTGATTGCAGAAATTGCTAGCATAAATTTCGATTTTGTGACTACTATACAGGACGCAGATAAAGCTGCTCAGTCTCTAGTTTCTACCATACGCGCCGTTATTAATAAGCATTCCAAAACCATTTATGTAAAATCTAAAAATAGAATATTAAAACCATGGATAACCAAGGGCTTACTTCGTTGTATACGACATAGAGATAGCCTGGCACGTAAAGTCAATCAAACGCCGGAGAACTACAGCCTTAAACTAACATACATAAGATACCGTAATTTTTGTAACAAGCTTTTAAAAAAATTAAAAATATCATTTGAAAAAACAGAGCTACAGAAAAACAAAAACAATCCTAAAGCTACTTGGTCAACTATCAAAAACATTACTTGCACAAATCTTAATCATATCTCCTCATCTGATTTACTTAACATTCTTCCAGATAAAACCTCCTCTATTAACTTTGTAAATACATATTTTGCAAATATTGGGACTAGTTTAATTGAAAAATTTAATAATAGGCCGTATACCGTTAACTTGAATTCTAGTGAACCATCCAATTCCTTTGTGCTTTTACCCACGGATGAGATAGAAGTCCGCGAAATAATTATTGGTATGCGCGCAGATGCTGCGATAGGTTGGGACGGTATTTCATCAAAAATACTGAAATCCTGTTTATCTACGTTGTTACCCGTTATCACGCACATCTGTAACATCTCAATGTCAACTGGCTGTTTTCCCAGGGTATTCAAACAGGCTGTTGTACATCCAATCTTTAAGAACGGAGATAAAAAATGTGTTTCCAACTACAGACCTATCTCTGTCCTGCCCGCTATATCTAAGGTTTTGGAAAAAAATATTAATAAACGCTTAATTAAATACCTAGAATCTCTGAACCTCTTAGCTCCCAATCAATACGGATTTAGGCGCGGTAAATCTACCGAAGATGCCGTATCTTCTTTAACCAACCATGTAATTTCAAAATTAGATAAAAAACTGAAGTGTTTAGGTATCTTTATAGATATTTCTAAGGCGTTCGACACTGTATGTACCTCACACCTTTTGAAAACATTTGAAACATTTGGTATTCGTGGACACACTCATAAGATTTTCGAAAATTATCTACGTGATCGAACACAGTGTGTCAAAATAAATGACGAAATCAGCGACCTCAAGCCCCTTAATTGCGGTGTACCTCAAGGTTCTATTCTGGGTCCAACCTTATTTTTAATTTACATGAATAACCTATGTAAATTATCCCTCCCCAACTGTTCAATTTTTTCATATGCTGATGACACGGCGCTCATCATTCATGGTACAAACTGGCCTGAGACAATATCAAATGCAGAGATAGCCCTGAAATCGGTTCTAAATTGGTTATCAAACAATTTACTAACAATAAACCTTACTAAAACAGTTTTCTTACCTTTTTCATTGCAGTCCTCCTCGTCGCCCGCGATAAATTCATTAGTGCTTAAAGCACACACCTGCTCTAATTTTCCTCATAGCTCAGAATGTGACTGTACGCCGCTACCCAGAACTAATGTCACTAAATATCTAGGAATTTATATAGATAGTTTTTTAAACTGGAAGCCTCATATCGACATACTTACGTTACGAATCCGCAAACTTATATATATTTTCAAAACACTAAGGCGCTCTGCTGACTTTACCACCTTAAAAATAGTTTATTTCGCACTATGCCAATCTATCGTTTCATATTGTATAACAACATGGGGCGGAGCCTCTAAAACACATATTTTAAAATTGGAACGTGCACAAAGAGCTGTGTTAAAGGTTATGACCTTCAGACACTTTAGATACCCCACTAAGGCGATATATGAAGATTGTCAAGTACTAACTGTAAGACAACTTTATATATATAATACCATCCTCAGAAAACATAGCTCCTTACGATACAAGTATCTTAAATAAGCGACGGTTTTATTCAGTATGCCCAATTCCTAGCTTTAACACATCTCTTGCCAAGCGACATTTTCAGGTGCTTAGTAGTCAATTATACAATAAAGCAAATAAGCAATGCAATATATATCCTCTAAGTCGTTATCTTTGTAAAAAATCAATTTATAAATGGCTACAGACAAAAAATTACGAAGAGACAGAGAAATTGATTAATAATTCAATATAGCTTCATATACATAGTGTCATGTTATTCACACAAACACACTCTTACACACACCACACACACACAACACACACACACACACACACACACACACACACACACACACACACACACACCAAATGCACACATCTAATATATGCGAGTAGTTAAAGTAAATTTTGTTTTTATTTTTGTATAAAGTATAAGTAATATTTAGAGTTACTCCTAGCACATTTTAACGTTTTGAATCCGACCCACTGCATGAAATTGTTTGTGTCATTTACATTGTCCTGGTATCCATAACACAAGTTAAATCTTATAATGGATACCAGAGTTCAATTGAATACCACTTTATTTACTGTATGTACCTACTCGGTGTCTCTAGAGTGATGTAATAAGTTAAGTGTGTATTATGTAAATGTTTTTTGGTTAATAAAGAAGTTATTATTATTATTATTATTATTATTATCCTGTGACGCAATGACTATCCTGTGACGCAATGACTATCCTGTGACGCAATGTTTCGCCCGTATGGCAATGATTCGCCTGTGTGGCAATAACTATTCTGTGTGACCATAACTATTCCGTTTGACCATAACTATTGTGTGACCTTAATTAATAGGTAGTCTCATTAGTAACGAAAAACTTTTGCTGAATAAAAGAAACATTAGAGCTTTGTTGTAACTTAATTAAAAAGGAATCACACGAGGACGTGTGCTCGTCAGATTGGCCGTGTAGGAGCAAGATCAAAGTCCTACGCTGATCTAGTAACGCCACCTATGAGTAATCGATGGAACTAGTTTTAGGAACCTAACGCCATCTATGAATGATGGCCGGAGCTAATTTGGAAACGAAACAGTTATTGTTTGGGCATGGTCGGTATGGAGTGGGGGTAGAGATGGCGTCGTAGAGAACCATAGCTGTCATGATCATTCTGAATTGAGTGCTTAGACCGAGCGGACGTGTCGAACCCACTGCCATACCAAACTTGCCGCGTTTCCAAGTTAAATTTGAATTAATCGTGCTGATCCTTTGCCACTTTGCTATTATTTTGTCGTCGGCTTTATTTCTAAGTTTAATTTAATGTAATCTGAATTAATTTTGGTGATAACTGTATTGAAGTGTTGGAATAGACGTTTAAACTCAGTGTACAGACTATTATTTCTTATCCCCAGTCACGTATAACACAAAGTATAACAACCGCTCTGACCCTGGCTCCGAGATATATATTTACTACATGGAAATATACCAATATGAAATTGCAGTAATCATTTGTATGATAATAAATTTGACATGATTGGAAACTTTTGCTTATATACATTACTATTATTAGCATAGGTACCTTATTTCAATATTTCTCTGAGCAAGTACATATGCAATAAATATATTATATTTTTAGCAACTAGAAGTGAACGCAAAATAAAAAAAATACAAATTACACTGAACTTATTTACTTATTACGAAAATTAAATAACACATTAACGAACTTTTTAAAAATAAACAAAATCACATTTAACAATTAATTACACGCAAATTTAAGTGACAGGATATTTAGTTTGACCATTTAAACGAGCAGAGGTTCCCCTTGCCAAGTGAACTCGACGTGAATTGCCCGCAGACTGAGCTCGCCAACGCTTATATAGACTTTGTAGCGGAGCTACTTTTATTTTGTCGTAATTAAATTTACATAATTATTTAATGTTAAAACTTAATTTTTATATCTAAAACTTACATCTAAAATTATAACTAAAATTAAAACTAAACTTATAATTACTAAGCACTTAAAATTGTATAACGATTAAAATTATTCTTGTATTAATTATTAGTTAAACTTCAACATACAGCGGACAAGCAAGTCATTAGTCACTATAGCGATCGCGGTCGCCTCATCGCGAGACCGGTTCATAATATACCTATCTGCGCGCACGCATTCCATTCGAGCGGGCCGTGCGCGTTCAGTCTGCTCCCATCCGCTTTCGCCGTGAGACGCATGACGCTCTCCGTATACTTGCTTTGCCGCGCTTTGTTCACGTGTTGTAATTTCGTTTCTGCTGTCATTTTCTGTGCTCAAACTTTTCTTTCACTCCTCCTTTCTGTGTTCTATCTCTTGTGTGCTGTGCCAATAAACTGTTTCTTGTGCTATCTATCTGGACTGCTTTTATTACGACGACCCGGCTATCCATACAAGGTACCTTGCACAAGCTTAGTGATTCGGCACATAGACATTTACGTTTGCATACACAATTACAGTAGTAACCTACACTGTGTCGCGTATAAAAAAAAAGAAATAAAAAAAAAAGACTATTTTGTGCGAATGAGTGTTAATTTAAATGTATTATGTAAAATTACTACAAGTATGGTAACCTGCCAAAAAAAATACGCGAACAAGTTATTTATACCAAATTATAATAGAAATGGAAAGTAACTAAGTACAAAGGAGTGTCCTTCAGCTCTCGATATATTATGCATTGGACCATTGGTTCAAGGACCTCTTGTTGTCTTGCTCTGTGGGAAGTTTGTTTGAAATAAAAAGAATTAGATTCGGATAGTAGGTATTCACTATATTAGATAATCGCGGATACATGGCGGCTCGGCCCGCTAATGAACATTCATATGATAGAAGTTAGGTTAAGTACTAAAAAAAAAAAATGTCCGCGTGGCAAATGGCATCGGTGCCTGAAATATTACGTCGCGCACTAATTCTACAGATTCTGGCCAGAATAGATAATAAAGGTCAACTCACGCATGGTACCATGGACGGGAAGGTAATCCGCACACCAGTGTCAGCTCCCACGGGACCTCGGGGATTATCATGGGCGTCGCCCGACGGCGTTCCGTGGTCTCGAAGCTCGAAGAAGCTGGTACCTGGAACCTCCGGGTCGTCAGGGCAGGCGAGCTGATGGAAGTCCTTGGGGCTCCACGTGGCGTGCGGGTGTGCATGCGCAGGTTAGGCACGTGGCGAGCGTGACCGTCGACACGGCCAAGGTGCTGGCAGAAGCTGGCGGTGCGCGCCGTCGTCCTTGGGGTTGTCCTCCAATCCGGGAGATCAGTAAGCGCAAGCGGAGCTGGCCATACGGCTGGCGGCTGCGTGTTCGAGGCAAGGCGTGCGTGGCGTGACGATGGCGGTCGCAGTGGTGATAAGTCTCACCTGATTCTCTCGACGTAACGCAGCGTCAGCATCGCGGGCGCAGATCGCGAACCGAAATTTACATCACGCGTGAGGCGCGTTACAAAAAAAAAACGTGGTGTCCAGTCTACCACATTACGATACCAATATGGCGTCAGGCAGCAGCGTGACCCCTTTACATGAGTCGGCGGTGAGCCAGGTGTACCTCCCAGGCCCACGCGGAAATCCAGACTGACCATCGCTAGCCGAATCATAGATAGATCGATTCCATCGACAAGAGTGACAAAAAGTTGCGGAGTGCCACAGACAACCGATCCAGAATTCGCCTTATATAATTAAGGATATTAGGTTTATTTAAATTTACATAAATAAATAAATATTCCTTGTAATACATAACAAACAAACATACTCTTATTATTTCTGACGGATGTTTACTTGCGGAGAAATAATTTTAATTATGTACTACCATAAACAAAGCAGACGGTGTCTATGTCTATAAATGAATTGTCGATGGATCGCAGAGTAGCCAACCACATAATATTGTTGATACTCGTTAATCATTGGACAAACGATTACAGATTAATCAACCGACTAATATCGGTGGTCACGTTCAATATATTTATTATGCCACAGATAAACGATTTGTAAGTGCGGGAGCAACACCATGTAGTAGGTATGTTAAAATACGCTACTACAACTGCCTACTACTACATTGGGTGACGTGTCCACTACATTGGTGACCACCGAAGAACACGTTGAGATGAGCGACAGTAGCAGCGAAAACTTACAGAGCGCCGCCTCACAAAATGGCGCCAACGTAACCACGCGGCGCGTGAAAAAAATGCGCCCTTCACCGGCAGCAAAGCGTCGCGACGATGATGAAGATAGTGATGTGACGATGCCCAGGCCTCGGTTCAATTTAAAAGTGCCACCTTTTTCACCGGAGGACCCAGAAATATGGTTTGCGTTACTGGAGGGTCAATTTGCGAACTTCGGCATTACGGACGACGCCACGAAATTTACCCAGGTGACGATCAACCTCGACCTGGTCCACGCGAAGGCAGTCAAGGACGTCATCGTCAACCCACCAGCTTGCAACCGGTATGAGAAGATCAAGACGGAGCTCATACACCGCCTGTCCGCTTCCCACGAGAAGAAGGTGAAGCATCTGCTTACCCACGAAGCGTTGGGAGACCGGAAGCCGTCGCAGTTTCTACGCCACCTGCAGGACCTGGCTGGGCCCTCGGTCCCGGCCGACTTCATCAAGACCATTTGGTGCCAGCGCCTGCCCAGCAACGTGCAGACCGTGTTGGCTTCACAGCCAAGCCTCTCAGCTGACCAGCTGGCGGACCTGGCCGACAATATTCAAGACATTGTCGCCAACTCGTCGGGAGAGATTGCCGAGCTGAAGAGGATGGTGGAGCAGCTGGCCCTGAAGGTGGAGGAAAACAGCCGAGCGTCGCGTCACTACACCGGCAGGTCCAGGTCCCGACAGCGCGCCCCGCGCTGGAGTTCCCGTTCCCGACAGCGATCCAACTCAAGGTCACGGTCGGACTCTAATTACCGTAAACACCCGCTGTGTTGGTATCACTACAAGTTCGGGAGTGATGCGCGTAAGTGTGTGAAACCCTGTGATCATCCGAAAAATCAGTCAGTTATGGCGGCCGACGCCTGCCCTACTAGCGGTCGCTTATTTGTTAAGGACAGACGGACTAATATCACATTTTTAGTTGATACAGGTAGTGATGTTTGTGTTTTTCCACGCTCATTATTAAAAGAACATCGCGATAAAACGACCTACGATCTTTGTGCCGCAAACGGTTCGATCATAAACACGTACGGCTATACTAGTTTGTCGTTAAATATAGGTTTGCGCCGTGACTTTCCCTGGCGATTTATTGTTGCCGACGTAACACGAGCGATAATAGGCGTTGATTTCTTATCCCACTACAACCTTATTGTAGACATAAGGAATCAAAAGCTTGTCGACGGACATACTATGCTCGCGACCACGGCTTCACTCCCGAAAATTTTTGATGATGTTTCTTCGGTCAGGGTTATGTCTGGTGACTCGGAGTATCATTCTATACTAGCACAATACCCCGACATCACCCGCCCACCTGGCATTAACAACAATAATAACACATTTCAATTTAAATCCCATGTTTACTGACCCCACCAGAATAACCGCTAATACAGCTACTTGTATAGACAATATATTTTGTAATTGTGAGATACTTGAAAAGGAGATATTTAGCAAGCTGAGGTCAGACCACTGTGGTCAAAGAATATCAGTCAATAATCCTGTCGCTGATAAAAAGTACTTAATTAAATGTAGGCCTATAACGCAACATAAATTGTCACTTTTCAAAGAAAACGTTTACTCCAAAATAGGTAAACCAACTACTATTGAACATAATGATCCTATTAATCTTTATAATAAATTACATAAAAGTATCAACGACGAATTTAATAGAATATTTAAGTGTAGGTACATAAATAAAAACAAAAATTGTAAATTCAGTGATTGGGCTACTGTAGGTATTTTTAAAAGTAGAAATAAATTGTATGAACTCTATGGCGAAAGACAATATAATTTCTGTCCAAGCTTCCAAAACTATGTAAAAAATTATTCGAAAACTTTTAAAAAGGTTTGTATTCAGGCGAAGTCAATGTATGTTAAGGATAAAATTGTTAATTCAGAAAATAAAATACAAGCTACCTGGAGGATTATCAGCAGCGAGACAGGTAACGTCGAGTCCCGCGATTTCAGTTATGAAATATTAGATGATGGAAATAAAATCACTTCCGACACAGAAGTAGCAAGCGTTTTTGAAAATCATTTTCGTAATATACCAATAAAATTAACCAATATATTAGCTTCTTCGCCGATGGAAGCACTTTCTATTTTAAAAAGTAATGTCAGTGAATGTAATGTTGTTTTTGAATTTAAGTATACTACCGCAAGAGAAATAATTAAGACCTTTCAGTCGCTTAAAATAAAGAATACAGGTGATTTGTGGGGCATTTCAACAAAAATAATACAACATATAATAGATATCATAGCTCCAATTTTGGCCGTAGTTTTTAATAAATGTATCGATTTAGGCACTTTTCCAAATCTAATGAAATGCAGCAAAATTATTCCACTTTTTAAGACTGGTGACAAAACCGATGTTAATAATTATAGGCCAGTTTCTATATTGCCAGCACTCAGTAAGATCTTTGAAAAGATTATTTTAAATCAAGTGCTTGCCCATTTTAACAGCAACAAGCTACTACACCCCGAACAATACGGTTTCACAAAAGGTCGTAGTACTACTGATGCTGGGGCTAGACTTTTAAAACATATCTTCGATGCATGGGAGGGATCACAGAATGCCATTGGTGTATTTTGTGATTTATCTAAAGCTTTTGACTGTGTTGAGCATGAAATATTACTATTAAAACTTAATTATTATGGGGTAAAAAACAAGTCGCTTAGCCTGATTAGGTCTTACTTAAGTGATAGAGTCCAAAAAGTTAGTATAAATGATATTAAATCATCAGGGTCTAAGGCTGTGATGGGTGTTCTACAGGGCTCAATTTTAGGTCCTTTTCTTTTCTTAGTATATATAAATGATTTACCATATTATGTAAAAAAACATGCGGACATTGTGTTGTTTGCTGATGACACATCATTATTATTTAAGACGGACAGAAATAAACGTAATTTTGACGATGTGAACAATGCTTTGTCGCATATATCAAAGTGGTTTACAATTAATAATTTACTCCTAAATGCAAGCAAAACTAAATGTATAAAGTTTACCCTACCAAATGTAAAGAATGTCGATAAGACACTTAAATTAAATAATGAAGCATTAAAAATGGAACAATCAACAGTATTTTTAGGAATTACCCTGGATAGTAAACTACAATGGGGCGCGCATTTAGCAACTCTTGCGACGAAACTTAGTAGGGCTACTTATGCGGTTAGAAAAATAAGACAGCTTACTGACGTAGAAACTGCTAGGCTTGTTTACTTCGCATACTTTCATAGTGTTATGTCTTATGGCATACTAGAGAACCGCCCGCGCTTCGCTTCGGGACCCGTAGGTAACAGCCGCGTAGGTCCCGCTCCCGTAGGAATTTAGGCTAAAAAGTAGCCTACTACTCGCTCTCTTCACTCCACCCTGTCTGAGGTGTGTGGAGCCCTCGGGACAGTTAGTTCCCCTTTGGGGGTGTCTCTCGCGGCCCGTTAAAACGGGCCGGTTCTTGGGCTGGGCCCTAAGGCCCTTGGTTGTCCATCTGTGGTTAACCAATAGGTCAAGTCCGTTGAGTGGTGGCCTTTTTACAGGCCACAGAGTCTTAAACGGGATGGGGTTCATCTTCGCGCCGCCCAGGCGATCGAGGCCCAACCGGGTGAATCCCGCTGGTGGGAAGCCCAGCAGGAGCCGATCAGCGCCGGGCGACGACTTACGAAGCCCCAGTATCAGTCAGTGCTAGCCCCGTCCCGCGCAACCAGCAAGTCGCGCGGGAAGGCCCAGCGGTCCGGTGGACGGGTGTGGAGCGGCGCCAGGTCCTGCAGATGCGGGAACCACGACGCGTCGACTCGCCCGAACATGTTGCGTGCCAATCTCTCGATGAAGTCGTTCAGGCTCTCGACTCCAAGGTCCCTCTGGTCCGCTGGCACTATCCTGTTGGCTGAGCAACTTGCGGACATCAGTCAACAGGATAGTGCCAGCGGGCGGGCGGTACACTGAATACAGCCGGAGCGGGGAGTAGCCTATTACATTTGCCTATGACTTAAGTAAATTACATGTAGTATTTGACAGCGTAATTCAGAACTTGCAAATGAATTTTATTACCGCCATCTATTAACAACTCCGAAAATGAATATCTAGCAACTAACAAAACATCGAACTTCCCATGGGAATGGGATGTTTTTCCGCGGTAAAAAGTAGCCTACGTCACTCTCCACCCTCCTAACTATCCCCACACACATAAACCTTACCATATAATAGCTTTGTTGCGACGTGAAAGCGTCACAAACAAACAAACAAACAAACAAACAAACACACTTTCACATTTATAATATTAGTAAGGATTACTGTGGGGTAAAGCAAGCGATATACAACAAATCTTTGTATTGCAGAAGAGGGCCATTAGAGCTATTCATAAACTACGGTATCGGGAATCGTGCCGTGATAAATTCAAAGAATTAGGTATACTTACAGTAGCCTCACAGTACATATATAGTAATATAGTTTTTGTAAGAAACAACATAAATGCGTATAAAAAAAACAGCGACTATCATAATCGCTTAACAAGAAAGATGCATGATTTGGCGACGCTTTCATATCGGCTAGGTAAAGTGCAGCGTTCTTTTATGGGGCTTGGTGTACAGTTCTATAATAAAGTCCCTAAGGCAATCCGTGACCTGCCTTCAGAGTTGTTTAAGAAGCATGTAAAAGCACAACTCGTAGACAAGAGCTACTATAGTATACAGGAATATTTAGATGACAAAAAGGCATGGAAATTACCAGCTCTGCAACCAGCTCCGCTAGGTTAGTGCTTACCTGTATCAATTAAGTAATATTGTAATTTTTATTTTAAAAGATGCGGAGGAGTTTTTTTTCGCCGTTTTTTTCTCCTCAAGCACTTTTCCAAAACGGTGGTAGAATCAAAAAATTGACGTTCATAAGTGAATTTGTAAATTCTTAGATGAAATAAACAGTTTGACTTTGACTTTGACTTTGACTTTGACATCAAAACACAACACACTACACTACATCCGCACTACACCGGGACCGCCTGAATCATGCGCGCCACGAAGGCTGGCGCCTGATAGATTGAAAATTGCTAAGACAGAATTCGAGGTGATGCTACAGATGGGCACGTGTAGACCTTCAGAGTCTCCGTGGGCATCTCCTCTTCACCTCGCGCCCAAAAAAGACGGCTGGCGACCTTGCGGTGACTACCGTAGTTTAAATGCACGCACCATCCCGGACAAATACCCAATCCGTAACATACAGGACTTTTCACATAGCCTGGCTAATTGTACAATTTTCACTACATTGGACTTAGCCAGAGCTTATAACCAAGTTCCTATCAATCCATCTGATATCCCCAAGACTGCCATCACGACACCTTTTGGCTTATACGAGTTTCGGTATATGACGTTTGGTCTTCGCAACGCCAGCCAGACGTTCCAACGGTTCGTTGACGAGGTGTTGCGAGGGCTAGACTTCGTATACTGTTACATCGATGACATTCTGATATTTTCAGCGGATCGGGAAACACACGAGAAACACCTCCACCAGGTTTTCAGTAGACTGCGTGATTTTGGGTTGGTGCTGAACCCTGGTAAGTGTGTGTTTGGAGCCTCGCAGGTCAACTTCCTCGGCTACGAGATCTCGGCCGACGGTACTAGGCCTTTACCTGAGAAGGTGGAGGCAATTAAAAATTTCCCCCAGCCCAGGACAGTCAAGGAGTTGCGTAGGTTCTTGGGCATGCTAAACTTTTATCGCAGGTTTATTCCGGACGCAGCGACACACCAGGCGCCTCTGAACGCACTCCTGACTGGATCCTTAAAAGGATCACAACCGGTTGCCTTTGGCGAGAGGGAGCTGAAGGCCTTCGAAGCGTGCAAGCAGGGTCTGTGTCAAGCTGCCATGCTAGCGCACCCTGACAGCAACGCTCAACTGGCCCTCGTAACCGATGCCTCCGACACTGCTATGGGTGCAGTGTTACAGCAGTTGAGAGCAGGTACGTGGGAGCCTCTAGCTTTCTTCTCGAGGAAGTTCAGCCCCTCGCAGGTCAAATACTCGCCATACGACCGCGAACTGCTTGCCATCTATGAGGCAATAAAACATTTTCGGCATATGGTTGAAGCTCGCAACTTCGTGATTTATACCGATCACAAGCCGCTTACGTTCGCCTTCACTTCCAGAAAGGAAAATTGTTCACCCAGGCAGTTTCGTCACCTCGATTTTATATCACAGTTCTCGACGGACATCAGGTACATTTCGGGGAAGAACAACGTGGTGGCTGATCCTTTGTCCAGGATAGAGGAGATCGTGCAGCCAGTTGACCCCGAAATGTTAGCAGCCGCGCAAGAAACTGACCCGCAGTTGAAGCAGCTGCTTAACGGTCACACTGCCCTTCAACTGACCAAGGTGACACTGCCTGGCACGAACACACCTTTGTTTTGCGACGTAAGTGGCACTTCCCCTCGTCCATATGTCGCCGAGAAACATAGGAGGCAGATTTTTGACTCCCTGCACTGTCTTAGCCACCCCGGAGCGAGAGCATCCATCAAGATGGTAAGTGAGCGTTACGTGTGGCCAGGCATCCGTAAGGATTGCCGTGAGTGGGCGCGCAGTTGCCTTGCTTGCCAACGCTCAAAGGTCACAAGGCATGTCTCCGCTCCGTTGGGCAGTTACAGTGTTCCGCAGGGTAGGTTCCAGGAGATCCACATTGACATCATCGGTCCCTTGCCACTTTCCTTAGGTCAACGTTATTGTCTCACTGCTATCGATCGGTTTTCTCGCTGGCCTGAGGCAATTCCTATACCGGACATAACCGCTGAAACAGTGGCAAAGGCGTTACTTAGTGGTTGGATCTCCCGGTTCAGTTGTCCTGTCAAAATTGTCACTGACAGGGGAAGACAATTTGAGTCGTCTTTATTCAAGACGCTCTCTCAGACCATAGGCTTTACCCATAGGCACACTACGGCGTACCATCCCGCTTCCAATGGCATGGTGGAAAGGTTCCATCGGCAACTGAAAGCTGCCATAACCTGCCACGCCAATTCAACCTGGGTCGAGTCGCTTCTGTTGGTTTTACTAGGCATTAGAACCGCCTTCAAAGAGGATCTCCAGGCATCAGTCGCAGAGATGGTGTACGGCGAACCTTTACGCCTTCCAGGAGAATTTTTCCTTCCGCAGGAGAATGAGCAGTACGACCTGACGGACTACGCAGCCCGCTTGCGCTCATTCGTCAAAAGGTTGAAGGTCCCACTTGCATCACGCCACAGTAACAGTCGTTCCCCGTTCGTTTTTAAAGACCTAGCTACATGTACGCACGTCTTCCTTCGCGATGACACTGTAGCTGGTTCACTCAAACCTCCATACACGGGCCCTCATGAAATCATACAACGAGGCGACAAAGTTTTTAAAATAATGTTTAGAGGTAAAACTGTCACCGTGTCTATTGACAGGTTAAAACCCGCCTACACAATACACGACACACAGACATACACTCATACATCTAACACTAACACCTCACAAACAAAAACTAACATAAATACTCCACAAGCACAAAACAGCACTCACACACACACACTCACACTCCTACACATACCCCACACCAGCATACACCTAAGGCCAAAGACAACATTGTCAAAACTACCAAATCGGGACGTAGGGTAAGATTTCCCGACTATTATCGCCCGTAGGACGGTCTCAGGAGGGGGGTGGTGTAGCGGAGCTACTTTTATTTTGTCGTAATTAAATTTACATAATTATTTAATGTTAAAACTTAATTTTTATATCTAAAACTTACATCTAAAATTATAACTAAAATTAAAACTAAACTTATAACTAAGCACTTAAAATTGTATAACGATTAAAATTATTCTTGTATTACAACATACAGCGGACAAGCAAGTCATTAGTCACTATAGCGATCGCGGTCGCCTCATCGCGAGACCGGTTCATAATATACCTATCTGCGCGCACGCATTCCATTCGAGCGGGCCGTGCGCGTTCAGTCTGCTCCCATCCGCTTTCGCCGTGAGACGCATGACGCTCTCCGTATACTTGCTTTGCCGCGCTTTGTTCACGTGTTGTAATTTCGTTTCTGCTGTCATTTTCTGTGCTCAATCTTTTCTTTCACTCCTTCTTTCTGTGTTCTATCTCTTGTGTGCTGTGCCAATAAACTGTTTCTTGTGCTATCTATCTGGACTGCTTTTATTACGACGACCCGGCTATCCATACAAGGTACCTTGCACAAGCTTAGTGATTCGGCACATAGACATTTACGTTTGCATACACAATTACAGTAGTAACCTACACTGCCTACTACTACATTGGGTGACGTGTTTACTACAACTTCATAGCTTCTCCCACTCTAATCCCCTCTACTGACAGGAAATACGTCACTCTTCTCCTAACACGGCCTCTCCTGACAGCGAGGCGTCCTCGACTCGACGTAACTGCGGAGTGTGAAGAGATGCCACGAGCGTCATTATCTGCAAAACAAATCCTCTGTAGCTATTCATCCAGCAATCCTGAATTTGATAACAATTTACAGCTCCATGTTATAGCAATAAGGTTGTGCTCAAATAACCACGACCAAGGCTTGAAAATTGTTATCTCATAATTGAATACATTAGAAGTTTCATTCGTCACCGGTAGCCAAAGAGGCAAGCGCACATGTAAATTCAAAAGCAAAAGATACGCCATAGGTGAGGCAGGCGCGCGTGACTAGTGAAGTTTACACCATTCATGAAGATGGCACAATGTCTCCGACGTTTTCAGTTTTACATTATAAGATTTTGTTTAATTATTTACCACTAGAGAACCGCCCGCGCTTCGCTTCGGGACCCGTAGGTAACAGCCGCGTAGGTCCCGCTCCCGTAGGAATTTAGGCTAAAAAGTAGCCTACTACTCGCTCTCTTCACTCCACCCTGTCTGAGGTGTGTGGAGCCCTCGGGACAGTTAGTTCCCCTTTGGGGGTGTCTCTCGCGGCCCGTTAAAACGGGCCGGTTCTTGGGCTGGGCCCTAAGGCCCTTGGTTGTCCATTTGTGGTTAACCAATAGGTCAAGTCCGTTGAGTGGTGGCCTTTTTACAGGCCACAGAGTCTTAAACGGGATGGGGTTCATCTTCGCGCCGCCCAGGCGATCGAGGCCCAACCGGGTGAATCCCGCTGGTGGGAAGCCCAGCAGGAGCCGATCAGCGCCGGGCGACGACTTACGAAGCCCCAGTATCAGTCAGTGCTAGCCCCGTCCCGCGCAACCAGCAAGTCGCGCGGGAAGGCCCAGCGGTCCGGTGGACGGGTGTGGAGCGGCGCCAGGTCCTGCAGATGCGGGAACCACGACGCGTCGACTCGCCCGAACATGTTGCGTGCCAATCTCTCGATGAAGTCGTTCAGGCTCTCGACTCCAAGGTCCCTCTGGTCCGCTGGCACTATCCTGTTGGCTGAGCAACTTGCGGACATCAGTCAACAGGATAGTGCCAGCGGGCGGGCGGTACACTGAATACAGCCGGAGCGGGGAGTAGCCTATTACATTTGCCTATGACTTAAGTAAATTACATGTAGTATTTGACAGCGTAATTCAGAACTTGCAAATGAATTTTATTACCGCCATCTATTAACAACTCCGAAAATGAATATCTAGCAACTAACAAAACATCGAACTTCCCATGGGAATGGGATGTTTTTCCGCGGTAAAAAGTAGCCTACGTCACTCTCCACCCTCCTAACTATCCCCACACACATAAACCTTACCATATAATAGCTTTGTTGCGACGTGAAAGCGTCACAAACAAACAAACAAACAAACACACTTTCACATCTTTATATCTATAAAACTCAAAGGTGACTGACTGACTGACTGACTGACTTATATAGTGATCTATCAACGCACAGCCCAAACCACTGAACGGATCGGGCTGAAATTTGGCATGCAGGTAGATATTATGACGTAGACAACCGCTAAGAAAGGATTTTGATCAATTCTACCCCCAAGGGGATAAAATAGGGGATGAAAGTTTATGATTTTCGACTGATTGAACTGAACGTACAGCCCAAACCACTGGACGGATCGAGCTGAAACTTGGCATGCAGGTAGATGTTATGACGTAGACATCCGCTAAGAAAGGATTTTGATCAATTCAACCCCTAAGGGGATAAAATAAGGGATGAAAGTTTGTGATTTTCGACTGATTGAACTGAACGCACAGCCCAAACCACTGGACGGATCGGGCTGAAAATTGGCATGCAGATAGCCACCATGATGTAGACATTCGCTAAGAAAGGATTTTTCAAAATTCATCTCCTAGAGGGGTTAAATAGGGGGGGGGGGGGTGAAGTTTAAACGAATTCCACGCGGGCGTAACGAAGTAACTTTAGAGAATTAGCTGAGGCACTTTTTGTAGAGTTATACCTAAGTAATCTAAATGTTTCGACCACTTTTGTACATAGTAAAGATAGCTATCTAAATATATCTATATCTATAAAACTCAAAGGTGACTGACTGACTTATATAGTGATCTATCAACGCACAGCCCAAACCACTGAACGGATCGGGCTGAAATTTGGCATGCAGATAGCCACTACGATGTAGACATCCGCTAAGAAAGGATTTTTCAAAATTCATCCCCTAAAGGAGTGAAATAGGGGGTGAAGCTTAAACGAATTCCACGCGGGCGAAGCTGCGGGCATAAGCTAGTTTATAATATTAGTAAGGATTACTGTGATGAAAATAATTGTAAGCAGCATTGGAAGAAAAATAATATAGCGAAGTAACTTTGTTAGAAGTACAAGCGTGCACTCAAGTACAACCAACAAAGGTCTCGTGAAATTAATTTGAAAAACAAAGGTTCGTAATTTCAGACATGCAATACTTGTATTAGAGACGTATTTCAAAAACAAGGTGAAAATAATAATTAAAAAAAATGCATCACGAATTAAAGAATTCCGGACTTCTTAAACTCGCCAAACATTTGAATGAAATAAATAATAAAACGGCAACTGTATGATATGGCACTCACAAACCACATCACACATTGCGCAACTATGTGGAAGGACGTCTCCTGCCCACATATTGCAAAAACGGCAACTATATGGAAGGACGTCTCCCGTTCTCCTCTTCCCAGGTTTGCAGGGGTTCCGTAGCTCTGGAGGTGTTAGGCATGGGCTCAGTCGTCCCCTCGTCTGTAGGCTGCACATCATACATAGCAGCTCGCTCAGACGTAGACTCAGAATTGTCGTCATTGCTATTTGCATATGAAAACAAACATTACCCTTGTTGTAAAACACTGCTAAAATGAATCCTCTCTGTTTAAATTATAAAACAATACACAATGAACCATAGGCACTACGTTAGCATAGTTCGAATAAGCACCAGAGAGGAAGCGCTACGTTAGCTATCTCTGTTAACGAGAAACATAGGCACTACGTTAGCTTATCATACCAAGTGAGGTCACTTACTCTCAAAGTAGGCATCGCACGTCTCCGGAGTCCACTCTCCGCACCACAGAACCATGTGTTCCGCAGCTGCCTGAGTCCTCTTGCCATAGACCCCGCCAGAAGCTCCAGCTCATAACGGTGGTGAGGAAGCTGCTGGATGACTATAGGGGCCCATCATGCCGGAATCCAGTTTGCCGGAACTCTGCGAACTTTTGCTTACAAATACAAGAGCTCCCATACCAAACACACGTGGCTGCTTCCTCGTTTCATTAATGCGTTAATCTTGTTGTGCTTACAGTAAGCTGCACCTTCCACATGACATCGGACCCCTGGTTTTATTTACTTTGATGCGCATCATATTAAGGACACTACGACAATACTTTTCGACTTGTCTTACTTTTAGTGAGTCTTGCAATGCAAGCTGTTTTAATTACGTAACAAGGAATGTACCATTACATAATTGACTAGGCCTTAAAATTGCCTTACGATCGGTTTTATGAAAGCGAAGTACTTTCCTGGGACTCGGCCGTACCTGACCTGACTTACTACTAAGCAATTTCATTTAAGATCGACCAGTATTCTCAGCTAAAACGTAAAAGGCATTACTATGGCTGAAGGATATGACTGAACTCCATTTTTGAAAGGTGATATCACAAAAACTTATTTCTGACGCATAACATTTCATACCTACATATGGTACGATTAAGGCAAAAATGCACAATACGTCTACTCATATTCTTTTTAGGCACTTTAAAGCAGATAATTGTCACTTGATAATTATAACGCAATGCTAATTTGCAAGTAGGCAATGTCTCAAGAATGAGAACAATTTTATTGTTCAAAAAAGCTACAAGAAAATAAAATGAACAATACAGATCACCTGTGATACTGCGTCATACCCAAGTTTCAATCCATGATGCTAGGGTTGAGAGGAGTGCTCATCAAAGTGTCACTCGCCAGCGCTTTCCAGCAGCGAACTCGCGCACGCGGGCTACGATGTGGTTCCGCGCAACACTCGGCGGTAGAACTGTCCTCGCTCTTCATTTAGGCAGCATAGCTTACATGCCATCGATGCAGAATAATGTCATTCCGCCAATGACCCCGCATGTCTTCAAAAACTTAACTGGAACACAGAGTATAAAGTGCAAAACCCAAAACGTATTGATATCAAGGTTTTTTATTTATTTTATTTTTATTTATTGTAATAATACATCAATCTTCTTCGGCAGGACCGAAGACCTTCCTTGCAGTTACAATATTACTAATGAAGGTATATCAAGGTAAATAAAAACCTAATTGAATAACTTGCACTTGTAAATTAAAGTTAATTAGGAAGTTGTCTGTTACCATTTTTTTTTGACTGCGTAAGCTAATTGTGCTCGCTTTAGATGAAATACTTCGTCAAGTTTCGCAAAACATGGTTTTCAGCGCCGCTAACAAGTTGAATGCAATATTTTTCGGAATTTTAATGTCAAGAATGAACACTTCAAGTGAGGTTAAAGTCAACTGCACTGTATCACGTTATCATTTGAAAATGAACCAACACAAAGCAAAGCAAAACAGCAACTGTTTTTTTTTTTCAGCGCAAATATATCTAATCTACCCCATTAACTTTAACAATTTTTGTGAACGTAAGTAGATTAATTTTGTGACTAGCGATGTTGTTGATTGTTGTATTTGACCACTGTTTACAAGGCACACAAAAGGTCATATTTTCTCATGGAACGAAATAAAATTTAAGTCATGAAACTCAAAAAGTAATAAAATAAAAGTACCTATGTCATACCAATACCGCGCATTTTATTTTTTACCTCATTACAGGTAACCACAACCAGATGTTAGCTTTGGTTCCATAGGGGTACCAGACAAGGTCCTGGTCTCCAACTCCTTATAACCTAGAATCGCTTTCTAAATGCAGCATAAATCCGCACTTTACGTGTGAACTTACGTCTACTTTAGTTATTTCAAATTTATAATAGTAGAAGCCTGAAAATGAAGCGGGTAAAATGCTACTAATTCGTCTGTAATACCTTGAATGGCAGTGGAGTGTTTTAGATCATCAGATAGCCTTTTCACAATATTACACGAAACAGTGACTTACGCACATATGTTACGCACGTATTCAGAATACGAAGCAAAGAGAGCCTGTTTTCACATGGTCAAAAAGCATTTAGCGAAATCATTATTCTGTAGGCAGAGTAATTGAAATAATGAACTAAAAATGGTTCATGTACGAACACTGGAGACAAACCATCCAACCGTATACAGACATCGCCTCAAAGGCAAAAGGGCAACACGTTATAGGCACTCACCATAATCACAGAGATTAATCTCTACCTTGATTAACCTTCGCGCACCAAATATCAGAATTATGCACGTTAGGATCAAGATTTGAAATGTATGTTTATATTAATGTGGGTTAGATCTCACCAAATTTCCGATTGACTAAATCGCTTCCACGATGCGATTTGTAGAATGCGTGAACCGTAAGCGTTAGCGTCGACGAAACTTCGCTGACCACCAGCTCTGTTGCATCTGCTTCTGGCAATCAGACACTCGACTGTGTGCTCGACTGTCAATGCGGCACAGCAACGACAGGCGATGGATGACGCGCTGGCGACTACAGTCGCCGCTGCGCGTTAGCGGCGCACGATTCGCCGCGGCAGCAGCGGTGCCGGTGCCAGCACGCCGGGCGTCACCTGGGTGACGCCGAAAAGGCGTATGGCGACGCTTGGCGCAGACAGCGCGGTGGTGTTGTCAGCGCCCAGTGTAGACTGCACGACGTCCGATGTGGACTGCGAGGTGCCCGCCGCTCTAGCGCCCAGTGTGGACCGCGAGACGTCCCGTATGGGCTGCTAGGTGTTCGACGTACATGCACGTAGACCGCGCCACAGACCGCTCCTCGAACGCTGAAAGCCAAGACAAGATCGCCTCCATTGTGCTCCGCAATGCACCATCCGGAGAACGATCTCGTCGTTTTCTATTAATTCGCTGTTCGCGATGATGACGTTAATGTGGTGACAAATTACTGAAAGCAAACGTGCTCAACCGGCTGTGTGTCTAAGTCTGTAACTCGCAACAGTAGAGTGTGGCATTCACGGGTTGGACGTGACGTTTCCGAAGCAGATTTTACAGTGTACAGTCTGTCCTTGACCAGACCGCGACGGTCGTTTTGTCATTATTCAAGAAAATGTACTCACGGTTTGTTGAAACATAACACAACTCATCAAGAATTTTAAAATAACGGGTTTTCATTTACGTGGAAAATAATTTTGTCAGCAAGAGCCAGGCTTTGCGTTCGAATCCCAATTCTGATTTTAGCAACTAGAAGTGAACGCAAAATAAAAAAAAATACAAATTACACTGAACTTATTTACTTATTACGAAAATTAAATAACACATTAACGAACTTTTTAAAAATAAACAAAATCACATTTAACAATTAATTACACGCAAATTTAAGTGACAGGATATTTAGTTTGACCATTTAAACGAGCAGAGGTTCCCCTTGCCAAGTGAACTCGACGTGAATTGCCCGCAGACTGAGCTCGCCAATGCTTATATAGACTTCATAGCTTCTCCCACTCTAATCCCCTCTACTGACAGGAAATACGTCACTTTTCTCCTAACAATATATATATATAAATAAATTATTATCCGCTGGAGAGCCTTCTACTTGGTGACAAGTTATCTCACTGACAGCGGGTGAATGTGACTGTCATGTCTATGTAGTTGGTCTATTATCCGCTGTATTATCCACTATTTGGTGTCACGTTATCTCGCCGGCAGCGGGCGAATGTGACTGGCATGTCTATGTAGTGGTCCGCTGTATTATCCACTATTTGGTGTCAAGTTATCTCGCCGGCAGCGGGCGAATGTGACTGGCATGTCTATGTAGTGGTCCGCTGTATTATCCACTATTTGGTGTCAAGTTATCTCGCCGGCAGCGGGCGAATGTGACTGACATGTCTATGTAGTGGGTTACATTTTTTTATTTATTTTTATTTTTTTATTTAATCTTATAATAATTAGTACAACTGTAATGTATCAATAAAACACTGTTTATCGTTATTGTTCCGTGATTGTAATGTAGACGGAACACCAAACACATCTGCACGCGGTCACGGTCGGTAAGCGATGTGACAGCTGACAGCGGTCGGGTTGCGCATACACTACATCCCTCGTTTATTTTAGATTTTTTGAAGATTACAATTAAATCATAATATTATATTTTCTTACTTATTTAAAATACAAGTTAACATGTAAACCAAGTTAAACGTAAATAATTTAATGTAATTAGATATAAATTCAAAATTATCATTAGTAGAATTTTATCAACCACAGTCCATGTATGTGTAGTGGGGTTATTGCTTTTCTTTTTAGGTCTCCATCTCCTTTCCCTTTTCTTTCATTCGACCATTTTATAACCTATTCTTCATCAGCAGAGGATGATGGTGTTGACCTCTCGTTTCCAATCACCAACCCGGCCATCATGCACGGTGCCTGCCTCAGGCACTCTGGGAGTCCATGTGCAATAATAAAACACGAAATGTTAATAGGTGATTAGGATATCAACATAAATGGAAATTTAATAATACACGTCTTGCATAAATGTCTTTGATGTTAGTGAAGCCGCCTTCACTTTCTAAGATGTACCTAATCCTCCCTTAAGTGTTCCAGGTTCGCCTTATATACCGTGGGTAGTTTTTGCTGCCTAAAGAGCATAGCATAGCTTCACTTATGCGTAACAAGTTCTACCCGTACATCCATCATTATGTAAGACGTCAAAGGTTGTAATTTTGAAGCAATTAAAATAACAGTGTAGTAAATAAAATTCACGTGCACAAAATTAACTGTTTTTGTATTTTACTAACCACATCCAAATCCCTTTATACTAAACGATTTATTTATAAATTATTTTTATTTTATTAAAAAGCGATTTCACAAAACTACTGTGACGTATTAGGTATATCACTTTTAATGCAATATGCCTGTCTGATTTTATTTTGCAAATAGCTAATGTCACAAGAAATAAAATAAACTGAATAATACCGGTCACCTGGGATACGAGGTCATACCATCAATCCATAATGCTATAGAGGTTACCAGTGCTTCACTCGACAGCGTTAACAAACGTATTTCAGGACTCGCGCAGGCGCAGCCGTCGGTTATGTTACACCCAACACGCAGGTTATATCGCTGCCTTTGTTCACCATCGCCGCCGTTTCATAGGAACGACTCGTATGTCTTCGAAACTTTGCTAGAACAACAGATCGAGATGCGCGTTGCATCGCAATACGTGAGATAACCTCAAAACAACACGTCACAGTAAATAGAAATAACGAAAATTATAATGTGTTTCACTTTTAAAACAAATTTAACCAATAAACTATACATAAACGACCCCTTTATCAATAGAACTTGACCGTCGTGGCATAACTTAAACCAATCATCAAAATGCGAATTGTTCCACCATAAATGATAATAATTAAACATACCATACTCGCCGTTCTACTTTAAAATCCTTACATATTACCTAAGTTGTGTTCAACCTTGCCATTTTCATGAAAATCCTTAAATTTCACCATGAAGTAGTGATTACACCTCTTTACTAGGTATTTGTGGATCACAGTAACCTAAAATGATCTGAAAACCTTAAATAATTTAACCAGCCACGTGTGGGACGTAATGTTAGAACACTCTTCTGATGTAAGCAACTCCATAATATACCATAACAATACGTTCTATAGCACGGGGTATAATGGTAATTACTAGATGAATTGACTACCTCGACTTGTCACTGAGTGGAATGATCTCGAGCCATAGCTCTCGCACCATTTATAGCCAGGCCTAGAGAGTAGGATATTATTGGGCATTCTATACCACTTTTCTTGCCGAAAAGTGGTATAGAATGCCCAATGCAAATCGCTCGGCGTACGCCTCGCTGCCGAAAAGTGGTATAGAATGCCCAATGGGTATAATGGATTCGACTTTACGCAACCCGTTCGGTGAGCATTCTGTATGCTTTGAACGGTGACACAAAATGTTGAATATAGTACGCCTCACTGTCGACAGTGGTATAGAACGTTCAATAATCGATAATCGATTCGACTCTTTACTCGACAGACGATCGTTCGAGTGCTCCTCACTTCGGATAAATTAACGCGAAATAGTAAATTAGTAAATAATACGAGTAGATATAACTTTATAAATATTGTTGTAATAAATACTGTCACTCATTGCTAATCAGTTTGTTGACAACAGTAATCATGAAATTTGTTAAACAACCACAATCGTTACGTGTAAACACAATTTGCAAAGATTTTTGTAAAGCTACTTCACGTCATGGAGAATTGTTACCTAATTCAGTACGATGTATAATTTGCGGACCATCCAATTGTGGAAAAACAAATTTACTTATTGGACTTCTTATACATGAAAATGGTTTATGGTTTCAAAATGTTTATGTCTATTCAAAAACTTTACACCAACCTAAGTACATTTTTTTAGAAAAAGTTTTACAACGGATACCAATTATCTCTCTCCAGAAATATCAAGGGACTGAGGAAGTTATAAGCGTTCAGGACGCAAAACCCAACTCTGTGATTATATTTGATGACGTTGCTTGCGAGAACCAAACTAACATGCGTGATTATTTCGCGATGGGAAGACACAAAAATATCGACTGTTTTTATCTAAATCAAACATATAGCAAAATCCCCAAGCAGTTAGTAAGAGATAATGCTAACTTAATTATATTATTTAAGCAAGATGACATTAACTTGAGGCATGTTTATGATGAACATGTTAACACTGATATGACATGGGCTGAATTTCGTGAAATGTGTTCTAAAATATGGAGTGAACCCTTTAATTACGTTGTAATTAATAAAGATTGTAACAAAAATAACGGATGTTATAGAAGTCAATTTGACACTTTTGTTGTCTTTGATTAGAAAAACAAATATTTAAGACTACGTTACTTACATGATATCATTATTACTTGATCGACTCTTAATCGATAACTATCATAGTCTCTTATAATGGAAAAATCACTAAAAAAGCAAATTGTTGATGCTGCAGAAGCTGTAAAGAAGAAAGTACGAAAGATGCGAGATTTTGAGACTGAAAATAAGCAAGCATTGGAATCAGTTTTTAGACCTGTAACAGAGTCTCTCAATTTAATAGCAAACACCAATAAGCGACCTGATCTCTTGCAATCTAAAGAAGTTGAAGAAACAAAAGTTCCGTTTACAAACGAAACTTTGCAGAAAAGACGTTCTAGTGACGAAGAAGACAGTGACACGAACGAAAAAGAATTTGATACCGATAGTGTCGGGTCGTACCATTCATTGGGAGAGAATAATGAAGAGCGTAATACACCATCCTGGTCAATATCTCCAGAAGAACTGACAGATATTCCATTTGGAGTTCGAATAGAGCGAGGACAATTGATGTTAGGTTCTGCTGTCATTACGATCAGCGACGATTACATCACCGTTATTGGACGGAAATATCGAAACACACCGGGACTGAAACAATTGTTATTGAAAAAGGATGTAGATTTAAGCATGGTTACAGAGTCCGATATGCAAAATTATAAAATGATGTTGGTTGCCACAAACGCACACCGTCGAGACTTTGACTCAAACAAACCGATAAAAAGTAATAAGGGGCAAAAATATTTGCAAGTTATAAAACCTCTTTTCAAACTGCCAATCAACAGTCAATCAACAGGTAAAGGACTAGCCTTGACAAAAATGTGGAAAAAAAATGTGGATTTTGTATATTGGGATGACCCCAATGAACTTGTGAATAGGTTAAAATTATTAATTGCATCTCGAGACGCTGGTAACACTGGATTAGACAACGAAATTATATCTATTATTGAGGAACTGCGTGAAAGTAAATATATTAAGTAATAAATAAATGATGTACAATTTTCAGTATTCATTTTATTATCAACCTTTACATAAAATACACCCTAAATATGAATGTAGATAAATTCGGACACCATATTCATAAGAGAATGCGTTTCTCTGAATTATTAGAATTTAATGAAAATGCTTTGCTAAAATCCGAAAGTGGTGATTTTGACTTGAAAAAATCTAGATTGAGAGGAGTAAGATCTCCTGTAGATACAGACGATGCTGTCAACAAGGGCTACGTCGATCAATTAAGCGATCAGACACTAAAGGAAATCAATCGTATGATTGGTTCGTTGCGTGCTCAAATCATAAAAGATGCACAAATAACAGTACAAACTACTTTAAAAGCGAAGATATCTGAAGTTTTAGTCCAGTTCGAAGACAAGTTTTACAACAAAGCGGAAGTACAAAAATTACTTGAAAAATCTCCGTGATGGCAAAACAACAAATTGTCAATGAACTACACAAAGCGGCTCGAAGAAACTTTGTTAGACGATCAGTTATTTTAAAAGGCATAGATGACTTATGGCAAGCAGATCTAATAGATATGCAAAATCTGAAAAAGTTTAATAAAGGTTATAATTATATTTTAGTGGTGATTGATTGTTTCTCAAAGTATACCTGGGCAGAACCAATAAAATCCAAAAATAAACTTGATGTTACTCATGCATTCGAGCGAATACTAACTACCAGTAAACGAAAACCTGATAATTTACAAACTGATTCTGGAACAGAATTCTATAACGTAACATTCCAAAAGCTTATGAAGAGCTACAATATTAACCACTACTCTTCGTTTTCTACCAAGAAAGCCTCGATTGTAGAACGGGTAATTAAAACAATAAAAAATAAAATGTATAAATATTTTAGTTTTATTGGAAACTACAAATGGATAGGTTCACCACTAGAAGTTATTCTACGAACCTATAATAATACAAAACATCGTACCACAAAATTTAAACCACTTGAGATAAATAAGTTGAACGAGTCAAAGATAAGAGAAAATATTAAAAAAACTCAAAAACTTATATCGTACCAATGTAAACCTAAATTCAAAGTGGGTGATAATGTTCGGATCAGCAAATACAAACATATTTTTGATAAAGGTTATTATCCTAATTGGTCAACTGAAATATTTACTGTAAAAAGAATTAATAATACTATACCAATAACATATAATATAGAAGACCAGCGAAAGCAAATCATAAGAGGATCTTTCTACGAACACGAACTTCAAAAAACTAGGTATCCAGGTGTTTATTTAGTAGAAAAGGTACTAAAAAGGAAAGGAAAGAAACTTTATGTGAAATGGCTGGGCTTAAGCAATGAAGAAAATAGTTGGATTGATAAAGACGCAATTGTGGGTTAGGATTATGAATATATAACCATGTTTGTAAGAAATCATTGATTCATTACGCTTTTTACTATGCAAGGCGGTGGACTAGTCAATAGTGTGATTAATAATCTGCCATTCGAACTTCATTTGCCTGGGTATAACTATTGTGGACCGGGAACAAAACTTGAGAAGCGATTGCTCCGTGGCGATCGAGGTGTGAATAAACTAGACGAAGCTTGTATGCATCACGACATTGCATATGCTAATCATACCGACTTATCTAATCGTCACAAAGCGGATTTACAACTTTTAAACATGGCTAAACAAAGACTCAAATCAAAAGATGCAGGAAAAGGGGAAAAACTTAGCTCTTGGATAGTAAGCAAAGTTATGAAAGCGAAATTAAAGTCAGGTGCAGGCATTAAAACATTTAATGCTTACGCGCATACCGCGATACAGGTACCTGGTAACCTACTGCGGGGGTATGAGTGTGTTAGCGTTTATTATTATTTATTTATTATATAATGCTTTTGTGTCAAAAATTAAGTCAAAGATTAAGAAACTTAGGCCTAAAAATAGTAAAACATTAATCAACATTGCTTACGCAGCTGCGAAAAAGTTATTTCCGAACATTCAGAAGATTCGCATACCACGAGTTATACCTATACCAAAAACAGGAGGAGTCTTACCTTTAATCCCAATTTTCGCGGGATTATCTGCTTTAGGAAGTTTAGCTGGTGGTGCAGCTGGTATTGCAAAAACCGTTAACGAATATAAGGCAGCTCAGAAAAACTTGCAAGAAACAGAACGACATAATAAGACCATGGAGGCTTTAGCGTTAGGCAAGGGGTTATATATTAAGCCTCATAAAAACGGTAAAGGGTTGTTTATAAAAGCTTCAAAAAACTGAATAAAAAGCTACCTAATCGTCCTTTAACTAATATCGATATCAGGGAGCATGCACGTGACATCCCATACTTTCGAGGAGTCTATATGAAGGATCGGTTACCGAGAACACCAAAACGCATTGAATGTGCAGTCGTTAACTTAGACGATTCCCGAAATGAAGGAACGCATTGGGTAGCTTATGCTAAAATAAACAATTATTGTGAATATTTTGATAGCTTTGGAGATTTGAAACCTCCAATGGAATTGGTGCAGTACTTTAAAAATTGTAATATTTTTTATAACTATACTAGATTTCAACAATTTAATACAGTAAACTGTGGACACTTATGTTTAGAATATCTAAGGACATTTTGGAATAAATACGTATATGTCGGAGACGGAAATTAAATTAGATTAAAATCAAAGTAAATAAAAGTTTTATTCTATTTTATTTCCGTGTGCAGAAATTAATCTAGTTGTTATACTGACTTTCAGTTGAGCACAGTAGAGCCACCTATGTGTTTTCTGTTTGGACATGTGTTATAAAAGGCCACTCAATCTAGTCTACTTTTCTAACTTATCGAGAGACGTCGAACTGAACGGTCGCATTAAGTTAACTAGTGTACTTTGTAATAAAATCCTATACTGCGTCGTAACTATGCCCGACGGCATAACGTTTCTCTAAGTGTATTTCAGTCGTACCACGTTTTAACATAACCTAAAAGCTTTAATCAAATTAAGTTAAACTGTGTAAACCTAATTTAAATCATGAAGACACGTATTGAACGCCCACTGTGTTTTATTTTACACCTTGCAACCTGATGATCGGAGCATTATACCACCATCCTGACTAGTGCCTCCGAAATCAGAAGTTGGATGTAACTTCACGTCCCACACATGGCTGGCTAGGTTATTTCCAGGTTTTCAGATAGCAATTTTCAGATGAGAACTGGATTCATAAATGGCAAGCGAGTTGACATGTGCCATTACATCTCACATGGCATGGATGGAATGTGGCGTCGAATTTTGGTAAAGCTAAGTAACACAGCGAGTATGGGTATGGCATTATTTTATTCCATTACGTCTGAGGTGATACAATTTCATTGCTTAAATTTGTTGTGTGTGTGTGTGTGTAGTTTGTTTGATAATCGTGAGTAAAAATAAAGACATCAATTTCCGGTAATAAAATCATTTAACGTAGTTCCGTAATTAAAACAAATCGCTCCTCATTGTAATCTTATTTTGATGTTTAACCGCTGAAAAACAAAAGAAATCGTATTTATTATGACCTCTATGTTTTTATTATGAAGGGAAAGTTACACCCTTTGATTTTAGTGTAGTTTAACCAAGTATTATAACATCGGAACACACTTTTATCATGCGATCATTTTGTTGAAGTTTAATGTGGGTAGATTTGTGGTATTAGTTTGTTAGAATGCCCAAGAGCTAAGTACCATTTGAAGTGTTGTGATATAAAAAGTGAATTTGAGTAGAGTGATAGCGATGAATCTTAGCTCGGCTGGTCGGACCGTACCAGTAGACATTTCGTAGCCGTAGTCCGTTAGAAGTCGGTATCTGCTTGAAGTGGAAACGAATCTACTTTAAGTAGACCGTGGATACGCGGTACGCGGGTGGCTCTGGCGGAGGTCGGGGTCCAGGTTAGACCACGGAGGAATCCGTGCGACCCGTACGGCATTCGGAAGAATGCGCGTGTAACAAACGTAGTTTGTTGGTTGGGCTTAGCGAAAAGCCACAGGCCACGGGTTTGATTCATGCTTTGTTTTGAGATTTGATGATAATAGTTGATGAAAGTTATTGGATAACAATGGTACTTGGTTGGGTAAGCATTTTTGTTCATTTAATTTAATCGAAATGTAACGTAACTCGAGTCATTTTAAAGTAAAATTATTATGTTCCGAAGTGACAATAATAATTAATCTAAGTTCATAAAATTCCTAAAGATAAAGAGGGTACATAGAATAGATTTTGTCTGGTCGAAAAAGAAAGAAACGTTTGAGGTCAGGCATTTTATTATGCATTCCGTGTTGGTACAATTTTTAATTGATAACGAGATATGACGTACAGTGCAGTGACTTTTATCAAACGTGTAATGTTCGTGATAGTTATTTTGGTTTTTGATAATTTGGTGCGCCGCTTAACGCTGAAAAGGATTAGTTGGAGAAAGATAAACACACACAATAGTTTTTGTGCTCAACTTGACGAAGTATTTATTCCATTTATCGAGTGCCTACAACGATAATAAAAGCCTACAACAATAATAACAATAAAAGCGTAAGCTAGTTTTTAAAAAGTGAACGGTTTGGTTTTTCATTGGTGACGTCGATCGAATTAGTTACTCATTAGTTCTCGTTGTTTTAAAAGTGAAACACAAAACAATTTTCATAGTTTTTATTTACTATGTGACAAAATAATTTCGAAATTCTAAATACCCGCGTAGTTCATTGTTAATTTTAAATATTGTGTAAGCGTTATCTAATGATCCAAAACATTGTCGTTAGAGTTATTACAGACGAATTAGTTGGATTCTTACCCGCTTTAGTCACTATATTTTCGAAATAAATAAAGTCGGCGTAAGTGTTTACGTCGGATTTATGATGCGTTTGGGAAGCGTTTCTAGGTTATAAGGAACTGGAGACCAGGACCTTTTCTGGTTCCTGTCTGCAACCAAGGGTGACATTACCTAGATATAGTAACGGCCAGACGAGGTAAAAGTGAAACGGCGTTTTTGGTATGACTTTTATTTTATTACACCTGGTGTGTTGGAGTTTTATAACTTCCATTTTATTTTCGTTCCTTGTGAAAATATGACCTTTTAATGTGTCTTGTAATTAATGAAAAATGACAAAAGATAACAATTAAGATATCGGAAGTTCAGTGAAATTTTTAATTAAAGTAGCAGTTGGATACAATCAGTTCCCCAATTATTTTTACAAGTGCAGCACACTTCGATTGGTTTTGGTTTACCTTGTGAAACCAATGAGTTTTGAAGTAATCTCACATGTGACGATGCAATGTGCATCGTTCTGTTTTCAGATAAGTTTTCGAGGATGCACAGGCGGCAGCAGCACACGCAGGTTACACATGTGTTGTCTGGAGCCGAATCGACGGCTGCGTGCCTGCACTCGTGGGCTTCCTGGAGTTCATTCGTGTGACATTGAAGGAGGAAGCTCTGGCAACTGGCAGCCGCAGATCGGACGCAGCGAAGTAGGTGATCTGTATCGTTCATATTTATTTTGTGATAGCTTAAAGAAGTAGTAAATTAAAACTTTTCTTTTCGAGACGTAGTTCACTTGATAAAAGTCTATTTTGAGAGATTTAGTTTTCGGTCAACTTATCGAATGGAGCTTTTGAAATTGTATTTGAACGGTTATGTTACCTTAATGTGAAAGCACATCCACCGTATACAGGATTTTGAGAAAATAACAGCTTAACCAACTTCTCTTAAAAGGCCAACTTGAGTATTCAAAATCACTTTTGGGTCATGGGTAATAATTACTCTTTAAAAACGTTCAGTCACAGACTAGACAGTACTCACTAGACAGACTACGAAAAGTGTAATGTAGACATTGTTTATTTCCCTTTTACGGAGAGTTGATTTGGAGAAACAACAAAAAAAATCCGCTGGTTAAGCGATGCCGCTGGTTAAGTGATGCCGCTGGTTAAGCGATGCCGCTGGTTAAGTGATGCCGCTGGTTAAACGATGCCGCTGGTTAAGTGATGCCGCTGGTTAAGCGATGCCGCTGGTTAAGTGATGCCGCTGGTTAAGCGATGCCGCTGGTTAAGTGATGCCGCTGGTTAAGCGATGACGCTACTTAAGCGGAACTAAAAAGTAAAAAGTAAAACTAAAAACTAAAAACTACAAAGTAAAAAGTAAAAAAAAGAAAAAAAAAAAAAAAATTAACAAAACAAAAATGAAATAATCACACTTCTAACAAATCATCAATCGCAATTAAAAAAAAATCGCACTTACAGAGTAATCACCAATCGATATTTACACAAAATGACTTTGATAAAGTTGTTTTTATTCCCTGCCCACTTAGGTCAGGAAGGGCCGAGCTATAAGAGATACTTTCGTTTGTGTTTATTGTTACAGGTAAATTCCGGCACCACAGCTGATCGAGTCATCCAGTTTTACGACGATTGTACGACGACGTATTGCGTTAAAAGTTAAAAACAAACCCGCGTTAATAATAAATTTGGTAATTTTGCTCTAAACATGCTCTAAACAGTTGTCATGTTATGGAGTTTGTTTAGCCGTCTTCTTCTCCATAGCGACACCGGAAACGGCGCGTCGGGAGTGTAGTTAGTTAGGGTTAAAAAAAATTAAAAAAAAAAAAAAAAACAGAATTAAAACAAAATACTTGGCGTTCAATCAAATAAATTTTAAGTAATCTAAAAACTTGTTGTTCAAATTAAATTAGTAGTCTCGTTTAAAATTAGTAGCTTTTGCTGAATAAAATAAAATTAGAGCTTTGTTGTAACCTAAATCAAAAGCCATCACACGAGGACGTGTGACGTTGTCAGAATGGCCGTGTCGGAGACGGAAATTAAATTAGATTAAAATCAAAGTAAATAAAAGTTTTATTCTATTTTATTTCCGTGTGCAGAAATTAATCTAGTTGTTATACTGACTTTCAGTTGAGCACAGTAGAGCCACCTATGTGTTTTCTGTTTGGACATGTGTTATAAAAGGCCACTCAATCTAGTCTACTTTTCTAACTTATCGAGAGACGTCGAACTGAACGGTCGCATTAAGTTAACTAGTGTACTTTGTAATAAAATCCTATACTGCGTCGTAACTATGCCCGACGGCATAACGTTTCTCTAAGTGTATTTCAGTCGTACCACGTTTTAACATAACCTAAAAGCTTTAATCAAATTAAGTTAAACTGTGTAAACCTAATTTAAATCATGAAGACACGTATTGAACGCCCACTGTGTTTTATTTTACACCTTGCAACCTGATGATCGGAGCATTATACCACCATCCTGACTAGTGCCTCCGAAATATAAATATTATGTTTTTCTTTTATTTCAATCATTTTCATCATGTCACTCACCTTGTCCATAACTGGAAACTCGTCCGATTTATGTACATATTACCCTAATACATTACAACTCTATGGACCTTATGAGTGTGCTTTAATGCATTTCTCAACATTTAATTCGATTCCAAACATTGACAAAACGAATAATAAGTTATATTATGGCTCTAATGAGATCCTTGAAATACCTGAAGGCACATATGAATTACAAGATATCAACGATTATTTAAAATCAGAAATAAAAGATTGTTCAATAAAAGTACAGTGTAATAACAATACTCTAAAAACTTTGATATACTGTACCAAAGATATCAATTTTACTAAAGAAGGGACTTTTAGGAGATTATTAGGGTTTAATAAACAGATTTTAAAAGCTAATAAATGGCATGTGTCTGAGTTACCAGTCAACATTTTGCCTACGACCGTGATCAGGATAGAATGTGATATTGTAAGTGGCTCGTACATAAACGGAAAACCTAGTCATATTGTACACGAATTCGCACCCAACGTACCACCTGGATATAGAATTATAGAAATTCCGAAAAACGCCATATATTTTCCAATCAACCAAAACAACATAAGCTCTATACATATCAGGCTATTAGATATAAACAATCGCTTAATAAACTTACGTGGTGAAGAAGTACAGCTATATTTACATCTTAGAAGAAAAAATGATTGACTACAATAAATATGTGCATCAACAAATTGGAAATGTCAGTTCTACTAAAGTGATCAAGCAAATAAGACCTCGGTCTAAGAAGAAAATAAAATTAACAAGAGATAATAAGGAATTTCTTAAAGCGATCGGTTTGCTAAAATGAATATCTTAGATGTTTTATCTGCTCCAACTTACGACAACACTGTCGAGGGAATTGAATTTCATTCTTACAAACCCTACGTAACAAGCTTCAACAGGAATGATGAAATCCGCATACCTATTAATCAACAGGACCTGTATGTACTACCGTCAGCGAGCACTTTGTATTTAGAAGGAACTATAATCGTTAGCAAAAAAGATTCAAAAGATAAGGCTAGTAGTATTTCTTTAACGAATAATTTTCTTCTCTACTTATTTCAAGATATAAGATACGAATTAAATGGAGTGGAAATTGATAAAATAAAAAACGCTGGTGTGACTACTACGATGAAATCATTGGTGTCAATGAATGAGAGCGAGTCAAAGATATCTTATGCATGGGGTTGGAATATCGAGGGCATAAAAAATGTTAATGGAGGTAATTTTTCTGCTTCCATACCGCTTTGTAATATTCTCGGATTTGCAGAAGATTTTAAGAAAGTAGTGATAAATAGTAAACATGAATTAATATTGTTACGAAGCAATACAAACCTGAATGCTGTAAAACTAAATACCGGTGAAGTTATAGACGATGTTCAGATAAATAAAATTGTTTGGCGGGTACCGCATGTTAAAGTGGCAGACAAAGAGAAAATAAGTTTGCTAAAAGTGTTAGAAAAAGATCGACCACTCCAGATGATTTTTAGAAATTGGGATCTGTATGAATACCCTACTTTACCTAAAACAACGAAACATACTTGGTCTATTAAAACTTCATCGCAAATAGAGAAACCGAGATATGTTATTATCGGTTTACAGACAAATAGAAAAAACAATGCAAGCGCTGATATGTCTCTGTTCGATCACTGCCATATTCGTGATGTTAGAGTATACCTCAATTCAAACTACTTCCCATATGAAAATCTGAATGTGAATTTTGCTAATAACAAAATTGCCTTATTATACGAGCAATACACTAGATTTCAACAGTCATATTACGGACGTCGCGCGGAACCTTTATTAAGTGAAAAACAATTCAAAGACTTGGCGCCGCTCTTTGTTATTGACTGCTCCAGACAAGCAGATAACTTGAAAGCAGGCCCGGTTGTGGATGTAAGAGTGGAAATTGAAACTGATTTAGTTATACCCGATCAAACTTCAGCATACTACCTTATATTAAACGATTGTATAATTAGAGATTAAACGAACTTACCTGTAAGCGAAGTTCTATCCTAATTATATGAATGCTTCGTCCGAAGAGATTAGATAATAAACACTAGTAGTAGTAACGCCTAGTACTCACCATTCAACACTATTTGAGAATTTTTAATTCAACCTTCTTTTTTTTTTTTTTTTTGTGCGGGTAGTATTGTGTCACCTTATTTCTGCTTCCATATTTTATCTCATTTAGTTTAGAGCGCAGTTGTTATATATTTCATATTTTACGATCTTGTGGGACTGAGAGTAAGCGAATGGGTGGGAGGGTTGCTAATCTCTTCGGACGAAGCATTCATATAATTAGGATAGAACTTCGCTTACAGGTAAGTTCGTTTAATCTCTAATTATATTTCATGCTTCGTCCTCGAGATTAGATAATAAACACTAGTAGACTTTTAGAGATCATTCGTAAAATATGAACTTCAATAAAAAAAATAATTCATCTTAACTTTTTAATTCTCTTACAAAGAAAGAAAACAATATAAAGATCATTAATTTGTTACATAGTTAATTGAGATTTAACTTAATCATTTTAATTCATTACGATAGTTCTGCTAAAGTTATCATTAGGTGTATGTATAATCGGTCTGTTGTAAAATTTTGCAAATGTATTGGAGCCAGAGCTCCAACCTGCGGTGTTCATGATTTGATCAATATTCACGCCTAACCGTTTTGCAGTAGACGTGGAGGCGTGACGGGTGCTATGCGCAGTGAACGTGAATGTATCAATTCCACTTTTGCTTAAAATATCCTTTACCCATCTAGATAATGTTTGTACACCGACCGGCTTATGAGGCCTTCTAAAACTTACAAATAAAAAGTCTGCATTACTACGAAGTGACTTTGTCATTTCGAGGTAAGCAAGAATAGTCTTTGCTGGGCAAACCTCTGGTTTTTCTTTAAAAAATGGAAGTGTAAGTAAAGGTTGAGGGGCTCCAACTCTAGAAGTTTTAATGAGATCTGGTATTTTTATCTTTATTATTGACTCAGAAATAACAATATTACTAATTTTTATTTTTGATAATGTTTGCATGCGTTGCGCTGTAACCAAAGCCAAAAGTGTAACTAATTTTTTGGAAATTTTTTCTAAGTTTATATTATCATTAGTATAATAATTTTCAAGGTAATTTAAAACCAAGGATGTGTCCCAGGTTTCATTATACTTGGGCTTAGGAGGTCTAGAACGAAATACTCCTTTGAAAAATCGTTTAATGTCTTCGTTTTCAGATAAATTCTCCCGGATAATTAATGCCAATGCCGATCGGTATGTATTTAAGGTTCCATATTGAGTACCACAATTATATAAATTGGTAAAGAAACCTATAACTTGCGGAATTGATGCTTCATATAAGTTCAATTTATTCTCTTCACAATAAATGAACCACTTTTTAAGACACCCATCGTATTGTTTATACGAGTTTCGTGAAAGGGAGTTAAGCATTATATCCCTAGATGACAATGGAATATTTCTTCGATTCATCGCTTCCCAGATAAGACACCTGCCACCAGGGTAATCGTACTGCGCACGTGATGGCGGCTGCAATCAGATGACAGAATTAAGTTGTCGTTAGCCTCAAAAACTAATAATTCCGACACTAAAAGATTTTTAAATATTGGGTACCACGGTTGTGTAGGCCAACGAGGAACAACCATAATACCCTTTGCCTTATCATTAATAATCTTTCTTAATGATTTTAAAATCATGGAAATTGGGGGGAAAGCGTAAAAATAAAACTGTGCCCAGGAAATGGTAAACGCATTTACTGCGTACGCATCTGGATCTCTATGCCAAGAGACATATTTAGGGCATTTGTTATTTATTCGACTGGCGAATAAATCTATTTGAGGCAAACCAAACTTGAGTACAATTTTAAAATAAGCGTAATCTGCAAGTTTCCATTCGATGTCCGGATGCGTACGCCTTGACTCCCGATCCGCCTCAAAGTTATCTGAAGAACTAATATATGAAGCGAAAACAAACAAGTTCCTAATTTCGCACCATTGCCAAAGTTGTTTTGTAATGTCTGTTAGATGTGGATATTGAATTCCGCCCATACGATTTACGTATGAAATGGCGGTAGTGTTATCAATACGTAACAGAACCTGGGAGTTTGATAAATCTCTAGCAAATATTTTGAGGCCGATGAAGGCGGCAAGTATTTCCAAAAAGTTTATATGTCGATGACCTTCGTCTTCACTCCACAAACCGCTAGCTCTTTGATCTCCACAAGCGATACCCCACCCCGTTGTTGAGGCATCAGAAAAGATTTCCGAAACATATTGGTCTACTTTGATTTTACAAACTGGATGATCAATTGACCTGTTCCACCATTCAAAGTCACATTTCAATGAGGTTGGTATATTCATAAAGGCTTCAAAATTATTTGTGTTTTTTAAATTCAGATATTTGCATCTCTCGAATGATTTGGTATATAGCCAACCGTATTCTACAGCTGGGCAAGCAGATACTAAAAGACCAACGAAGCTAGCAAATGTTCTTATCTTACAACGTTTTATGGTCGATAATTTGGTTATTTCTGATCTTATCCTTTTAATTTTTTCTTGCGGTAATGAGACATGAAAATGTTTTGTATCTATAACGAAACCTAAGAATTTACAAGTCTGAGAAGGAATAAAACTGCTCTTCTCATTGTTTATAATAAAACCAAGACTAATAAGAAGCTTTCTAGTAATATTTAAGTTTTTGTAGCATGCTTGATAATCGTTACCAATAAGACAAATGTCGTCAAGATATATTGTAGATAAATAACCGCAGGTTCTTAACAGTTTTATTACCGGTTTCATTATTTTAGTGAACACATATGGTGCCGTATTTAAACCAAAGGGTAGGACATTAAATTCATAAATGGAATCCATAAATTGAAACCTAAGAAATCTTCTGTCATCTTCGTTGATTTTAATTAAAAAGTATGCGTCTTTTAGATCTATTGTACATAAATAAGAATTTTTTGAAATGATTTTAATTAAAGTTCTCAGGTCTTCTAACTTGAAATGATCTGTTTTAATGTATTTATTTAATGATTTTAAATTTAGAATAAATCGCATTTTACCGTTAGGTTTAGGAATCAAAAATATGTTAGATAAATATTGATCTGCTCTAGATTTACATTTCGATATAGCTCCTACTTGCAATAGATTATCGATTGCCTCATTGAAATGTGCCTTTTCCTTTTCCGAATATTTTGGAATGTTGGGAAAAATCCTTTGATGAGGTGTTTTAGTAAAAGGGATTTTATAACCTTTGATATAGGAAAGAATCACAGGATCGTTAGTAATCATATGCCATTGTTCAAGAAATAAAGATAATCGTCCCGCAGGTTTTACCCTAGTTAGCGGCGATTGAAGCTCGGTCGCTGCTGCAGATGCTGTGACTGCTTCGAGGAGTTGGCTGGCCGCCCGCGCATCGAGGTCATTGCAGGCTCTTTCGTCTTCGGTGGGCCCGTCTGCCTGCGAGCTGGGCCCTGACTCCTCCAGTTTAAATGCTTCGATGAGCCTGCTGTATTTTGTATTGGTCTCTTAGGTTGCGGTTTAGGTGCAGTTACCTTAAGGTCTAAGCCGGATTTATTTATAGCTTTTGCCGATTTTAGGGTTTCAGCTAAGTTGTCCCCAAACAGAAATTTGTCAATTTTTGTAATCCTTAGCTGGTCTCTAACCTCCTTCTTTAGAGCCCCTAGCAAGAAATTTCTTCTAGTAGTAGAAAACGAGTAATGGCAATCTGACATTAGGCGAGCAGCATCGGTCGTAAGTTTAATCAGGTTAGTATTTTTCTCCTTCTCTGAGAGTAAGAGTGTGATAGCCTCTGCTAGGCAGGTAATGGCTGTGGTTATTTGCTGCTGTTTAGCTATCAATGCTTTATCGCGTTTAGCTATTTCATCAGAAACTGCCGCCTTAATTTCTGCGTTTAGCTCGGGTGCGTCAATGAGCTTGCAGTTACCGGGAGTTAAGTATTTTTCTTTAAGATCTTTGCGCAAATCTTTTGTAATGCCCTCTGTGGTCCAATGTTGCAGTCTGGATGCTAAATCCTTCTGTATGTCTTTACCATACGATTTTTCGATCGAGGGATCTGTGCCCAGGATTGCGAGCAGTTCGCTGTCCAGTTCCTCTGTTGCAGGTGGAACCGAATCTGTGGCTTCAGAAGACCTCAGTGTATTCGATGGGACTAGCACCACCGAAGGAATTGATGTAGTACCGGAAGGACCGGGTATTGGTTCTGGTTCCGAGCATCGGACCGGCTGCGACATTTCGTCGTCAATTGCTACATCGGAAGCGTCTGGCAGGTCTGAGTCTATCATGACCTCCTCATTGTAGTCCTCCATATATAGGTTCTCTGTAAAAGAGACACTAAGTCTTGCATAACATTCTCGTCAGTATTAAAATTGTAATGGACAGTCCCTAGTTATGGCAACACGTACTGTCCGCAAACAATTATTCTAGGCAACCCAACAGGGTCCTATTATACTGATCTCATTTATCACAACATCCTAATAACGCTGTTTATTGTAAAACAATTTACCGCTTTGTATATCATTACTTCTTATTGAAGTGTACGTAGTTTAACGTAACGTTTATACAGCTAAGGCAGGTTAGGTATATTGTAAGAGACAGTCCCTAGTTATGACAACACGTACTGTCCGCAAACAATTATTATATGCACCCGTAAACAGTCCCATTGTACTGTTCGGTGGGCTGAGAACTGCCAGCTTAATAAGTTAATTTCATCATAAAAATCCACATGAACCTGGGAAAAATTCCCAATGACGATACGTACAATTCGCGGGCCATTACTCTATTAAACACTTCATTGTTGTATTACACATTGTATTCCTGTTGTATAACTGTTACACTTATCCGGTTATTTATCCAGTAGGTGAAGAAAAATATTATGTACCTACTAATGCAACACTCGTTGCTCTAAATTATTACTTCAGGAATTCGAATTAATACCCTACGTTACGTAATGCATAACGTTTGTACTGTAGTACGAGAAAGGTTGGTATAAATATAATTGTTATACTAACACTTACCTTAAGATACCGGCGAATATTGGTTCTGACTTCTTATCTCCGAGGAATTCGAGTCATCCGAACAGTCCTGATTGCGAGAGCGTCGCTGTTTACGCATGAGTTTCTTCTCTAACTTCCTAATTTTATTTTTTATTCGATCTAAATCATCACTTTTACGTTTAGGCATTTTTAGTTGTAAAACTCAAATACACTTTTTAACCTTTTGTGAGCACGTGTAGAATGGCGGAGCACTAAAAAGCGAATGAGATAAAATATGGAAGCAGAAATAAGGTGACACAATACTACCCGCACAAAAAAAAAAAAAAAAAAGTAGGTTGAATTAAAAATTCTCAAATAGTGTTGAATGGTGAGTACTAGGCGTTACTACTACTAGTGTTTATTATCTAATCTCGAGGACGAAGCATGAAATATAATTGAGTATAGACCGTTGAGCAATACCGTGAGGAAAATATCATGAATCCCATAGAAACTATACCTACCTATCTTCGGTTACAACAATTGTTTATAATTATGTAATTTTATTCTAGTGACAGATATTATACTTAGTATTAGTTTACTCATTATGTGAATATAAGTTAATGTTTTGTAGAAATATAAATAAAATATGTAACTAAGAACTTGTTTTATTTACCAGAAACATAGTATTCATAAACATCAGGCTTCTATTTTAAATAAAACCTATACTTTATACATTGAAGTTTTGTAATCATACCTTGTAATATGATCACAACATTCATACCGATGTTCAACATTTTAATTATTAAAAAACAAAGATACATCAGTTTATTGTAGTAAACTTGGATACATAAATGCTTACCATCATGTAATATGATCACAATATCCGAACCGATGTTCGTCAATTTTATTATTAAAAATTGGTCAAGTATAAGTCAGGCTCATGACGGGTTCCGTAGCAGCTCTGTATCGTAGCAGTTCTAAGTATAGCGAAGCCCCTGAATTTATTGTTTTTTGTTTATTTTTGTATGAAAATCTTAAAGCGATTTACAACATACATCTACTTACCAAGTTTCAACAATATAGTTTCAGAAAAAGTGGTTGTGACATACAGCCGAACAGACAGACAGATAGACATGGCGAATCTATAAGGGTTCCGTTGTTTTTTTTTTTGTCATTCGACTACGTAACCTTAAAAAACAAAGATACATCAGTTTATTGCAGTCAACTTGGATACATAAATGCTTACTTTGAAAACCGACCAACTCAAACGAAAGCATTCAATTATGATCTTTATGTCATGATAATTACGGTTGTATACTTGATTTACTTGAAAGACATACTACTCGCCATCGACCTACCCTGACCTGACCAACTCCAAACCGACACCAAGCATAGAATCGAAATTAAACCGTAATAACTGAGACATAAAAATCATAATCGAATCCTTTAATTAAAGTATGTCGGTTAACAAGTTGATACATGTTCGAAATCCTTACAGTTAGTCACCAACTGGAAGCACGTGTATGTTATGTCGCATAATTTAATTTGGAACATTACCTTGATGCACTTACTAAGGAGCATTCGCGTCTTGTGACACTAGCTTGAACGTATTCACTGATTTAATGCTCGAGTTATATAGTTAGTGAGTGATAACCATAACGTGTTATTTTGTTGCATCATATATATTTTTTTAATTGTTCCTGATTAAAATTAAAGCGCTTCATAATTATGTCCTCGGTAAGTTTACTATTACATTTTTATTGATTTATAAAGTCGTAATTAATTATAGAATTGTGTTCATAATAACGTTGCCGATATGAATATATATATATATATATATATATATATATATATATATATATATATATATATATATATATATATATATATATATATATATATATATATATATATTATATTTTGTTCCAGATGTCTGAATCAGAGATGACTGCTCCAGACAAGCAGATAACTTGAAAGCAGACCCGGTTGTGGATGTAAGAGTGGAAATTGAAACTGATTCGGTTATACCTGATCAAACTTCAGCATACTGCGTTATATTAAACGACTGTATAGTTGAGTATAGACCGTTGAGCCATACCGTGAGGAAAATATCATGAATCCTATAGAAGCTATACTATTAGACGTTCAAGGATTTAAGGACCTCAACAACAATTTTATAGTAAAAGAATTAGCTCTGGCCACTCGTGATTACACCCAAACCTTTTTAGTTAAACCTCCATACTTGTTCAAACATTTAACAAGTGATGAACAGAAGCAAGTTAAATGGTTAGAAAGAAACAGAGGCATTTACTGGAATGAAGGATATATTGACTATAAGGAATTTCGTCGATTAATCGTTCCATATTTACAAAATAAAACAATTATTGTCAAAGGCTTGGAGAAGGTGCAGTGGGTAAAAGATCTGTGTATAAATTGTAAGGTGTTAGAACTTAGTGAAAAACAATGTCCTAATTTATCTGCTTTGCATAAAAAATACTGTAATGTAGATTCGAATTTAAATTGTAATAATCATTTAAAGCAATGTGCACTTAAAAATGTGTTATGTTTAAAAAAGTATTTGGAATGGTAATAATAGGTGTTGTACAAATAAAAAGCTTTTATTATTAAATTATTATTTTTTTATTTCATTATTCTAAAACCTAACCAAATAACTTAATAAGAAAATAAAATAAAGCAACACAATAATATACTAGGTACATACAGGATATTCACCAGAAATGATTTGCTGTAAGTTTTCTAGTTAAATCCCTTCTTCATAAACTATTCGTGACGCTTGTTAAAATAATTGTTTCTGAAAAGAGAAATGCATAATTATATTAGCCGCTCAGTATTAAGAATAAAAAATATTGTAGGTATTTAATAATTACCTGTAACATATATTTATACATATGAATGATCCAGATGTCACTTGTCCAGATGCTTAGGTAAATAATTATTTTCATACGAAAATATTTAACTTCAGGCAAACAAACGTCTTTTGAACAGGTTCACACTTCGTCGTTGATTCTAGGTAATAAAGTTAAAATTAACAGCTTTCGAATTTTAAAGTAGGCATTGAAAGTGTTGTTCATAAAACTAAAATCATAACAGGATGTATCATATTTCTGTAATAATGCTTGCACTAATTTGCACCAATACACCTTATTTGTTATTTAGTCAACTAAGTTGCGTTTGCATCAATCATCTATTTTAGTTAAGGTTGACACGCATTCAATATTAAATGTGTGTTACCTACTCAGATAATTAATATACGTTGTAAGGGTACCGTTCCACCAAAGAATAATAAAGTATCTCATTGCTAAGTCTATCCAACCTTGTTTCTTTTAGGGATTATTAAACCAAGATCTATACGACTAATGACAAAAAAAAGTAAAACTCAAGAAGGAGTTTTATACAAAATCCATGTTTTTCAGTGTTACTTTAAAACATCTTTATATCAACGTAACATAAAAAAAAATCTAAGTAACCAAAACTTGTTTTTACCAATAGACTTAGTCTTTGTGTATTTTTTACAATAAACCAAAGGAATAAAATATACGCGTTACTAACACTTGATCAGTTTTATTTGTTGTTAAAGTACTGTCTCGTTTTGTCAACCCTACGTTATTTGGCAGCATCGACATTCGCTATATTTCTGTAATAATGCTTGCTATTGCACCAATATTGTTATTTAGTCAACTAAGTCACTTTTGCATCAATCATCTATTTTAGTTAAGGTTGACACGCATTCAAAATTAAATTTGTGTTACCTACTCAGGTAATTAATTACGTTGTTAGAGTTCCGTTCAACCAAAGCATATTATAGAATCTAATTGATAAGTCTATTCAACCTTGTTTCTTTAGGGATTAAACTAGGATCTATACGACGAGTGACAAAAACACAAAAATTCAAAACTCAAGAAGGAGTTTTATACAAAATCCATGTTTTTCAGTGTTACCTTAAAACATGTTTATATAGAAAAAGTAACACAAAAAAAGGATGTTTCTAATTAATCAAAACTCTTTTTTTTGTCAATAGACTTAGTCGTGTATTTTTTACAATAAATCAAAGATATAAATAGACATGTAACTCACACTTGATCACTTTCTTTGTTATTAAAGTACTGTCTCGTTTCGTCAACCCTACGTTATTTCTGCATCGACATTTGCTACTATACGAATTATATTGCTTAGTCCTTTATTTTTGTACTTGTATTAAACGTCCAAGGAAAAAAGGCAATTCATAGTATCATATTTGATCGAATGAGGTAATTTTTAAAATAGTTAATTATTTTGCGTTTCTGACTTTATAAGCTTTGTGTTTTTGGAGCACAAACTAATCACAGTTTGCAAGTGTGGAAGTCATCTTCAAGAAGTTCTCTACCGTCGGTCATAATTAGTGAAAATCACAAGTTGTTGTCAGTAACAGTATTGATATCCATCAAATCAATTCAGTGAAATTTTAACTCTGCAGATTGAAAAAAATGTAAGTATTAAAATATTCTACTATACCCCTTTTATTTTATGTAACTGTTGTTTTTGTTACTAATATATTTTAAACAGTCTGTTGCGACGATGTGAATTCGAACTAGCTTTTCGTGACTGTGGTCATTGGTCGTACAGAATGCTCAGAACTCGAACGAACGGGTTGAGTAGAGAGTCGAATCTATTATGTATGATTGAGCGTTCTTTACCACTTTGCGTAAAGTCGAATCCATTATACCCATTGGGCATTCTATACCACTTTTCGGCAGCGAGGCGTATGCCGAGCGATTTGCATTGGGCATTCTATACCACTTTTCGGCAAGAAAAGTGGTATAGAATGCCCAATAATATCCTACTCTAGAGGGCACTTTCCCCTCCCAACATTTACCAGTTCTGGTCTTAGTTCTCGATGGTGATAATAATAGATGGCGTTAAACAATATTAAAGGTTGTCAACAAACTATCGCTACTACAACTAACTGTTTTATCCACCCAGACTGAATACCGCTAACACTTTAAATTATTATTTTGGAAAATAAAACATTTTTTTAGTTAGTCAACTTTTATTGACTTTATTGTTCTGTATAATAAAAAAATCTAGAAAATTTAATACAAAGAAATAATAATGTCAGTCATTAGCCAAAAGTCTGTCTTAATAGGTCAGGGTTAAATGTCGTCCCCTGGGTTTAATACCTATGCTATTCCTTAACGAAAAGAAGCAACTAAAGTGTGTTTTATTCACTATTTATTTGTTTTGCGCTACCAACAGAAAGTACACAACATAAGTAAATACAATTATATCTAAATAATAAATTATTACCTATGTGCCTTTCTACTTAGAGGTAGTTACGACTTATATAAAGTTTATTAAAAAGTGATTAAAGGTATAAACAGTGCAAAACCAGGCCACCATTGACCATTTCAACATCTGATGATATGACTTGACGTCAACTATGCAAGTCCTCAACTCAGAGGAGCATTAAAATTAGGAGGATTAAAGTATGTTCTACAAGATATTGGTCTTTTCCTTTTAAAACATTGCGCACCCTTGTACCTACGCCCAGTTCATCGTTGACCATTTCAGGATCTGGTGAAGTCTTTTGGAGTCAAAACATACAACTCAGTAACCCAAAAGAGAAGTTGAATCGTGTTTATAATGTTGGTTGTTGGTACTGTTGATAAGTATAGCAATATCAATCCATCAACGATCATATCACTTTCGTGTGATATAAATATGTCGGAGACGGAAATAAAATTAGATTAAAATCAAACTAAATAAATCATTAAACTTTGAATAAAACGTAAATCCGGAACTGTAATTTAAATGGCAACACTGTACGAATTGTAAACGTGTCTCGATGGGATATCGGAGGGGGAACCCAACAGAGGGCACCTGTGGAGTTGACTACGAGCAGCGGGGACTTCTCGAGCAGACGTCGAGCTGAACGGTCGCATTAAGTTAACTAGTGTACTTTGTAATAAAATCCTATACTGCGTCGTACCTATGCCCGACGGCATAACGTTTCTCTAAGTGCATTTCAGTCGTACCACGTTTTAACATAACCTAAAAGCTTTTCAAATTAAGTTAAACTGTGTAAACCCAATTTAAATCATGAAGACACGTATTGAACGCCCACTGTGTTTTATTTTCACCTTACAACCTGATGATCGGAGCATTATACCACCATCCTGACTAGTGTCTCCGAGATCAGAAGTTGGGATAAAGAACTCACTGTGGGTTTTCAAGTTACAATTTTCAGATTTTCAGGTTGCGATTTTCAGGTGATAACTGGATCCATAAATGGCAAGTGAGTTGCCATGTGCCATTACATCTCACATGGCATGGATGGAATGTGGCGTCGAATTTTGGTAAAGCTAAGTAAGATGGCGAGTATGGGTATGGCATTATTTTTATTCCATTACGTCTGAGGTGATACAATTTCATTGCTTAAATTTTAATTTTTGTGTAAACTATATTGTGTGTGTAGTTTGTTTGATAATCGTGAGTAAAAATAAAGACATCAATTTCCGGTGATAAAATCATTTAACGCAGCTCAGTAATTAAAACAAATCGCTCCTCATTGTAAATCTTATTTTGATGTTTAATCGCTGAAAAAAAAAAAAAAAAAAGAAGTCGTTTTTATTATGACCTCTGTTTTATTATGAAGGGAAAGTTACACCCTTCGATTTTAGTGTAATTTAACCAAGTACAACATCGGAACACACTTTTATCATGCGTTCATTTTGTTGAAGTTTAATGTGGGTAGATTTGTGGTTAGTTTGTTAGAATGCCCAAGGGCTAAGTACCATTTGAAGTATTGTGATATAAAAAGTGAATTTGAGTCGAGTAATAGTGATGAATCTTAGTTCGGTTGGTCAGGTCCAGGTTAGACCACGGAAGAATCCGTGCGACCCGTGAATGACTCTATCGGCCGTAGTGAGTTCGACCGTACCAGTAGTTATTTCGTAGCCGTAGCCCGGTAGAAATCGGTGTCTCTCGAGGAAACTCGAGTAGTCCGTGGGTGCGCGGTGTGCGTTTAACTCTGGCGGAGGTCGTGGTCTATTTAGACCGTATCGTGTAGCAGCAGGAATGCTGTACACGTGCGATCCACGAGATGGATATGCGTACTGTTCGGCGGGAGAGCCGTGGCGATAGAGGTCATTCGTACTCGGAAGTTTCAGTTTCAATAAACTCAAGTGTAACTTGTTATTTTGGTAGAGTATGCGTACAGTTTTGGTTATGATAACGACGATGGTACTTGGCTCACGGCTGTAGAATTTACGTGTAATGAATTAGTGGCGATTTTGTTATCAATGTTGTTTTGCAATCCATTTGTGATTTGGTTACAATAATAATTAATCTACGTTCATAAAATTGTTAAAGATAAAGGGGGTACATAGATTAGATTTTGTAGTCTGGTCGAAAAGAAAAACAAACGTTTTAAAGTCAGGCATTTTATTATGCATTCCGTGTTGGTACAATTTTTAATTGATAACGAGATTGTTCGTGATAGTTATTTTGGTTTTCGGTTATTTGGTGCGCCGCTTATCGCTGAAAAGGATTAATTGGAAAAAAAAATAAACACACACAAAATGGTTTGCTTTATTTGTGCTCAACTTGACGAAGTATTTATTCCATTTATCGAGTACCTACAACGATAATAAAAGCCTACAAACAATAATAACAATAAAAGCGTAAGCTAGTTTTTAAAAAGTGAACGGTTTGGTTTTTCATTAGTGACGTCGATCGAATTAGTTACTCATTAGTTCAGTTTGTTTTAAAAGAGGAACACAATACAATTTTCATAAGTTTTATTTACTATGTGACAAAATAATTTCGATATTCTAAATACCCGCGTAGTTCATTGTTAATTTTAAATATTGTGTAAGCGTTATCTAATGATCCAAAACATTGTCGTTAGTTATTACAGACGAATTAGTTGGATTCTTACCCGCTTTAGTCACTATATTTTCGAAATAAATAAAGTCGGCGTAAGTGTTTACATCGGATTTATGATGCGTTTGGGAAGCGTTTCTAGGTTATAAGGAACTGGAGACCAAGACCTTTTCTGGTTCCTATCTGCAACCAAGGGTGACATTACCTAGATATAGTAACGGCTAGACGAGGTAAAAGTGAAACTGCGTTTTTGGTATGACAAAGTTTTATTTGGTTACATCTGGTGTGTTGGAGTTTTATAACTTCCATTTTATTTTCGTTCCTTGTGAAAATATGACCTTTTGTTGTGTCTTGCAATTAATGAACAGTGACAAAAGATAACAATTAAAATCTTTCATCATTTTCTATTTGCTGAAAAAAAAATCAATAGTAGTTTGTGGAAGTTTAGTGAAATTTTTAATTAAAATAGCAGTTGGATACAATCAGTTCCCCAATTATTTTAGTTACAAGTGCAGTACACTTCGATTGGTTTTGGTTTACCTTGTGAAACCAATGAGTTTTGAAGTAATCTCACATGTGGCGATGCAATGTGCATCGTTCTGTTTTCAGATAAGTTTTCGAGGATGCACAGGCAGCAGCACACGCAGGTTACACATGTGTTGTCTGGAGCCGAATCGACGGCTGGGTGCGTGCACTCGTGGGCTTCCTGGAGTTCATTCGTTTGACATTGAAGGAGGAAGCTCTGGCAACTGGCAGCCGCAGATCGGACGCAACATAACAGGTGATCTGTATCGTTCAGTCTATTTTCTGATAGCTTAAAGGAGAAATGAATTAAAATTTGTTTTCAAGACGTAAATTTCATTCGATTTCAAAGATTTCTTTATTTTTGAGAGATTTAGTTTTCGGTCAACTTGTCGAACGGAACTTTTGAAATTGTAATTGAATGGTTTTGTTACTTTGAAAAAAATGTATAGCCCTTAGCTATTGTATACGGTTTGAATGTTATTTCTGGACAGAAGTACTGATTGTACTTGAGTACCGTTCGATAAGTCACCTTGTTTGAAAAATGATAACTTTTGAGAAAAGTAACTTTTATGAGAAATCTAAAGTTTGTTGTGGATTAATCTGTAATGTGATAGGCTAAATAAAGCGACATGTTGAACAAACCTTTTTAAGATTATTTTTGATAAAAGTTCGAAATGATCATCGGGGTGGTGTAGTATTTGTAACCGGATGGATGTTACATGCGGAGGTGACTGGATAGAGGTTGCCTATTGGGTTGATACTCATGACTGGATGGAGGTTATAAGTGTGATGATCAGGAGGTCAGGGTGCGAGCACTGCAATATTTCAATGAGTTTCCTATTTATTTGAATGAGTATGGGTGTTGATCGACATGTCAGCTTTGGCCTTTGAGATAAATAATCTGTTATGATTTTCAAAATTTCTAATGATTTGATAAAGTTGTTTTTATTCCCTGCCCACTTACGTCAGGAAGGGCCGAGCTTTAAGAGATACTTTCGTTTGTGTTTATTGTTACAGGTAAATTCCGACACCACAGCCGATCGAGTCATCCAGTTTTACGACGATTGTACGACGACGTATTGCGTTAAACGTTAAAAACAAACCCGCGTTAATAATAAATTTGGTAATTTTGCTCTAAACAAGTGTCATGTTATGGAGTTTGTTTAGCCGTCTTCTTCTCCATAGCGACACCGGAAACGGCGCGGCGGGAGTGTAGGTAGTTAGGGCTAAAAATAAATGCAAAAAAACTTAAAACAAAAACTTGGCGTTCAATCAAATAAATTTTAAGTAATCTAAAAACTTGTTGCTCAAATTAAATTTGTAGTCTCGTTTAAAATTAGTAGCTTTTGCTGAATAAATTAAAATTAGAGCTTTGTTGTAACCTAAAGTAAAAGGCATCACACGAGGACGTGTGCTAGTCAGAATGGCCGTGTCGGAGACGGAAATAAAATTAGATTAAAATCAAACTAAATAAATCATTAAACTTTGAATAAAACGTAAATCCGGAACTGTAATTTAAATGGCAACACTGTACGAATTGTAAACGTGTCTCGATGGGATATCGGAGGGGGAACCCAACAGAGGGCACCTGTGGAGTTGACTACGAGCAGCGGGGACTTCTCGAGCAGACGTCGAGCTGAACGGTCGCATTAAGTTAACTAGTGTACTTTGTAATAAAATCCTATACTGCGTCGTACCTATGCCCGACGGCATAACGTTTCTCTAAGTGCATTTCAGTCGTACCACGTTTTAACATAACCTAAAAGCTTTTCAAATTAAGTTAAACTGTGTAAACCCAATTTAAATCATGAAGACACGTATTGAACGCCCACTGTGTTTTATTTTCACCTTACAACCTGATGATCGGAGCATTATACCACCATCCTGACTAGTGTCTCCGAGAAATATATGTTTTTTACACATAATGTTTACTTAACTTTTAAACGGATTGCTTACGAATGATTGTCAATTGTGCTACATTGATTTATATAATCCACATTAAAAATCTTTGATCTCTTGATGTTAAGATGCGACTCCACCAGTGTACGATACAGATGTTCACGCTTGTCGACTCATGCGGCCAAACCATAACTAAATTGTGTCCGAACATGTTAGAATTGTTCGCGCACATCTGTGTTTTTTTTTTATTTCTTATTTTGCGCGTCAGTACACATACATATATGCAGTGGACTCGCGTCGACCCGTACACGCTTGTTGTTCTGTTCGCGAACTCATTTTTGCTTCGGCATGCAATGTTCGAAAACAAATGTGCTGCACACTACATATATTGGTGGAATCGTACCATTAATATTGACGTAGTAACAACAATTCGTCTTTAAGAGACCACGACTGAAACCACACGAGGGTAACAACAGCTTTAGAGCGTGTGTACAGTTGCGATGGGTAACAGGGGACAGCGCCCCTTCTTATGCCTTTAAAATTGTTACCATTGTAGGCAAATTAATTTGGAATACAAGTTCTGCAAGCAAAGCTGCGGGTAAATGCTAGTCTTTCATAAATTCGATTTTCTTTTGGAGCAAAGTAACTATTTAATTTATTTAAAGTTTCAAATGCCCTCTTCCATTTTACCCTACAAGTGCCGACAAAAATGCCGGATCACCTTCGCAGTCAAAATGGTCAGTTTTTAAGTGTGCTGTGTGATGCATGAGACATTGCGGCGGATACTTATTAAATTATTCACACTTTTTCATAATAATTACATACAATTTGGACATTCTATATTGCGGTATGCATGGCCCCTTTTGTTCGTCATGAACTTATTGCGTGGTTTAAAACCTTTGATGTAATTGTGCATTCTGTAATGGAAAAATTATGTCTCGTACTATTTTTTGCGTGGCTCTTTACATATGTAACAGTAACACGACTGCATAGTTTTTTTGACGAGATTGTCTCGTACTACTTTTTGTGTGGCTCTTTACATAATGTAACAGTAACACGACTGCATAGCCTTTTTGACGAGATTGTCTCGTACTACTTTTTGTGTGGCTCTTTACATAATGTAACAGTAACACGACTGCATAGCCTTTTTGACGAGATTGTCTCGTACTACTTTTTGTGTGGCTCTTTACATAATGTAACAGTAACACGACTGCATAGCCTTTTTGACGAGATTGTCTCGTACTACTTTTTGTGTGGCTCTTTACATAATGTAACAGTAACACGACTGCATAGCCTTTTTGACGAGATTGTCTCGTACTACTTTTTGTGTGGCTCTTTACATAATGTAACAGTAACACGACTGCATAGCCTTTTTGACGAGATTGTCTCGTACTACTTTTTGTGTGGCTCTTTACATAATGTAACAGTAACACGACTGCATAGCCTTTTTGACGAGATTGTCTCGTACTACTTTTTGTGTGGCTCTTTACATAATGTAACAGTAACACGACTGCATAGCCTTTTTGACGAGATTGTCTCGTACTACTTTTTGTGTGGCTCTTTACATAATGTAACAGTAACACGACTGCATAGCCTTTTTGACGAGATTGTCTCGTACTACTTTTTGTGTGGCTCTTTACATAATGTAACAGTAACACGACTGCATAGCCTTTTTGACGAGATTTTCTCGTACTACTTTTTGTGTAATAGTGCATGGGCCCTTTTGTTCGCCATGAACTTTTGCGTGGTTTAAAACCTTTTCTGTAAATACGACCTCGAGTACATTGTAGTGTCAATATGCAATCAATTACGTTTAAATAGAAACAAACTAAAAACATAGTACTAAAATAGAGGGTACATATGAAAATTTCATACTAAAATATCTAAAAATAATTCCATTGGAATTAAAGTATTGTTACATATTTTATTCTTCAATTGTATGGTTCAGTTTTGTACTAAATTAGTATCAATTTAAGTATTATGACTGTAATAGTTATCTCAATTAATTAACTGATTTGTGTTCGCACGTACCGTAAGATTGCACATCTGCACAATGTACCTAGGTTATGTTGTAGGTTTATACCTACGTTAAGCATGTCGTAATTACAGCTCTTTTTGTATTTGCGTGGCCTTTAAACAGTCAAAAGTAACTGTTGTTTTTGTATTTGTATTTGCGTGGCCTTTATCTATTCAGATCTGATGCATGGCCCTTAACAGTGAAAGATTATAGTAGGTATGAATAAATTTGTTTAACCATAACAATTATTTACGTATCGTCTCACTTGATATAGATATTAAATTAAAAAATGAAATCTATTTCTAAATGATTAAGTGATTTCATATGAAACTAAATTATACGTAAAAACTGTTTGCAGGTTATAACAATGTTACCTTCCTTCTTCTTTTTTTCCTTTTAGACAGGTATGTACTCAGTTTTATCCTCGTCGCCACTTGTAATGTATCAATAAAACACTGTTTATCGTTATTGTTCCGTGATTGTAATGTAGACGGAACACCAAACACATCTGCACGCGGTCACGGTCGGTAAGCGATGTGACAGCTGACAGCGGTCGGGTTGCGCATACACTACAACAACCTTAACCAATTACACTAATTATAATATCTAATATCTTTAAACGAGCAATTCTTGTATATTTATTTATTTATATTCACGATCTCGGAAACGGCTGCAAAGATTTTCATGAAAGTAACAGATTAGGGGGTTTTCGGCTCAAGGAATCGATTTATCAAGGTCCCAGGTTCGAGAAAAGCTCGGTTCCCGAGATAAAGAGATTTTAAAAACATCATACTGACGCCATCTATGAACTTCTATGAGGTACTGTTTGTAACGTGTTGAACTGACGCCATCTATGAAACATTAGGATAACTTCTATGAGATACGGTTTGTTTGTTTCAGTAGTATGAAACTAGATGGCGCTCGAATATATTTTTGTTCGGCTACTTACGTTGAAGCGCTATTTTTGCGTTATACCTACCTATTTTCTGTTTGAATAAAATTAAAAATCAGTGCGATTATCTCGCTTGACCTCGCAGGACGCGTAGTGATAGTTTAACGTGCGTTTGTGATATTTACGAGAATATTTGTAAATAAATGTTAGTTTTGTTATTATCGATTTAATAATATATTTTAATAAAGTTTTAAATAAATAATGGTCAGATCGATGAAATTACTATTGTTGTAAATAGAATCAATAAAATTTTAAGTACGCCTAACAACTTGCTCATTAAACTAAAAGTATATTTATTTATGTTGTTTAATTATCATAAACATTCAATACATTTTATCGCAAATAAAAATTTCAGTCGGGGACTGCCTAAGCCTGCGAAAAGTACGAAGGAAAGTTCAATGAATTTATCTAATTAAGTATGTACCTATTTAAAATGCAATTAATTCGCTCACACAGTTAACTTCTATGAGGTACTGTTTGTAACGTGTTGAAATTTCAGTAGTATGAAACTAGATGGCGCTGTACAACTTTGTGAAACACGCTGTTGAGATCCTTTGGCCGTAACATAAGTAAAATGAATTTTGTGCTCAGTGAACAGTTGTATGATTTGACTCCTGAATAGATGGCGGAATTCCTCGTATTTCTTGCGATTCATACTAAATATAATTTTCAACCGAGCAAAGCTCGGTCAACCAGGTACTAGCTATATAATGTAACTTTAAGCTACTGTACTGTATTTTAAGTACGTTAACTATTGTTTTAACAAAGAAATAATATCAACGCCCAGAGCATTGCTGCTCATCATACAGATCTTCTTGAAACGTTTACCTCGCCCACTTCTCCCACAGTCCATGCTATCCTTATCTCAGAGTCCTGGCTTAAACCCTCCCTTCCCAGCACATCTTACAGCTTGCCTGGATATGTCTTGATCAGAAATGATCGGACCGGTAAAGGTGGTGGCGGTGTGGCGGTATATTTGCGTAGCGATTTTCACTACACGGTTGTTGACTCCTCTCCTACCGCATATGCAGCTTCACCGGAATATCTATTTATTGAAATCCAGGTCAAGCGTGATAAGGCCCTGCTGGGAGTTGTCTATTGTCCTCCCTCTATTGATTACTTCTCCAGTCTTGAGGCGGTGCTTGAGGCTCATTGTCACCGATATACACACTAGTGATGTAACGAATGTCATTTTTTGAACATTCGCGAATGCGAATGCGAATGCGAATATCTGCTTCCGATATTCGCGAATGCGAATGCGAATGCGAATATTCAGTTTTTTTTTATTTGAACTCTATTTTCTATGCTTGATCCATTTACATCTTTCTCCGAAAACTACCAAGTTGATTAGAACCCACCTGACTAAAGTGTCACGCCGCTAGAGGGCCGTTCAAGTATTAGGTAGGTACGTAAGCATTTTTTTTTTCAATTTTCACCTATATAAAAAATCACGTACAAAACGAAACAGTAAATTATGTAGAAAATACGGAAAAGTTTTAAATAATATTGGCCTAACGTAATCACCAAACAGATGCGCCAAAAAAAATAGTAACAAGACGAAAACCATTGGGAAAGGAAGAAAATATGACAAAAAAGATCTTCAACTTGTATCCACACTTTTTTTACATAACCTCTGTAAATAATTGCTTTTTACAAAAAAATAACCGACTTCAATCTTGATAAGTAGAGATAACTCAAAAACTACTCGCCAGATGGCGCTCAATTCAACGTATAAGTGTAAAGTTCTCGTCACTACAAATTAATCAAGCCCAAACACTAGATAACTGCAGTAAATCGTTGAGGAGTTCCCTCGACTGTCTTTCGGCTTCATCAGATCGACTCCAGATCTTCATGAAATGGTAGCGCTTTAATGTACTTATGATAACATGAACAAACACACTAGTTGTCCATACAATTTTCGAAAGTTCCCCTCGATTTCTCTGAGATGCCATCATCAGATCCTGGTGTCCTTATCAGGGGACCCCACTGCGTATATCTACTTTACAACAAAAAAGAATTATCAAAATCGGCCCATAAACGACGAAATAATCGCTGAACGTACATAAAAAAAAGCATATATACGGTCGAATTGAGAACCTCCTTCTTTTTTGAAGTCGGTTAAAAATTCAAATATCTGCGTTTTTGGTTTTTTATTTTATCTTGTACAAAAAATTATTATGTTCACGAAATGCAGAAAACTTACCTTTTTTGTCCCAAACACTGTAATTCTCCCATATTTTAATTGAATTGCGAAAAGACATCCTAATTTTCTCACGATGTGCGTTTTGTTCCTTGAAATCTCTACTTTTGGATGGTGAAAAAATATACATTTGTGTAGCAAAATTTCTCAAATTTTCATGAAATAATGTAATATTCAAAAATTCGTGAAATAATATGGTTTTTGTAGAAGATAAAAAAACAGTTCTTTACTTGAATTTTTCCCATTAATTTTGAGGTTGTGTGAATACAAAAGTTGTAGATCGTTTTATTACCTATAACTTTGCCATTTAACTTTTTTTCATAGGACATGTAGTTTTTCTGGAAATTGCGATAAACCGTTTTTTACCCTTGACAAAAAACTCCTTCCGGACCGTAAATTATTTTTCTTTTTTTGTCATATTTTCTTCCTTTCCTAATGGGTTTCATCCTGTTACTATTTTTTTCGTTTCAAAAGCTATCGGCAATGGTCTACTAATCCGGTCTGCATGTAGAAATTTGAATTGTAGAAATTGAAGTGAATTTCGAAATAAAGTTGAAAGTCAATTTATTTATTCTTGATAAAGAAATGAATGGCTTTTTTAAATTAATTTTCAATTTTATTTTTTCTAGTGTAAATATTCGCAAAACATTCGCATAAATTTTGCGAATGCGAATGCGAATGCGAATGCGAATGCGAATATTCGTTACATCACTAATACACACACCATCATAATGGGTGATCTAAATACTGATTTTCTAAAAAGAACCTCTCAATGTAGCAAACTTCTTGATATTATCAAGTCGGTCAACCTCTCCATTCTTCCTTCGGGACCTACTCACCATAATCTTGACACTTCAGACTCTCAGCTTGACTTGATTATGACTTCCTCTCCTGAACATGTAACATGCCATGGCCAACTTAGTGCGCCGGGTTTCTCTCGGCATGATCTAATTTATGTATCCTACAAAATAAGGCCACCTAAATGTAAAGCGAAATATGTAAGGATGCGCTGTTTCTCCAAAATTAATAATGATGATCTTATTGAAGATATTGGCAAGGTTGATTTTGCTAGCGTGTTTGCTGGATCGACAGTGGATGACAAGGTGGCAAATTTAAACAGCATTATTGTTGCACTGTATGACAGGCATGCGCCGCTTAGGGAGGTCAAGATAAAAAAACCACCTGCGCCATGGATAACTAAAGCTGTTCGCATGGCTATGACGAGGCGTGATAGAGCTTTCCGCAAATTCAAGCGGGACAGGTGCGATGAGAACTGGACACTATATAAGATTGCTCGCAACCGCTGTAACAGTATGGTGAGAGCAGCCAAGCGTACATATATATCTGATAGCATTTCCAATTCTTCTTCTGCCGACATTTGGAAGTTTCTCCATTCCCTAGGGATTGGTAAAAGCATTGCTGATACCAAGAGCCCGTCTTTCTCTTCCAATGACTTTAACGTCCATTTCACTTCAGTACCTTCTTTCAACAATACTGTTAAATGTTCCACTATCTCCGAAATTACTTCCAAGGCTCGCTCATCGCATAATGAATTTAGTTTTTCGCCCGTGACGGTGGAGGATGCGCGCAAAATAATCACCTCTATTCAATCCAACGCGGTTGGGTATGATGGCGTTGGAAGAGTTATGGTGTTGCCTATACTACATTTCCTGCTTCCAGCTATAGCTCACATCATAAATTATTCACTTGAAACAGGGGAGTTTCCTAAACTTTGGCTCAGAGCGCTGGTCATCCCAATTCCCAAAAAAGCTAACCCCTGTGAATTAAATGAGTATAGGCCCATTTCCCTCTTACCCTACCTTTCAAAAGTTCTAGAGGCCGTCGTCCATCACCAACTATCCACACACGTCTACGAAAACAACATGCTTAGCCCTTTTCAGTCGGGATTCAGACCAGGGCATAGTACGGCCACTGCTCTTTTGAAGGTAACAGAGGACATTCGCGATAGCATGGAGAGTAGAATGGTCACCGTGCTGGTCTTAATTGACTTCTCTAACGCCTTCAACATGGTAGACCATGACATTCTCCTTGCTATCCTGTCCCAACTGCGCGTCTCATCTACCGCCCGGGCATGGTTCTCTTCTTACCTACGGGGCCGCCATCAGGCAGTCAGGAGTGATGGGACCATGTCAGATTGGCGTTGTCTCTCCTCCGGGGTGCCGCAAGGTGGCATCCTCTCGCCTCTACTTTTCTCGATTTTTATCAATTCTCTCACCTCCTTCCTTGGTTGCTCTTACCATCTGTACGCAGATGATCTACAAGTATATGCCTCTGCTGATGCTAACAATATTAACGATGCCATTGACAAAATTAATCTAGACTTACACAATGTCAGCGTATGGTCGCAGAAGTATGGCATTAAGGTTAACCCAAATAAATGTCAATCTATCATTGTAGGTTGCTCGCGTCAGCTAGCCAAGATAGATCACACGTCGATTGCCCCTGTTACGTTTGATGGTTCAATTATACCCTTTTGTTCACATGTTAGGGATCTTGGCATACACATTGATAGCTCGTTAAGCTGGAACGTGCAAATTAGTGAAGTTTGCCGCTCTGTCACTGCCACGTTGACGTATCTCAACCGTCTTAGAAAATTCTTGCCAATCGAAACCAAAATTTATTTAGTACAAGCGCTTATATTCCCCATCATCGACTATGGTGATGTGTGTTACGTTGATGTTAGTGAGACTCTTCTCGCCAAGCTGGATCGTCTCATAAATAGTGCCGTTCGTTTTGTTTTCTGCCTTCGCAAATTTGATCACATTTCCTCTTATCGTCATAAGCTGAAATGGCTTCATATCCGAGAACGACGGCAAATTAGATTACTTTCATCCCTTTCTGATATCCTATTTAACATCCATGCTCCCGGATACTTGAAATCCAGATTTCAATATCTACATTCCTCCCACGCTCGTCAGCTTCGATCTGCTGACTCGTGGCTTCTTTCTATCCCGGTACACCGAACTGGGTTTGTTTCTAACTCCTTCACGGTCCAAGCCGTCCGCTCATGGAATTCCCTACCCGATAAACTGAGAAGGCCGGCTGACAGGTTCACTTTCAAGAAGAACCTCAGGGTGCACTTGATGGAACGCCACTGACTGAGCTCCTTGTAGGTATCTCTAACATTATTTTAGTTATGATAGGTTGCTGATACTTACATGAAATTCATAATAAGTGGTCATGTATATATGTATATATAGGTGTATATATGTATGTATATATATAGGTGTATATATTGTATATATATATATTAAATTATGCATGTATATTTGTATGTAAGTTTGTTTATATGTATTTATTTGTGATATATTTGTGATAATACCTAAGTAAACCGCTATTCGTGCTTATCTAAACTGATAATGGTTAGCTGGTAGAGAATGCTACAGCATTAAGCTCGCCATTTGTGCCGTAATATTTATGTTATGGTGGTCAATAAAGCCTAAATAAATAAATAAATAAACCTAATGCAATGTGATTACTTAGGTAGGTACAATACAATTACAATTACACAATGCAGTGAGCTAATTTAGGTTTAATATATAACAAATAGCTAAATAATGTAACTTTAAGCTACTGTACTGTATTTTAAGTACGTTAACTATTGTTTTAACAAAGAAATAAACCTAATGCAATGTGCTTACGTAGGTACAATAAGTTGAAAAATAATGGTAGATGTACTGACCTTAGATATTCAGACAATTTCCTGAATATTTACCTGAATATTGAGTGTTGGGTGCAGTAAATACAAATTAATAATTACGACTTAACACTGGAAATACACTTTGACTCTTGCCGGTGTGCTGGATATAACCTTGATGTCGACACGTCGTCACCGATATGTGTATCTTCCCGTATTTCTTCGCCTTTTCCACAATTTAAATTTTATTTGGACAATATTATCTTCATCCGGCTCGTAATGGACCAATGTTGGGGCACCTCGGAATACTCAGGTTGAAAAATAAAATTCAGAATGTCTAATTGATGCAGCAGTTGTTCGTTTATTGAATGACGGTGTGCAAGTAAAATAAAAAATGGATCGCGGTCGATCTAAGCGACGCAGCGCCTGATACAGTGCAGTTGCAATTGCACCTATCGAGCACATCTTACTTAATTCTAAACACACTGGTTTCTGCCATCGCGCTCCTGGAATTCGCGACGGCTTTCGTAACCTGTGGCTTCATCAAGAGACTTCCGTCGATTTTGCCCCCAGGTATTTGGCCTGTGGGGCCCATTGGATATCTTGTCCGTGAAGCTCCAGAGTAGGGTCCCGCTTGTTGAGGTATCCTCCTATGTTCACGGCTTGCGTCTTCCCGACATTCACCGACAGTCTCCACGCGGCGAGCCATTCGGGGAGGGCATCAAGCGCACGCTGCATCTTGACGATGGCGTGGGTTCTATTCAGCAACGTGGTGATGTACGTCACGTCATCGGCATACAGGGCAAGCGACGCCCCCCCCTGCCGCCGAGATGTCGTCGGTGTAGCAGGCGTAGCAGACCGGGGACAGGCAACTCCCTTGTGGGACGCCGGCTGCGATCGGACGCTCGGTGGATTCGGCGTCTTCAACCACTACTCTGAAGCTTCTATTTTCGAGGAAACTGGAGATCACCTTAACGGCACGCCGGGGCGCCGAAGACTGCGAGATCTTGTAGAGAAAGCCGTCGTCCCAAACACGGTCGAACGCCTTTTCCATGTCGAGGAATACTGCACACACGCGTTCTCTCTTATTCAGAGCCGTGGTAACGGTGTGCAACACCCTCGACAACTGAAGAGTCGTACTGTGTTCCGGCCGGAACCCGAATTGCTCCGGTCTGGAGGCAATATGCGGCGCTAGGTGTCGCAGCAGGAGCTTTTCGAACACCTTGGATAGGGTGGGAAGCAGGGTGATTGGCCTATAGCTCTCCGGCTTCAGCCTGTTTTTCCCCTGCTTGGGCAGCATTATGACCCTCCCCGACTTCCAGGCTTGCGGGAAGGTCCCGGTGCGAACGATCCCGTTAAACAGGCGCGCGGCTGCTCCAATCGTCCTCTAAGGGAGGTGCCGCAGCGCTCTGTTCGTGATCCCGTCAGCACCGGGGGCCTTGTTGGGAGGGAGCTTCTTGATGGTGCGCTGCACCAAGCCGGGAGAGATGACATATGCGGTGTAGTGCCGCCCAGTCGTCGCACGCTTCGTCCAGCTGTTCCTCCCAGCTCTCAGTCGCGTGTGCATCTAACTCGGTCTTGAGTCGGGCTGCGGTCCGGTTGAGCTGGTTCTTCAGCTGCGGACACCCGGACTCCTGCCAGCGTTTCTGCAGGCTGCTGAGGTGATAGGGGAGAGGTGGAAATTTCCCCGGAGCCTTCTGCTCTCTGCTTGCAGCCTGCAGTGCATTTTGCTCGCTGACAGTGAGCTCGACCGCTAACTCGTCAACGTCCGCATCCGTGCGGACAGGCTGAGTTGGCGTGGTGATCTCCAGTTGCTTCTCGAAGGTTGTCCAGTCCATAAGGCGACGGGGCCTTGGCAAGACTCTGCTGGGTTCCTTCGCCAGGACTAACAGGACAGGAACATGGTCGGACCCCATGCTGTCCTGTAGCGTCTCCAATCGTGGCTGGCAATGGAGGCCTTGGTACACCGCTATGTCCAGAACGTCCGACGAGTGTCTCGCGTAATCTCGGAAGTGCGTCGGGGAATCCGAACCACAGACGGTGTAGCCGTGCTGTTCAGCGGCATCAAAAAGTAGCCTTCCACTTCTGTTAGCAGCTAGGCTATTCCACCCCGGATGCTTGCAGTTCCAGTCGCCCGCGCCCACCACCGGTGTCGGCGAGTCCAGCAACTTGCGGACATCAGCCAACAGGATAGTGCCAGCGGGCGGGCGGTACACTGAATACAGCCGGAGCGGGGAGTTCTCGAGGCAGAGCTAAAGTAGCCTATTACATTTGCTTATGACTTAAGTAAATTACATGTAGTATTTGATAGCGTAATTCAGAACTTGCAAATGAATTTTATTAACGCCATCTATTAACAACTCCGAAAATAAATATCTAGCAACTAACAAAACATCGATCTTCCCATGGGAATGGGATGTTTTTCCGCGGTAAAAAGTAGCCTACGTCACTCTCCACCCTCCTAACTATCCCCACACACATAAACCTTACCATATAATAGCTTTGTTGCGACGTGAAAGCGTCACAAACAAACAAACAAACAAACACACTTTCACATTTATAATATTAGTAAGGATAGTAAGGATAGTAAGGATATTAGTAAGGATAAGGATAGTAAGGATACCGGCGCGCTTTACGTAATTCCAGCGATCTTTTCTTAATGATTTTTTAAATTTTTTGCAATCGGGCAACTGGTGCTTTGATACGCGACAGAATCGACACTTCTCGTCCGTTGCTTTTTCTCGCGATTGCGCTTGCACTAAAACGGTCTGTGTATGTGGATGACTATCATTGTATTTCCGTCTGTCCGTTTTTAGGGTTCCGTACCCAAAGGGTAAAACGGGACCCTATTACTGAGACTTCGCTGTCCGTCCGTCCGTCCGTCTGTCACCAGGCTGTATCTCATGAACCGTAATAGTTACATAGCTGAAATTTTCACAGATGATGTATTTCTGTTGCCGCTACAACAACAAATACTAAAAAACAGAATAAAATAAACATTTAAGTTAATAAATAATATTTTCGACGCCTCAGCGATATTAGTTACCTTATGGTCGAAGAGATGGCGTTACTTGTGGCTAATATGTAGTCCATGCTTTTAGTTACCAGTCGGTCCACGAGATGGCATTGCTTGTGGCTAATATGTAGTCCATGCTTTTAGTTACCAGTCGGTCCAAGAGATGGCGTAGCTTGTGGCTAATATGTTAATATGTTACAAAAACTCTGTAAATATTTAAGTGAGGTTCTCATACAAAAGGCCAGATTTTTTTGGCGTTTTATACATAATGGTACGGAACCCTTCGTGCGCGAGTCCAACTCGCACTTGGCCGATTTTATTGTATGTAATATCTGAGCGTTACATGTAGATATTTTCAGGGCTTCGTCGCTCAGGAACTCAGATAATATTTCCATTCACGTTTTAACTCCGGCGTTGATGTGTGGATAACTGTAGTCTGTCCATTTGGATAATAAAACTGTTGGTAACTTTGCGAGTATAATATTTGCCACACTGACTCCCTGCAGGTATTCCTCACGGTTCAGCGCCCGTATCGCTGCAACACAGTTCTGGACTCTTATCGTAAACGTTACAATATCTTTATAATAGTCATGGGGTAACGGTGACACCTTCTTCATATCAGCTATTATCTTTGATACAATAACTTCGGGATTTCCAAATTGTAGTTCTAGCGTAGCCATTACTACTGAAGGAGATGTGGCGGTGATGATGAGCGCTGCCACCGCGTCCTTCGCGGGACCACGTAAACATCTTCTCAGTCGCCAGATATTTTCCTTGTCCGTGAAGTGGCACAGCGTGGTAGACTCTTCAAATGCTTGCTTAAAAGCCAGACATTCCATCGGGTCCCCGTAAAACACGGGAAGATCTCTTGGTGTGCTCATTCGGCTGAGGAGGTGTGCATTGTTGTTAGCAGATGATGAAGCTCTGACCAATTCTTTCATAGCGTTCACCAGTTTCTGCACCGGGTCATCGGTGCCGTCGGGGTCCGGCGGCGGGTGACGCAAAGAGCCTTTATTAATACCATTCGTGTATCCTTGTGTCTCCAGGTGCTGCTGGCTTTGCTCCAACCACTTGTTCACTTCCTCTCTGCTGTTCTCCTCGAGTCTGGACGGCGCTGGACTGTTTTGCTGATCATCTAGTGCCGCTAAGTCCGCGGCTAACCGTTTGTCGATCAATTCCTTATCGATGCGAGCCTTTTCTTGAGCCGCTTGCAACTCCAACTTTTTCCTTTGTGCCGTGATTGACGACGATGATGATTTCCCCGAGTTGCGGTCGGATTTTTTCTGAACTTCATTCTTCACTTCACTTTCACACACTTGACTTCTGTTGCTTGTTCCTTGCAATGACTTAACTGCACTCGACGCCATGTTTGTTCTTCTTTCTAAGCGTTCGGATCGTGCGCTGCCCGCCATTTTGTCCGTTGTTGTCGGTAAGCGATACATCACGATGTTCTATGATCCGGCTCGAAGTGACCAATTTGTTATAGGTTTAGGTTTATAGACACTTTATTCTCAAACAAGACAAAAAGTCACTTACATGAGAACATAACTACATAATTAAAACAATTAATGTTCGTCTTAAACAGGGTACCCATTTAACGCATTGGCAAGCTATTGTCCTATTATAATATGTTCAGCTAGTTTGGTCTTGAATGCGTTAAATGGGTGTACATTTTTTAAATGTGCTGGTATCTTATTGTAAAGCCGTGCTCCTTCATATGTGAGGGTTTTTGTACCATAATATGTTGTTCTAGTCTTCGGTAAAACAAGGAAGCTAGCTCGCCGGGTGCTACGCTTAGAATGATCTTTTATTTTGGTAAAAGTTATATTACTGTGGATCGTTTTATTGAGAATTTTTAACCGACTTCAAAAAAGAAGGAGGTTCTCAATTCGACCGTATATATGCTTTTTTTTTTATGTTTGTTCAGCGATTTTTTCGTCGTTTATGGGCCGATTTTGATAATTCTTTTTTTGTTGTAAAGTAGATATGCGCAGTGGGGTCCTTTTGAAAGTATCATCAGGATCTGATGATGGCATCTTGGAGAAATCGAGGGCAACTTTCGAAAATTGTATGGAAGACTAGTGTGTTTGTTCATGTTATCATAAATACATTAAAGCGCTACCATTTCAAGAAGGTCTGGAGTCGATCTGATGAAGCAGAAAGACAGTCGTGGGAACTCCTCAACGATTTACTGCAGTTATCTAGTGTTTGGGCTTGATTAATTTGTAGTGACGAGAACTTTACACATACATGTTGAATTGAGCGCCATCTGGCGAGTAGTTTTTGAGTTATCTCTACTTATCAAGGTTGAAGTCGGTTATTTTTTGTTGATTAAGATACATGTACTATATTTATAAAGCGGCCGAATATTCATTATTTTAGTTTCATTGTAAATTTTTGAGGTAGACGTTCGAAAGGGATAACGGAAGAGAATTTTTATTATTTTATTTTGTGCTATTTGGAGGTTCTCTAGTCTTGTTTTTGTAGCACTTCCCCAAATTTCGATGAGATATAGTAAGTGGGGTTTGACTAGAGTGTTATAGATGGTATAACGTAGCTCACGTGGAATATATCGGGCTAGGGTTTTAAGCGAGCCAGTAATTGAAGTTAATTTTTTTCGTATGTGTTCAATTTGAGTATTCCAAGTTAAATTACTGTCCATTCGTAATCCGAGATATTTTTCATTGTGATTTTGTTGTATTTGTTCGTTGTTAATTGTAAGAGGTGCATGTGACAATAATGGTTTATTTTTAGCTTTAAAAATAATGTAGCATGTTTTTGAAATATTTATTGTAAGGAGATTGTGTTGGAACCATGCAGATAAGGTATTCAAGTCTTCCTGAGCTTGAAAGATAAGGTTCTGTATAGATGGGCCAAAGTAGAAAAGGCAAGTGTCATCTGCATATAAAGTTATATGTCCATGTAAGCCAAGGTCTGTGATGTTATTAATATATATAAGAAAAAGTAAAGGGCCTAAAACAGATCCTTGTGGAACGCCACATCTTACAGGTAATGTACCTTAGATAAGACTGGTAACACAGAGATAGGTCGGTAGTTTCCTGGATCCATTTTAGGTCCTGATTTATAAATTGGTGTAACTTTTGCCGTTTTTAATGTGTCAGGGAATGATCCATCTAGCAATAATTTATTGAAACATTTGTTTGAGCCAGCTATTTGATTTACTACGCATTTTAAGACCTTTGTGCTTATACCATCTATGCCAACACTGCAACAACTGTCAAGATTATTTATTATTTCGCTTACTGTACATGGTTCAAAAGTGGACAAATCAAGATCGCTTTCAAGATTAATTTTAGGTAAAACATAGGATAAATTATCACAAGTAGAAGTCGGTATTTCATTTGCTAGTCTTGGACCTATGGTAGAAAAGTATTTATTAAATATTTCACAAATTTCTTTTGGGTCAGTAACGCATTGATTATCAATAGCAAGTTTTGGGGGAGCACAGATTTGTTTTATTTTGTTACTAGCTAAATTGTTTACAAGATTCCACATTTTTTTCGGCTTATTATAACATTGTGTAATTTTTTTATAGTAATAGTTATTTTTTGTATTTTGAATGAATTTTGATACGTAAGCACTCTTTAACTGAAATTCTCTTTTCAAATCTTCATCATCTTGTTTTTTCTTTAATTCTGTCCATAAAGCATTTCTTTTATCTATCTCACTAATTACATCCTTGTTTATCCAATCATTTTGCGGGAGATTGAGTATTTTTGTTTTTAAAGTTTTACTTTTGGAGGTTAAGTGTTTTAACTGATTTTCAAATTGAATATACTCATAGCTTTGCTTATCAAGCTCAAGTCCAGATACTAAAGTAGCCAGCTTTTCATAGTTTATTGCTTCATATTGTGTGCATTGTTTTGGTGGTGGTTTTATTTTCTTCAATTCCAAGTAAAATTGCTTGTGGTCCGATATTGGGGAGTCAATTAAAGCCATGTGGAATGTATCCTTTTTCAGATTAGTACTTATATGATCTATAATGGATTTCTTTGTTGGAGATTCTCTTGTACAGTATTTTACAGCGACTTTATTCAGCAATGTGTATCCAGCTACTTTCAATAGATCCATGTACTGCCTAGTTTTTTTATCTTTTGTTAACAAGTCTATGTTGAAATCTCCAAAAATTATGGCTCTTTTTTTTTGTTGCAATTGAGACTCATAAAGATCAAGAAATTCTTTCAAGTTTGTGTGTCCAGGGTTATAGATCACTCCTATTTCAAGCGCGTATTTTTCCAGCTGAACCCATAGGTAATTATTACCTCCTGAATAAATTGACTCAGATAGGCTAGACTTTAGATTGTTATGTATATATGCTGAGACTCCTCCACCTTTTGAATTGTATCTATAATTGTAATAATGTGTGTAATTTGGTATTCGCAGGTGTGATGCTTGATCTTCGTTACTAATCCAAGTCTCCGTTATTAGAATCACATGTATGGTGTTTGAAACTGTTCGTAAGATACATTTAAGTTCGTCCAGTTTACCTTCTTTGCATATACTTCGCGCGTTAAGGTAGAGGAATCTGAGGCGTGATTTATGGGTTTGTATACTCTGATAATTATCGATAACTTGGTAAGTATTAGTCTCGCTATTAATATATAAGTTGGTGTTTACTGTATGTCGTTTTTTGAAGTTTTTATGATTGTCGGTGTCCCGTTAATGTATTTTATAGTTATGTCTTCTTCACCGTTGTTTTTTCGCGTTGTTAATTCGTCTCTTAAGTTCCTAAAATATTTTTGTTGTGCCGGTGTCTGGTCTGAAAACATCTTTAAGGATTCCGGTAGTTTGTTTCTGTTGCGTAGCAAAGTTTTTACGGGTTGTGGTGTTTCATAGTATATTTTGATGCTTCTAGATTTTCGAGGAGAGTACTTGCCAATTCTATGAATTTTAACAGGTTTTGGGATGTTTTCGTCAACCAACGAAGTGATCCTCATAACTTCAGTTTCTTCTTTTAAGATTCTTTCATCAATATTTGCAGATAACTGTTCAGGTAATCCCGACAATATAACATTCCTTTCTCTGTTCCTTCGATCTTGTATCTCTCTAATTATTTGTTCGTTAACAATAAGTTGGTTCTCAATGTCAGAAGACTGGGCTTGAGGGGATGGGTTAACTTCAAATGTGTTTATTTTACTCTCGACCTGCTTTTCTAATCGTGTAACTTGAGCTTTGATATCTTCGTACTTTGTCAGCATGGTAGACGAGGATTGCTTCATATTATTTAACTCTGCCTTCATTTCCAGCATGTTATTTCGTAATGAGTTTGTGGATTCATTGTTTGATTTTTTTAACTCGATAATTTGTGTTCTTACTTCAACTATACTTTCCTGCATCTTACTCATAATTTGTTCATTAGAATCCACATATCTTTCTAACAAACTACTAATTCTATTGAGTTCTGTGTGCATTTCTTTTATATCTAGAGAACACCTACAGTCATGATCAAATGGTTGTTTTCTTTTTCGTACTTGTGGCTCATCCATGAAACTGCTCGCTTTCGATAAGTCTGGTTGTGATTGTGATCCACCGCCAGTTGGCGTGCGTTTTTGCTGAGGAGATCGTTGAACATTCATTATTTTGTTTACAATGTATGGCGGCGTAAGATTACAGTTATCAGCGTAAGTTAAGTACTTTGGTTAGCGATGTTCATTCACTGGCACTCAGCGTCGTATGTACACGGGCCCAAATTATGGCTGTGCGGCTCGATAATAGTAATCTTAGAAATCAGTAAGTATACTTGCGCGATGCACTGTACTCAGCGACGGCGTATCGGTGTGCGAAAGAGTTAAAAAATAACACCTGTACTCCTTCCGCGGGGGTGCCCCCGCCGGAGACTATCTGCCGGTGAGCGAGTTCACTTGTTTTTATACACTGTTTAGCTGGTACAATTTTAACTCACTAGTTCTGTAATTAATGACTATTTTGTAATGACACTGATTATGATTTTTAAAGTAAAAGTTAGCACACGTCTGCTCTGTACGACGAACTGCGACCTATGCGCAGACGGTTCGACGGCGAGCAAAATAAAAGAAGTCTTTACTGCTAAGCGGTATAATGCGTGTAGTGCAATGTACAAAAAAGCGATTGGTATGGCGTGCGATGGGCGTGCTCGCATGGATCATTTGCCACTAGCACTAGCCCGGTCCGCTGCTCGCGGTCATCGCGCGGAGGTCCCCCCTCGCTCCCCGCGTGCCCTTGCAGGCCCGTCGCATACCCTACTTACAAATTTTAAATCAAAACAAGTTTTACATCTGTAACACAGTGGGTTATGAATTTAAAGGAAACCCAATTCGAGACTTACAAGATGGCGCCTTAAACTATCTGAATATGATTTCACAGTCGTTTATAAGTTGGGCAAGCACAATACCAATGCAGACGCGTTATCACGTATCCAAATTAATAACGAAGTGACAGATTCAATTGCAGTTAATCTGTCAGAGGATTCATCAGATGGTTCTAGGACAGTGACTGTAACTGAGAGCGTTGCTGATTCTGAAACCTTAACAGCTCACTCAGATGCCGAAGGCCCCATTTTGGAAGCGCCAATTACCGATGATCCATTAAATAAATTCACCCACCAAATTGTAGTTACTGTAGTAAGGGCAAGCCAGTCGTTACCAAACCATTCGATACACATACGCGGACTTCAATTCAGATATCAGAGTCAAACCTTCAAGAAGACGTTATTAAGGTTATCAAGACTTATATCGACCCCAAAGTTAAGACTGGTTTATTAATTAGTCCATCTGAGGCTATGTACTCTATAATACCTATCATACAGAGAGCTTTTACGAATTCTGCGATGAAACTCGTTTTGACAAAAATTTAATTAGAGAACGTTTCAGACTATTTGCGACAGCAGGACATTATAGGTAAATACTTTTTACTGGCCTAAAATGCGTGAGCATATTACAAAGTTCATTAATAATTGCACAATTTGCGGCCAAGCTAAGTATGACCGCAACCCAATAAGGCAAAGATTTTGTATAGTTCCACCTGCCAGCAAACCATTTGAATTAGTTCACATAGATCTATTAACTATAGAACATGAAAAGTTTTTGACCATAGTTGACAGTTTTTCAAAATATGCTCAAGCATACCATTTGCGAGACAGTATCGCAGTTAGTGTAGTTCAAGCCTTACTTAAATTCTCCATTCATCATGGCATGCCAATTACTGTTGTTTCCGATAACGGACCCGAATTTTCGAATCAGCTCGTGACAGAATTCTTAAAATTACATAACATACAACATCATAAGGTTGTGTCACATACCCCCAATGAGAATGGAATCGTCGAGCGTTTCCATTCAACGATATTGGAACATCTCCGCATACTTAAGATACAACAAAAAAACGAGTCTACTATAAATTTAATGTCATATGCTCTTCTAGCCTACAATAATTCAATCCATAGTTTTACCCGGTGCAAACCTATAGAACTGATCACAGGACATTTTGATCCCCGCGATCCATTTACCGCTGATCTATCATCACAATTATTACAACAATATATTATAGATCATAAAAACCCCATGAGTATAACGTATAACTTAATTCAAGATGCCAGTGCTTCACGTCGTGCTGATTTAACTGGTAACCGTAATAAAAACCGTGAAGCACCTGTTGAATACTCACCTGATCAGCAAGTCTTTGTAAGGAATCCGTTAGCTTCCCGACGCAAGCTGGCTCCACGTTACGTTCGCGATAAAGTATTAACAGACCTCCCGATTCACATTTACACCCGAAAAAAACCTGGACTTACAGCTAAATCGAGATTAAAAAGAGTACCCAAAAATACAAATTTGTTGCAGGACCCTCCTCGTGATTCATCTCCTAGGCGCAGCCCTGTCGCAAGAGATAACACTTGAAAATCTCGGGGACGGCCCAGGCATACTTCCCTTTAAACTTGGCCAAACACGTATTATATCACACTATCATTCATTCGTACAAACTATAGACTTACAGGATTTGCGAACAAAGTTAGATATGGTTATTGACCAATTACATAGTATAACACCAGATTTAAACAATAAAACTTCTTTTTTTTTCGAACCTCATGTAAATTATCTTAAAAATAAGCTTCAAAGTGTGTCTGATCAGTTAGATACGTTTCAATTAAAACGCGTGAAAAGAGGTCTCATAGATGGTCTTGGATCCATTATAAAGAGTATTAGCGGCAACCTCGATTATACCGATGCCATACGATATAACCGTGCCATTGAAGTTTTACAAAACAGCAATAACAAATTGGTAACTGAATTCAATAGCCATGTCAGCATTACCAAGGAATGGATGGCTCATTACTCCGAATTAATTACAAATTTAGTTAAAAATCAGGATAGGATAGAACAGTTTTTAGTTAATATTACGTGTTATAGTGATTTTGCTAGACACATTCACCTTTCACAGGTTCTTTTAATTGTAGGAGATAACGTAGATTCCATCTCTTTAGAGTTAGGAACATTAGAAACCATACTAGCTTTCATAAGGACGTCTACTATGCATCATTCGGTTTTAAGTTTAAATTCCATTACTAGTTTAATTGTTAAGTTAAGAAACTTATACGGTAACTGTTAAAATATATTATTAATAATAGCTGGTCACATCAAATAAACATACTAATGTTATCTATGAACGTATAACGGAACAAAAAGTAAGAATTTGATTATCTGTCAATTTTTGTATTGTCTGTGCACGCACTTGATTAAAAAGTAAATCTTTCTTCTCCTCTCTCGTGATACACCCACCGTGAACGTTGTTTTATTTGAATTATTTTATCAGGTTATGGGCCCAGTTACGCCCTATAGGGATAAAAAAGTTAATATTTAGGTAGGATTAGCCAGTGTAAGTGAAGGTATCGTTTTTTTTAAGCCGAACAATTTTTCTTGCAAAATAACGATTAACGATTGTAACGAAAATGGCTACCAACTCATCATTCTTGGCTAACGTTCCTAAGCTAAAGGGACGTCAGAATTATCACGAGTGGGCATTTGCAGCGGAGAATCTGCTTATCTTAGAAGGTACTGTAAATTATATCAAGCAAGAGAGTACACAAGAAGCAGCCGCAGAAGATGCAAAGGCGAGGGCCAAGTTAATTCTCACAATCGATCCGTCATTGGATGTTCATATCAAAGATTCTACGAGTACGAAGAATTTGTGGAAAAAACTGCAGAGTTTGTTCGACGACTCTGGCTTTACAAGAAGAATAACACTACTGCGAAACCTAATATCAATACGTCTGGATAATTGCGATTCGATGACGACGTATGTGACACAAATTATCGAAACGGCTCAGAAGTTATCTGGAACAGGCTTTGATGTAAATGACGAGTGGATCGGCTGCTTAATGTTGGCAGGTTTACCAGAAAAGTTCTTCCCTATGATTATGGCTATAAAACATTCGGGAATCGCCATTACTGGTGACGTAGTGAAAACGAAGTTGATTGATCTTGCAAGTAATGATGAATCAGAGACAAGAAGTGCTTTCTGGGCTAGAGGGCAGCACAATCGGCAGTATTCTAAAGTTGGCAACCATGTCAAAAATGACAGATGTGGGAGCCACCCACCATACCTGTCACCATACACACACACACACGCACACACATACTCACACTAAATTTAATTTATCTAAACAAAAATAAATATTACAAAGCAAAGCCAGATGAAATCGTAGTATGCGGCCGGCGAGCGACGGAACAATAGAACGTAGTGCAGTTCACTCAGCGCGTACGCCGACCGGTAGAAAGATTCGTTCCCGCTCCTTTTGCAGTTCAATATTCAGTTCGAGAACAGTCCACGTACAACGCTCCGCCGCGACGTTACTAGTTACTACTTACCGTTAATGTTTTCACGCACGATATACGCCTTTCTTCTTTCTTTCTCTCGTGCTTTTCCTTCGCTGTGTCTTTCTGCTATCCCTGTACATTCCCTTCTGTATTTAGACTGTGTACCTAACAATAATAAGGCCTGGTGACTTGTGTAGTGTGCGAAAGTGTAATAAATACTTAGTCAACAATCAATCGGACTTTTATATGAACTACACGCCTACATAATAAACACCAATACCTATAACTGGTGACCTCGTTTTGAGCATAATGCATAGTGGTAGCAGCAGCGACTCGCAAGAAGCGATGATTGCGAAGAGAGGAGGCAACGTCACCACACGGAGCGTAAAAAAAACCCGCCCGGCGACACCGCGCGCAGAAGAAGCAACATCATACGTTAAACCAATTAATTTGAAACTGCCACCGTTTTCGCCTGAAGACCCAGAATTATGGTTCGCCCTATTGGAAGGCCAGTTCGATAATTATCGCATTACGGATGATGCAATAAAGTTCAATCAAGTCACTACCAACTTAGATATGGTGCACGCTAAGACGGTGAAGGACTTAATTGTCAATCCTCCTTCACGAAACCGATACGAAAGGATAAAAACGGAACTTATCCGACGGCTGTCAGATTCGCGGGAGAAAAAGGTCAAGCAGCTACTCACCTACGAGGACCTTGGTGACCGACGTCCGTCACAGTTTCTTCGTCACCTTCAAGACCTGGCTGGACCCTACAGACTTCATCAGGACAATTTGGACACAACGACTGCCCGGCCATATACAAACCCTGTTGGCTTCTCAGACGGCGCTTTCTCTGGACCAGCTGGCGGACTTAGCGGATAACGTATATGACATCGTAACACCTGGTACGGTAGCCTCGACGTCGGCTAATTCCAGTGGTGGTGAAATAGCAGAGCTGAAGCAGATGGTTGAACGGTTAGCGCTCAAGGTCGACGAACAGAACCGGATACCCCGTCGCTACGAGGACCGTGCTCGTCGCAGGCAGCGCACTCCGTCGCGAAGGCGACTCGACTCGCGGCCAAGGTCAAGGTCAGCCTCAGAGTATCGTAGGCATCCCGTGTGCTGGTATCATTACAAGTTTGGCGGAAGTGCAAGTAAGTGTTCAAAACCATGTGACTTTTCGGGAAACGCCAAGGACAGTCTGTGATGGCGGCCGGCAGCTGTCCAGGAGCAGGTCGCTTATTTGTTACGGACAAACGAACTAAAACTGAATTTTTGATCGATACCGGGAGTGATATCTGTGTGTTCCCTCGTTCTAGTTTAAAAGAAAATCGTAAAAAAACTGATATAGAATTGTATGCAGTAAACGGTTCTACAATTTATACATATGGTTATATTCACTTGTCACTTAACCTAGGCTTACGCCGTGACTTTGCTTGGCAATTTATTGTGGCTGACGTTAGTAAAGCGATAATTGGTGTAGATTTTCTATCGCATTTTAATTTAATTGTTGATATCCGCAGTAAGCGCCTTATTGACGGCAGCACTACATTACAGACCGCGGGCGTGCCCGCTTCGCGCTCTGTGAGTATATCGTCTGTGAAAACAATTTCAGGTAACTTAGTGTATCACAACATATTATCGAATTATCCTGACATAGTAAATCCATCTGGCTTGCACCGCACTCCCAAACATAATACAGTACACCATATTAATACTACACCTGGACCACCGATATCATCAACACCTCGTAGACTGGCACCTGAAAAACTAAAAATTGCGAAGGCCGAGTTTGAGGCCATGTTGCAGATCGGTACATGTCGACCCTCAGGATCTGCCTGGTCCTCACCCCTCCACCTCGCTCAAAAAAAGGACAATGGATGGCGTCCTTGCGGAGATTATCGCATGCTAAATGCGCGCACCGTACCGGATAAATATCCTATTAAACATATTCACGATTTCGCACATAGCTTAGCAGGGTGTACAATATTTTCAACGATAGACCTGGTTAAAAGTTATAATCAGATACCCGTTAGCGTGGACGACATTCCGAAGACCGCCATCACTACACCGTTCGGTTTATTTGAGTTCCCATATATGACGTTCGGTCTTCGGAATGCCGGCCAGACATTTCAGAGGTTCGTCGATGAAATGTTGCGGGGATTCGATTTCGTGTACGCGTACATCGACGACTTCTTAGTTTTCTCGAAGGACGAGGAGACACACCAGCGACACCTGCACCAACTCTTCACCAGGCTGCAGGAATACGGAATGGTCATAAACGTGAGTAAATGTGTCTTTGGCGTTGCAGAAGTAGATTTTCTGGGCTATAAGATCTCAGCTCAGGGCACCAAGCCCTTACCATCGAAGGTCAACGCTATACGCGATTTTCCAACCCCAAAAACAGTAAAAGAGCTAAGGCGTTTTTTGGGCATGATCAACTTTTACCGTCGCTTTATTCCAGACGCAGCTGTACATCAAGCCCCGCTTAATGCCCTCCTCACAGGCTCCGTGAAGGGTTCCCACCCAGTCAACCTCACTGCTGAGGAACTGGATGCCTTCGAGTCATGTAAAGATAGCCTGTGTAGGGCGACGTTGCTCGCACACCCTATTTGCGACGCAGAGCTGGCTCTCGTCACAGATGCATCCGATAAGGCGATAGGTTCAGTTCTTCAGCAGCGACGGGACACTTCATGGGAACCCCTTGCATTCTTTTCCCGTAAGTTGAGCCCATCCCAACAGAAATACTCACCTTACGATCGTGAGCTGTTGGCGATATACGAGAGTGTGAAGCACTTTCGCCACATGGTAGAAGCAAAAGAATTCACAATCTACACAGACCATAAGCCCTTGACCTTCGCCTTTCACTCACGTAAGGAAAACTGCTCACCCAGGCAATTCCGACACCTAGACTTCATTTCACAGTTTACAACAGATATTCGGCATATTTCAGGAAAGGACAACATTGTTGCCGATACCTTATCTCGTATAGAGGCAATCGTTCAACCTGTTGACCTGGAGATACTGGCCAAAGCACAGAATATAGACAGTGAAATGAAGGATCTATTAAACGGAAATACATCACTCCGTTTAAAAATGGTAAGGCTACCAGATATTGAACGCGAGCTGTGCTGTGACGTGCGAGGCGATGCGGTACGGCCATTCGTTCCTGAAAAACTTAGACGACAAATTTTTGACAGTCTACATTCATTGAGCCACCCAGGCATAAAAGCAACTGTCAAGTTGGTGTCTGAGCGCTTTGTGTGGCCAGGTATAAGACGCGACTGTCGAGAATGGGCTCGTAGCTGTGTGGCATGTCAACGGTCAAAAGTTAACAGACACGTCTCCACACCTCTCGGCTCATTTAACCTACCAAAAGGCAGGTTTGCCTTTGTCCACATAGACCTAATCGGACCACTACCGGTTAGTCAAGGAAATAGGTATTGCCTCACAGCTATCGACCGCTTTACACGATGGCCTGAGGTGATACCACTCCAAGACATAACTGCGGAAACCGTGGCAAAAGCATTTATATCGGGGTGGATAGCACGTTTCGGCTGTCCTACTGACATCGTTAGTGATCGGGGTAGACAGTTTGAGTCAGCAATCTTTGAGCAGCTAGCAAATATGATCGGATTCCGACACCGTAAAACAACTGCATACCATCCGCAGTGCAACGGTATGGTCGAGAGATTCCATCGACTGCTAAAAGCAGCAATCGTTTGTCACGCAGATAGTCGCTGGACCGAGTCCCTGCCATTTGTCCTGCTTGGGATAAGATCGTCCTTTAAAGAGGATCTTCATACTTCCTCAGCTGAGCTCGTTTACGGGGAACCATTACGGCTGCCAGGTGAATTTTTCGGTCATAAAGCAGATAGGTGTACCACCGATATCACCGAGTTCTCAGCTCGAATCAGATCGTTCGCCAGTAAGCTCCAACCAACCCCTGCTTCACATCATACAGCTGGAAAAAAGATTTTCGTCCACAAAAACCTTTCCTCATGCACACATGTCTTCCTCCGAGACGACACTGTACGAGGAGCACTACAGTGGACATACACAGGTCCTTTCGAAGTGATTAAAAGAGGTGATAAGATTTTTAAGATCCGGGTTAAGGATAGGGTTATCACGGTATCTGTGGATCGTATAAAACCGGCCTACATACTGTCTGACACCAATAACATACCTATCACAGTCACACCTAAAACAGTAGAAGATACACCATCATCATTCACACCTCTTCCTACAAAGATTACTAGATCAGGACGTCATGTCCGATTTCCTGATTACTTTCGCCCGTAGCACGGTCTCTGGCGGGGGGTGATGTGGGAGCCACCCACCATACCTGTCACCATACACACACACACACGCACACACATACTCACACTAAATTTAATTTATAGCACAGCGTGACTTAAACCCGCATTTAAGTCACAGTTTTCAGTGGCGTAAGTAGTTCATTTTTACATGGCAAATGACGCCAACTTCACGCCGTTCAAAAATAAATTATTGACAATTGCGAAGGTAGAAATTAAAAAATATATAACATGAGGGTACTTTATGACATTGAGTGACGCAAACGCGAAGGTAGAAATTAAAAAATATATAACATGAGGGTACTTTATGACATTGAGTGACGCAAACCCGCGTCAAATCCGCACCACAGGTTAGCAAATAGTCACCATGTAAGCCTGCACTTATAATTATCCATACTGTGCTTTAGTCATATTTATCTTTACTGCTTTTTAAACTTATTCAGTTGAAGTATGTTTTGTGTATTGTAGGTAGGAACCTATGTGTGAAATTATTGGTGAAAACTGTTACTTTATCATATTTTAATGGGAAATATTATTGAGTAAACAAATAACCTACTTACTTAACATAGTATGGGTAAGTACACATAAAGGGTAAAGGACACTGTTTGGTGAAATCAGCGAAAAAATATTTCATAATTAGTTATCTTATCTTCTCAAATTGTTGGTTCAGTATACTAAACTAGTGCTTAATACGGGTTATGCAAGAATTTACATAGGTTAGAGATTCTCCTAAATACAGTTTTATGTTGTACAAAACTTGAATATAAACATTAACAACTTCGTAATAATTCCTTTCAGGAGACTTTGTCGTTATTTTTTTATCTGTCTCTTCATGTTTCGAACACTTTGTAATTCTCTTTCGCACAATAAAATTACATTATCATCATCGCAACTCAAAAATCTTTATGAAATTAAAGCATCAAATTATAACTTTTATTTATTATAACTACAATAAAGCGGGTTTATGTCACTCGTGCTATAAAATAATATACGATACTCGTTCGTAAAGTTGCATTTTTGAACGGCGTATATCGCACTCGCTTCGCTCGTGCGCTAACTTCACGCCGTTCAAAAATGGGCAACTTTACGCACCGTATCGTAATGTACTATTATCTAAACAAAAATAAATATTACAAAGCAAAGCCAGATGAAACCGTAGTATGCGGCCGGCGAGCGACGGAACAATAGAACGTAGTGCAGTTCACTCAGCGCGTACGCCGACCGGTAGAAAGATTCGTTCCCGCTCCTTTTGCAGTTCAATATTCAGTTCGAGAACAGTCCACGTACAACGCTCCGCCGCGACGTTACTAGTTACTACTTACCGTTAATGTTTTCACGCACGATATACGCCTTTCTTCTTTCTTTCTCTCGTGCTTTTCCTTCGCTGTGTCTTTCTGCTATCCCTGTACATTCCCTTCTGTATTTAGACTGTGTACCTAACAATAATAAGGCCTGGTGACTTGTGTAGTGTGCGAAAGTGTAATAAATACTTAGTCAACAATCAATCGGACTTTTATATGAACTACACGCCTACATAATAAACACCAATACCTATACAGTCATAAAAATCATGGCGGATTGTCTCGGCCGGAGTCAACAAAGAAAGCAGAAAAATCGAACATCAAATGTTACCGATGTAAACAAATGGGACATTATAAATCACAATGCAAGCAGAATGATCAGCAGCAGGTTAAAAAAACAAATGCGTTTTCGGCTGTTTTTCTGAATGGAAATTATAGTAAACAAGACTTTTATCTAGATAGCGGTGCGAGTGTTCATATGACGTCAGATGTAAACATGATGAACAATGCGTGTTATACGCCGAATATCACGGAGATTATTGCAGCAAATCAAAGTGCTATGCCAGTTTTGTGTTCGGGAGACGTGGACATTATGACAGTTACTCCAAATTGTAAATACGAAGTTACCTTGAAGGATGTGTTGTGTGTACCTAACCTTACAACAAACTTGATATCCGTCAGTCAACTCATAAAGAATGGTAACAGTGTATCGTTCAAAGAAAATTGTTGCTATGTTTACAATAGAAAGAAATGTTTAGTGGCTGTGGCAAATGAGAAGGATGGTGTTTACAAGTTGGTCATAGAACGTAAACAATGTCTTTTTACATCTCCTTCAGTGTCTGTTAACAGTGAAGTATGGCATAGAAGGTTGGGCCATTTGAATATGAATGACCAGAACAAGATGAAGAATGGTGCAGTCACAGGAATATCATATACAGATAATACGGTAATCAACAAAAATACATGCACAGTATGTTGTGAAGGAAAACAATCACGCTTGCCATTTAGTAACAAGGGCACAAGAAGTAGTGAGCTTCTGGATACTATCCATGCAGATGTCTGTGGACCAATGGAGTGCAGTTCAATAGGAGGATCAAGGTACTTCCTTATTTTTGTTGACGATTTTACTCGTATGGTGTTTGTTTATTTTCTGAAAGCTAAAAGTGAAACTTTTAAATATTTTAAGGAGTTTAAAAGTATGGTAGAAAATCAGCGAGACAGAAAGATAAAAAAATTTCGGACTGATAATGGCTTAGAGTTTTGTAGTAATGAATTTGAGGAATATTTGAAAGATGCTGGAATAGTTCACCAGAAGACTAATATTTATACGCCAGAACAGAATGGCATGAGTGAACGCATCAATCGAACCATTGTAGAAAGAGCTCGTTGTTTATTATTTGATGCAGGCTTAGATAAGAAGTTTTGGGCAGAGGCTATAAACACTGCTGTCTATCTTAGAAACAGGTCTGTTGTATCAGGGCTAGATAATAAAACTCCGTATGAGCTTTGGACAAACAACAAACCAGATTTAAGTCATGTCCGAATATTTGGCAGTCAAGTTATGGTTCATGTGCCAAAGGAAAAAAGACTTAAGTGGGATACTAAGTCAAAGATGCATATTTTAGTTGGTTTCTCTGAGAATGTCAAAGGCTACAGAGTATATGATCCTCTTAAAGGGTGTGTAGTAACGAGTAGAGATGTGATTATCCATGAGAACACAAAATCAAACTATACAAGTGATGTTGTTGTACCAGTTTCAGTTGGGGATGTATCATTAGAGCATATTGACAGTAATTATTTATTTATTTATTTATTTCACACTTTATTGACAACCTATGACTAGGTATTACAATGGGCGGACTTAATGCCTAATGGCATTCTCTGCCAGTCAACCCTTGGAGATGGTGAGAAGTTGAGGTAGGCGTTCAATAAATTAATTACATAACAATAATAAAATAATAATACAACACATAAAAATATAATATATAATTATTAACATATATTATACAATAATATATATTTATAAACATAATATATTTATATAATAAACATATAATTATATATAATATATATATCTATATATTATATTATTATACATATAATAAATGGAAGATGTAATAGTAGTGACAGAATTACTTAGTAATGAGGTGAAAGAGATGAAGAATGAATCCATGTCCAATTCCATGGACATTTCTTCAGAGTCAGACTCAGAATTCCTTAACGCTTTGACTGATTTAGACTCCTCCAGAACGCTTCGGTTTTTCAAACTTGTGTACAACATCGAGTCCAAATTATGCCAGTGATCCTGTTAGTGTCCAAGAAGCCCTGAGTAGTCCGGACAGAGACCATTGGATTGAGACTATGAAAGATGAGCTGCAGGCATTTGAAGAAAATGATGCGTGGGTTGCTGTAAGTACATTGCCTTCTGACAAAACCTTAGTGCAGAATAAGTGGGTTTTTAAAAGGAAAGTGAACAGTGACAATAGTGTGCGATATAGGGCGCGACTAGTGGCAAAAGGTTTCACACAGAGACCTGGTATAGATTATGAAGAGACCTTTTCACCAGTTGTTAGACACTCTACAATTAAATTATTGTTTGCATTATCAGTTCAATTAAATTTAAATATTACGCATTTAGATGTGAAAACAGCTTTTCTAAATGGTCTTCTCAAAGAAGACATTTATATGTATCAACCAGATATTTCTTTTACTCAAAATAAAGAAAAGGTTATTGTAAAATTAAATTGTAGGTAACACACTACATAACATCTTAAATTCATTTAGTATATTCTATATTTTATATATTATACACTTCAAAATATTTATTTCATTATATTTATTATATTTACGTTTATACGCACACACACAAGCATTACACACATACATTAATTCACTGACAACACGCACTACACAAAACATCAAAATAAATAAATCATAAAAATTAATACACAGGCATCGCCGGGTGAAACCGGTAGTTAATCAAAGCCGCACGATATTATTCGGTATAGCTAAGTATGCGCGCGCGCAGCCGCCGCCGCCTAGTTCGTTCGCCGACCGTTCACCAGTCCGGATCTTGACGCCGTACGCATAACCTATGCCACTCGCTTGCTATCCTTGCGCTATCCGTGACCTTGAAATTGTTTACGCGCCTTGTTAGTCTATGTCACTCCTTACTTCTCTCCTTCTGTGCTGTAGTATATTCTTACGTATCTGTATGTGCTTTCTCTTCTGTTCTGTGTGTAAGCATCCGTGCAAATAAACTGTATTTCGCTAATAAACGGACTTGTAATTGCAACCGCACCCATGAGCACCGGCGTACAACGACCTACGGACCCAGGTACCTACAGTGGTGATCCCGAAGCGAACACGTCGAGTGATAGTGATTCGAGCACGGCGCGGTCGCAGGTACACGTGAATACACAACCACGCCGGCGAGTTAAGATGGCGACAAGCGTAAAATTTGCGGAACCCAATATGGCGAACATTAAGATACCTCCATTCTGGCCAGAAAAACCATCAATTTGGTTCGCACAAGTCGAAGGACAGTTCGCTATCGCGAATATCAAGGATAACAACGCAAAGTTTTATCATTATACTGGCTACTCTGGATAGACAATACGCTGCCGAGGTGGAAGATATTTTGACGGGGCCGCCGGACTACGATAAACTCAAAAGCGAACTCATTAAAAGACTGTCAGTGTCGCGCGAAAATAAAGTGAAGTAACTTTTAATGCACGAGGAGCTCGGTACCCGAAAACCATCGCAATTCCTGCGGCATCTTCAGCACCTCGCCGGACCCAGCATGCCCGCGGACGTAGTGCGTACAATTTGGACAAGCCGCCTACCCCCCAGCATGCAACCCATCGTCGCGTCGCAACCTACGCTCAGCCTGGACGCTCTTGCCGACCTCGCGGACCGGGTGAACGATATAGCCACACCGGCAGGACACGTTGCAGCCGTCACACCGTCACCTCCGATCGACGAACTCGTACGACAGGTAGCCGAGCTGACGAAGCAGGTTAGTGCGCTCACTGCGCAAGTCAACAATAGATCGCGACCCTGGCGCCGAGAGAGAAGTTCCAGCCAACGTCGTCGGTCACCGTCATACAGGTCGGATTCTAATTATCGTCGATCCCCCATATGCTGGTATCACAAAAAACACGGCACTAACGCAAAAAAGTGCACGAAGCCGTGCGACTTCGGATCGGGAAACGGACAAGGCAGTCAGTAATGGCGACCGACGATTGCCAAGGATCTACGGGTCGCCTCTTCATCACCGACCGCAACCTGGGAGTGGAGTTTCTGATCGACACTGGAAGCGACCTATGCGTCTTCCCTCGATCAGAGCTACGACAACAACGAGCGAAGTCCGGTTATCAATTGTGTGCGGCTAATGGTTCCCCCATAGACACTTACGGTAACTTAGAACTTAAACTTAATTTAGGTCTGCGTAGAGATTTTGTGTGGTGTTTCGTAGTGGCCGACGTAACAAAAGCCATAATAGGTGTGGACTTTCTGTCGCATTACAATTTGATTGTAGATATTAGTAATAGACGCCTAGTTGATAATTTAACTAATTTGTCCGCATCTGCATCTGTAAACAAAACGGACGGGTTAATATACAGCGTCAAGGTTTTGTCTGTCTGTGGCAAATATAATAATTTACTTTCTAATTTTCAGAGTATCGTGCGTCCATCCGGTATTCCATACACACCTAAACACAACACCGTTCACCACATACGCACCACTCCAGGACCTCCTGTGTCATGCTCACCCCGCCGACTCGCCCCCGACAAACTAAAAGTAGCAAAAACGGAATTCGAGGTAATGTTAGCCAACGGGACCTGTCGACCATCCGAGAGCCCTTGGTGGTCGCCCCTCCACCTAGCCCCCAAGAAGGACAATGGCTGGCGTCCGTGCGGCGACTACAGGCTGCTCAACTCCAGGACCATCCCCGATAAGTATCCTATAAGGCACATCCATGATTTCGCTCACAATATATCCGGTTGTAAAGTGTTTTCCACGATCGATTTGGTTAAAGCTTATAACCAGATACCGGTATACCACGAAGACATACAAAAAACGGCCATCACCACGCCATTCGGTCTCTTCGAGTTTCCGTTTATGACGTTCGGTCTGCGAAACGCTGGCCAAACTTTTCAAAGGTTTGTTGATGAGATGACCCGTGGATTCGATTTTTGTTACCCGTACCTCGACGATTTCTTGGTCTTCTCTAAAGACGAACAGGAGCACGAGGAACACCTCCGGCAACTTTTTACAAGAATGGAGGAATATGGTGTTATTCTCAACACCACCAAGTGCGTTTTCGGTGCTCCCGAGGTAACATTTTTAGGATACCACATCTCACCACAGGGTACCAAGCCTTTGGAAAGTAAGGTCCTAGCTATCAAGGAGTTTCCAGTACCTAAAACCGCGAAACAGTTACGTAGATTCTTAGGTATGGTGAATTTTTACCGAAGATTCATCCCACGCGCTGCCCAAATCCAAGCGCCACTGAACTCCTTGTTAACTGGTTCCGTCAGAGCTTCGCAGCCCGTCGACATCAGCGGAGACTCGTTGAGAGCGTTCAACGAATGCAAGGAGAGCCTGTGCAACGCAGCAATGCTTGCACATCCCGACTCATCCTTAAAACTCGGGTTGGTCACAGACGCTTCGGATTCTGCCATCGGTGGAGTGTTACAACAGTGCAGGGATGGTCACTGGGAGCCCCTAGCATTTTTCTCCCGCAAGTTGAGCCCGTCACAAATTAAATACTCACCTTACGACCGCGAGCTCCTTGCCGTGTATGAGAGTATAAGGTACTTCCGCCACATGCTAGAGGCCACCCACTTTACCATATACACAGACCACAAACCACTATGCTTTGCATTCCATGAGCGTAAACGCAACTGTTCACCACGCCAATACAGACATTTGGATTTCATATCTCAATTTACCACCGACATCCGACATATTGCAGGCAAGGATAACGTCGTCGCCGACACGCTCTCTCGAGTAGACGAAATCGCAATGCCGGTAAATTTTGAGGAGTTAGCTCAAATGCAAGCTACAGACCCGGAACTCGCTGAATACCTATCAGGTGAGTCTTCACTTTGCCTGGAACGGATGAGTATCCCTGGGAGCCGCACGGAAATGTACTGCGACGTCAGTACACCGACGCCCAGGTCATTCGTCCCTAAGCAACTGCGTCGTCAGGTGTTTAGCTGCCTACACTCGCTCAGCCACCCCGGGGCTAACGCTTCAGCCAAGCTCGTCGCGGAACGATTTGTCTGGCCGCTCATGCGCAAACAATGCCGTGAATGGTCCAAGGCGTGTTTGACCTGCCAGCGCGCCAAGGTAAATAGACACGTTACGTCACCTTACGGTACTCATAACCTACCTTCGGCGCGTTTCAGGTACGTTCACTTGGACTTGATTGGCCCATTACCACCTTGCGGCGAGTATAGGTATTGCCTGACAGCAGTCGATCGCTTTACCAGGTGGCCGGAGGCCATACCCCTCACTGAAATAACGGCTGAGACAGTAGCTAAGGCGTTCATAAGCGGCTGGGTATCACGGTTCGGTTGTCCTACCGAAATCATAACCGACCGCGGAAGACAATTCGAGTCAGCGCTTTTTAAGCAATTGTCAAAATCCATCGGTTTCGACCATCGTAGGACAACCGCGTACCACCCGCAATCGAACGGCTTAGTCGAGCGCTTCCACAGGCAGCTCAAAACAGCTATCACCTGTCACGCGGACTCGAGATGGACTGAATCTCTACCTCTCGTCCTTCTCGGTATAAGGAGCGCATTTAAAGAAGACCTTCAGTCTTCGTCCGCTGAACTAGTCAATGGCGAGCCACTGCGACTTCCTGGAGAATTCTTCGGTCACAACGTCGCAAGCTATACGACTGTCATCACGGACCTTTCAACGCGCTTAAAATCCTATGCCGAGAAACTACGTCCCGTACCAACAAGGCACCACTCAGCGAACAAAATCTTCGTGTTAAAAGACCTCGCCACATGTAGTCACGTATTCCTTAGGGAAGAAGTGCTACGTGGCGCACTGCAACCGGCCTACACAGGACCACACGAAGTTCTTAAAAGAGGTGCCAAACACTTTAGGATAAGGGTAAAGGGTAAGGACCTAACAGTAAGTATAGACCGCCTTAAGCCAGCCTACTTATTGTCCAACGAACCAGAAGCTACGCAGCAGGATTCATCAAAACCGGATCTCAACCCGAGTCCACCGCAACCGAGCACACCTCAGTCCAATGTCGAGTCGGACCGGGCCAAGACAACGCGATCTGGGCGCCGAGTCCGATTCCCGGATTTTTATCACCCGTAGGCACGGTCTCTGGAGGGGAGTGATGTAGGTAACACACTACATAACATCTTAAATTCATTTAGTATATTCTATATTTTATATATTATACACTTCAAAATATTTATTTCATTATATTTATTATATTTACGTATATAAATTATATTTTAATTTTTATTATTATAAACTTTGTATATTTAAGTTTTAACCACGTCCACTTTGCAAGCCGTGGTTACCTATAATTAAGACAGCATTTAGTTTAATATCTTAGATAAGTTTTATATTGTAAAATGAATTATTGTATGTCTTGTTGGTGACCCAAATAAATAAATAAATAAATAAATAAATAAATAAATAAATAAATAAATACGCACACACACAAGCATTACACACATACATTAATTCACTGACAACACGCACTACACAAAACATCAAAATAAATAAATCATAAAAATTAATACACAGGCATCGCCGGGTGAAACCGGTAGTTAATCAAAGCCGCACGATATTATTCGGTATAGCTAAGTATGCGCGCGCGCAGCCGCCGCCGCCTAGTTCGTTCGCCGACCGTTCACCAGTCCGGATCTTGACGCCGTACGCATAACCTGTGCCACTCGCTTGCTATCCTTGCGCTATCCGTGACCTTGAAATTGTTTACGCGCCTTGTTAGTCTATGTCACTCCTTACTTCTCTCCTTCTGTGCTGTAGTATATTCTTACGTATCTGTATGTGCTTTCTCTTCTGTTCTGTGTGTAAGCATCCGTGCAAATAAACTGTATTTCGCTAATAAACGGACTTGTAATTGCAACCGCACCCATGAGCACCGGCGTACAACGACCTACGGACCCAGGTACCTACAAAAATAAAGCTATCTATGGCTTGAAGCAATCTTCTCGATCATGGTATGAGAGGGTAGAGCAATGTTTATGTGAATTGGGATTCAAAAAGAGTCGTTTAGAGCCATGTGTTTTCACAAAAATAAATAATGATGTAAAAATTGTAATTGCGCTATATGTTGATGACTTCTTTGTGTATTCTAATAATCAACAAGAAACTGATAAATTAATTTCAGTATTAAGTTCTAAGTTTAAGATTAAAAATTTAGGGCAGGTTCAACAATGTTTAGGCATGAGAGTTAAAATTAATAATAAATCCAATGTTATTACTTTAGACCAAGAACAATATGTGAATCAGTTATTGGAGAAATTTAATATGTTAGAATGTAAAGTTGCTAGTACTCCAATGGAATGTAAATTAGATATTGGTATATCTGAGTATTGTGATCAAGATATTCCATACCAGCTGTAGTGTATGCGCAACCCGACGATGTCATGTCACTCGCTCACCGACCGTGACCGCGTGCAGATGTGTTTGGTGTTCCGTCTACATTACAATCACGGAATGATAACGATAAACAGTGTTGGTGTTTTATTGATACATTACAAGTGGCGACGAGGATAAAACTGAGTACATACCTGTCTCAAAGAAAAAAAAAGAAGAAGGAAGGTAACATTGTTATAACCTGCAAACAGTTTTTACGTATAATTTAGTTTCATATGAAATCACTTAATCATTAAGAAACAGATTTCATTTTTTAATTTAATATCTATATCAAGTGAGAGGATACGTAAAGATTGTTATGGTTAAACAAATTTATTCATACCTACTATAATCTTTCACTGTTAAAGGCCATGCATCAGATCTGAATAGATAAAGGCCACGCAAATACAAATACAAAAACAACAGTTACTTTTGACTGTTTAAAGGCCACGCACAGATCTGAATAAATAAAGGCCACGCAAATACAAAAACAGCTGTAATTACGACGCTTAACGTAGGTATAAACCCACTACATAACCTAGGTACATTGGGCAGATGTGCAATCTTACGGTACTTGCGAACACAAATCAGTTAATTGATTGAGATAACTATTACATTCATAATACTTAAATTGATACTAATCTACTACAAAAATGAACCATACAATTGAAGAATAAAATAATACTTTAATTCCAATCGAATTGTTTTTAGATATTTTAGTATGAAATTTTCATATGTACCCTCTATTTTAGTACTATGTTTTTAGTTTGTTTCTATTAAAACATAATTGATTGCATATTGACACTACAATGTACTCGAGGTCGTAATTACAGAAAAGGTTTTAAACCACGCAAAAAGTTCATGGCGAACAAAAGGGCCCATGCACAATTACGCAAAAAGTAGTACGAGACATGATCTCGTCAATAAGGCTATGCAGTCATGTTACTGTTACATTATTTAAAGAGCCGCGCAAAAAGTAGTACGAGACAATCTCGTAAAAAAGGCTATGCAGTCATGTTACTGTTACATTATGTAAAGAGCCGCGCAAAAAGTAGTACGAGACAATCTCGTCAAAAAGGCTATGCAGTCATGTTACTGTTACATTATGTAAAGAGCCGCGCAAAAAGTAGTACGAGACAATCTCGTCAAAAAGGCTATGCAGTCATGTTACTGTTACATTATGTAAAGAGCCGCGCAAAAAGTAGTACGAGACAATCTCGTCAAAAAGGCTATGCAGTCATGTTACTGTTACATTATGTAAAGAGCCGCGCAAAAAGTAGTACGAGACAATCTCGTCAAAAAGGCTATGCAGTCATGTTACTGTTACATTATGTAAAGAGCCGCGCAAAAAGTAGTACGAGACAATCCCGTCAAAAAGGCTATGCAGTCATGTTACTGTTACATTATGTAAAGAGCCGCGCAAAAAGGCAAAAAGGCTATGCAGGCGAAGGTGATCCGACATTTGACGACTCGATTCCCGGCCAGGGCAGATATTTATGTACTCGGGTCATGGAGGCGAAGGTGATCCGACATTTGACGACCCTGTAGCCTAGTTGGTAGCGACCCTACCTGCGACGTGAGGGGTCCCGGGTTCGATTCCCGGCCGGGGCAGATATTTGTGTGGCGGATAAATATTTGTACTCGGGTCGTGGGTGTAATTGTAATGCGTTATATGTGTAGTCCATGCCACCCACGACACAGGTACATAGTAACCTACTGCGGGGGTATGAGTGTGTTAGCGTTTATTATTATTATTTGTCGGCACTTGTAGGGTAAAATGGAAGAGGGCATTTGAAACTTGAAATAAATGAAATAGTTACTTTGCTCCAAAAGAAAGTCGAATTTATGAAAGACTAGCATTTACCCGCAGCTTTGCTTGCAGAACTTGTATTCCAAAATAAATTTGCCTACAACTGCGCTGTCCCCTGTTACCCATCGCAACTGTACACACGCTCTAAAGCTGTTGTTACCCTCGCGTTTCAGTCGTGGTCTTGTTAAAGACGGATTGTTGTTATTACGTCAATATTAATAGTACGATTCCACCAATATAAACAAGCGTGTACGAATCGACGCGAGTCCACTGCGTATAATGTATGTGTACTTACGCGCAAAAAAAAAAAAAAAGAAAAAAAAAAGTGTACTCACAGATGTGCGCGAACAATTCTAAAATAATGTTCGAACACAATTTGTTATGCTTTGGCCGCATGAGTCGACCAGCGTGAACATCTGTGTCGTGCACTGGTGGAGTCGCATCTTAACATCAACCAATACCTTATTACAATTATTTGAAGATTTAAAGATTTTTCTTGTGTATTATATAAAACAATGAAGCACAATTGAGAATCATTCGTAAACAATCCGTTTAAAAGTTAAGTAAACATTATGTGAAAAAATAACATTTATATTTATATCACACGAAAGCGAGATGATCGTTGATGGATTGATTTTACTATACTTATCAACAGTACCAACAACCAACATTATAAACACGATTCAACTTCTCTTTTGGGTTACTGAGTTGTATGTTTTGACTCCAAAAGACTTCACCAGATCCTGAAATGGTCAACGATGAACTGGGTGTAGGTACAAGGGTGCGCAATGTTTTAAAAGGAAAAGACCAATATCTTGTAGACATACTTTAATCCTCCTAACTTTTATGCTCCTCTGAGTCAAGGAGTGTAATAGATTTAATATAAAACTATTAAAAAATATTATAGGTTATTGATAGAAATATTGTATTTAAATTGTATCAATATATATGAAATAAATTAATAAACTAGAGAAAGTATAGTATGTGTAGGTAAAAATGCAATAAAAGCTTGTAATAACTTATATTTCAAAAACATTTTAACCATAAGTTTATCAAAGGTAATATAAGTGAAATGAAAATGCAAATATTTATGACCAAGGTTATACTTTATTTTAGATTTTCTTTCTTAATACCTTTGGAAGAAACTTAATCACCATAATTATATAATGTACATAATGACACCTCATGTAAAAATAATAACTTATGTAACTGGCAGAATAACGATATAATTACATTAAAATTAGTTCTTTTCAATCTCGTTTCATTTCAACTTTTCAGCTGTAAAATAAAATAGCAATAGCAATACAATATAATAATAATAATAGTTATTATTATTTAATAATTAAAACCATAACTAAATACGTAATACGTAATAAGAAAATTATAATAAAAAGAAATCTACTTAACTTGTACTGGTGGTCTGCTCCCTTCCAAAGTCAACCAAGAATTGACCAAACCACGACCAAGTCGTTGTATTTATGTCCTTCAAACTGTCAACCGACCAAGTCAGTTGATGTAATAAACGTCACAGTACAAAACTGAATATAAATTCCTAATAATATCGTAATAAAGTACAAACAAATTAGAAATTAATTTTAAAGGACCTTTTAATTATCATAACATGTATTTTCTTATTTATTTATTATAACAGTATTATAATCGACATGTGGCAATAGGTACAACTAGCGACACAGTTAGATTTTGTTAAAAAGTAATATCTGGAACCGACAGATGGCGCTCACTACAATTAGTGACACAAGTTAATGGTGTTTAAAAGAGAAATGTGTTGTATATTCGTATAACTTTATTACTCTTTTACATAATTCATCATCTGAATATTAACGATTTTGTTCCCATTTTAAATTGTTTTGGAAATACGTACTTGTATATAAAAATAATCTATTTCTATTGTTATTTGATTAATACTTTATCTATTAAGTGAGTCAGAAAAATCCATTTGTTTCAAATAAAATAACAGTAGTTATAACTGCAACTAAATTATTAAGATATAATTAAAAGCAATTACATTAAGAATGTGTATATTCTATCACGGCCATACTGACTGTACTTCGTCCCCGAAGTACTTATATAAATAACTAATTAACTACCCATTACATAGAAATGTCAATCACATTTACCCGCTGCTCGTGAGATAATTGACAAAAAATAGTGGATAATACAGCAAACTCAAATATCAAATATATAATATGAAATATGATTTTTTTTTTATTTACCACTGACATTCATAAAATATGCAGTTTAATTTATTTTTGATCAATTTTAAACTATTTGCAATAATCTATTTTAATAAGTGTAATGATTTTTTATTATTGTTAATTATAATTATTATGTACCTGTGAATTTGAGATACCTTATGTCAATATTTAATATTATAATTAGTGTAATTGGTTAAGGTTGTACTAATTATTATAAGATTAAATAAAAAATAAATAAAAAAAAATGTAACCCACTACATAGACATGTCAGTCACATTCGCCCGCTGCCGGCGAGATAACTTGACACCAAATAGTGGATAATACAGCGGACCACTACATAGACATGCCAGTCACATTCGCCCGCTGCCGGCGAGATAACTTGACACCAAATAGTGGATAATACAGCGGACCACTACATAGACATGCCAGTCACATTCGCCCGCTGCCGGCGAGATAACTTGACACCAAATAGTGGATAATACAGCGGACCACTACATAGACATGCCAGTCACATTCGCCCGCTGCCGGCGAGATAACTTGACACCAAATAGTGGATAATACAGCGGACCACTACATAGACATGCCAGTCACATTCGCCCGCTGCCGGCGAGATAACTTGACACCAAATAGTGGATAATACAGCGGACCACTACATAGACATGCCAGTCACATTCGCCCGCTGCCGGCGAGATAACTTGACACCAAATAGTGGATAATACAGCGGATAATAGACCAACTACATAGACATGACAGTCACATTCACCCGCTGTCAGTGAGATAACTTGTCACCAAGTAGAAGGCTCTCCAGCGGATAATAATTTATTTATATATATATAATATATTTATTGCATATGTACTTGCTCAGAGAAATACTGAAATAAGGTACCTATGCTAATAATAGTATATAAGCAAAAGTTTCCAATCATGTCAAATTTATTATGATACAAATGATTACTGCAATTTCATATTGGTATATTTCCATGTAGTAAATATATATTTTACTAATTTACAAATATCAATAGTAATAGTAATTATGTATATACATATAAAATTGATCAAAACTTATAAATAAAACTTACATGTATGTTCAGCAGCAATGTTATTATCAATCCATTCTCCAGGCCAAAATCGTAACTTTTCTTTAGCTATAACAATATTCCTTATATTGCCACGACCCTTCAGAGTCCGTCTATGATCCTGACTGAAAAATACTAAATCACCTATATTAAAATTCTTATTATTACGTCTTACTGAATTGTTGTAAGCGCTGCTTTGCTATTTCACGTTTATTTCATTTAAGCTAGCTTGTACCAGAGGTACCTACGTTTGCTTCTACATACACCAATTAGTAAACGTAAAGGAGAAAACCGAGTTGATTTTTGTACTATAGTATTTATGGATAATTGTACCTTGGGCAGTTTGCTCGACCATTCTGACTGATCATTACATATAGTGCTAAGCATATAGATTACTTTAGATACGTAACGCTCCATTTGCCTATTACTTCGGGGTGTACCAGTAGCTATATGGTGTTCAATATTAAGTTCTCTAAAAGACGTCGGATTTGGTTCGAACTAAATTTTGTAGCGCGATCTGTAATGACTTGTGATGGTCTTCCGAATATAGTAACCGTTTCTCTTATTATTGGAATTAAAATGTTATCAATGTAAACCAGCAAAAATTTCAAATACTGCCTTTGTGATTGCCCTTTGGAAAACTGAAGGACCATTGCAAGTACCAAAAGGCATTTTGAGAAACTCATAATGCCCATCCGGAGTCACAAAAGCACTATACTTGGTAGAATCACTGGAAACAGGGATCTGGTAAAAGCCATTCTTCATATCAATAGATATGTAGAATTTCGAATTTCCTAGTTTATCTATTTGATCTTCAATCAAGGGGAGGGGGTATCTGTCTTTTTCAATCAATTTGTTTAATGCTCTATAATCAATGCACATCCTATTACTTCCATTTTTCTTTTAACCAAGATCATAGGGCTAGCAAAGGGAGAATTACTTTCTTTGATAATGTGTTAATAACATTGCTGTTAAAAGAGGCCATTTTTACATTGATATCAGTTATACTACCACAAACTAGTTCAATCAACTGTAATTCCGTGAATGAAATCTTTGTATTACGAAGTAGCCTGATTTTCTCTCTGGATATAAAGCAGTTCTAATCGAAGGTTTTCCCAAGAACGACCGTCTGCCGGATCCTACGTCTCAAACCATAATAAAGCGGAGCCTTTAAAGGCCTTACCAGCTTTGGTGACCGTCGCAATGCTACTCCACCCAAATTCCTTAGAGAGGGTTTCAATATTATTGCACCACGACTGGGCACCGAGGTCACTCGTGGCAGGATCGAAGACTGGCAACGCGACGTCAAGGCTTCGCGTACCGGAAACGGCATCCTTGATAGCTGTGAGCAGGTCTTGTACAGCAGAGATATCCATTCTGAAACTCACAAAAAAAAAGACATTAGTGACCGTGCAGGAAGCGTATCCCACTTCTGATAATAGATTTAATATAAAACTATTAAAAAATATTATAGGTTATTGATAGAAATATTGTATTTAAATTGTATCAATATATATGAAATAAATTAATAAACTAGAGAAAGTATAGTATGTGTAGGTAAAAATGCAATAAAAGCTTGTAATAACTTATATTTCAAAAACATTTTAACCATAAGTTTATCAAAGGTAATATAAGTGAAATGAAAATGCAAATATTTATGACCAAGGTTATACTTTATTTTAGATTTTCTTTCTTAATACCTTTGGAAGAAACTTAATCACCATAATTATATAATGTACATAATGACACCTCATGTAAAAATAATAACTTATGTAACTGGCAGAATAACGATATAATTACATTAAAATTAGTTCTTTTCAATCTCGTTTCATTTCAACTTTTCAGCTGTAAAATAAAATAGCAATAGCAATACAATATAATAATAATAATAGTTATTATTATTTAATAATTAAAACCATAACTAAATACGTAATACGTAATAAGAAAATTATAATAAAAAGAAATCTACTTAACTTGTACTGGTGGTCTGCTCCCTTCCAAAGTCAACCAAGAATTGACCAAACCACGACCAAGTCGTTGTATTTATGTCCTTCAAACTGTCAACCGACCAAGTCAGTTGATGTAATAAACGTCACAGTACAAAACTGAATATAAATTCCTAATAATATCGTAATAAAGTACAAACAAATTAGAAATTAATTTTAAAGGACCTTTTAATTATCATAACATGTATTTTCTTATTTATTTATTATAACAGTATTATAATCGACATGTGGCAATAGGTACAACTAGCGACACAGTTAGATTTTGTTAAAAAGTATTATCTGGAACCGACAGATGGCGCTCACTACAATTAGTGACACAAGTTAATGGTGTTTAAAAGAGAAATGTGTTGTATATTCGTATAACTTTATTACTCTTTTACATAATTCATCATCTGAATATTAACGATTTTGTTCCCATTTTAAATTGTTTTGGAAATACGTACTTGTATATAAAAATAATCTATTTCTATTGTTATTTGATTAATACTTTATCTATTAAGTGAGTCAGAAAAATCCATTTGTTTCAAATAAAATAACAGTAGTTATAACTGCAACTAAATTATTAAGATATAATTAAAAGCAATTACATTAAGAATGTGTATATTCTATCAAGTGCATAGTTGACGTCGAGTCATATCATCAGATGTTGAAATGGTCAATGGTGGCCTGGTTTTGCACGGTTTATATCTTTAATCACTTTATAATAAACTTTATAACTCGTAACTACCTCTAAGTAGAAAGGCACATGGGTAATAATTTATTATTTACATATAATTGTATTACTTATGTTGTGTACTTTCTGTTGGTAGTGCAAAACAAATAAATAGTGAATAAAACACACTTTAGTTGCTTCTTTTCGTTAAGGAATAGCATAGGTATTAAACCCAGGGGACGACATTAAACCCTGACCTATTATAAACGTCAGTGTATGCTACATCTATGATTAAGACAGACTTTGGCTAATGACTGACATTTATTTCTTTGTATTAAATTTTCTAGATTTTTTATTATACAGAACAATAAAGTCAATAAAAGTTGACTAACTAAAAAAAAATGTTTTATTTTCCAAAATAATAATTTGAAGTGTTAGCGGTATTCAGTCTGGGTGGATAAAACAGTTAAGTACCGCGATAGTTTGTTGACAACCTTTAATATTGTTTAACACCATCTATTATTAACACCATCGAGAACTAAGACAAGAACTGGTAAATGTTGGGAGGGGAAAGTGCCCTCTAGGTCTGGCTATAAATGGTGCAAGAGCTATGGCTCGAGATCATTCCACTCAGTGACAAGTCGAGGTAGTCAATTCATCTAGTAATTACCATTGTACCTATATTTGTACCCCGTGCTATAGAACGTATTGTTATGGTATATTATGGAGTTGCTTACATCAGAAGAGTGTTCTAACCTTACGTCCCACACGTGGCTGGTTAAATTATTTAAGGTTTTCAGATCATTTTAGGTTACTGTGATCCACAAATAGTAAAGAGGTGTAATCACTACTTCATGATGGAATTTAAGGATTTTCATGTAAATGGCAAGTTTGAACACAACTTAGGTAATATGTAAGGATTTTAAAGTAGAACTGCGAGTATGGTATGTTTAATTATTATCATTTATGGTGGAACAATTCACATTTTGATGATTGGTTTAAATGATGCGACGACGGTCAAGTTCTATTGATAAAGAGGTCGTTTATTTATAGTTTATTGGTTAAATTTGTTTTTAAAGTGAAACACATTATAATTTTCGTTACTTCTATTTACTGTGACGTGTTGTTTTGAGGTTATCTCACGCATTGCGATGCAACGCGCATCTCGATCTGTTGTTCTAGTAATGTTTCGAAGACGTACGAGTCGTTCCTATGAAACGGCGGCGATGGTGAACAAAGGCAGCGATATAATAACCTGCGCGTTGGGTGTAAACATAACCGACGGCTGCGCCTGCGCGAGTCCTGAAATACGTTTGTTAACGCTGTCGAGTGAAGCAATGGTAACCTCTCTAGCATTATGGATGGATGGTATAACATCGTACCCCAGGTGACCCGTATTGTTCAGTCTATTTTATTTCTTGTGACATTAGCTATTTGCAAAATAACTTTACGCTACTTGCTTTCAAATGCGTAAGAGGATAAAACCAGACAGGCATATTGCATTAAAAGTGATATACCTACCTAATACCTACGTCACAGTAGTTTTGTGAAATCGCTTTTTAATAAAATAAAAATAATTCATAAATAAATCGTTTAGTATAAAGGGATTTGGATGTAGTTAGTAAAATACAAAAACTTTATTTTAATTGCTTCAAACTTACAACCTTTGACGTCTTACATAATGATGGATGTACGTGTGACGAATTATCCCAATTCAGGTCCTGGTGTATAATAAAACCACTCGCTTTGTAACAACGATTATATATTTCTAGACACTCTTGCTTATAACCCTTCACAATTATAATCCTTATTATTAACAATTGCATATTGCATAACTATAAATAAACTCAGATAATAATACTGCACGTCTGTCTCCGACGAGACGATGGATCAGAATGCCTCCACTTTTAGAAATCATCGACCAAGTAATTTCATTCAAGAATGAACGAAATGTATCCATTCATCTGTTCGTTCTTCACAGACTAACAAAGTAAAGGCATTTTGAATCGACTTAATTACTAATAACGATTAAAACATATGAATGAAATACAATCATCGAATAAATTGAATATAAATATTAAATAAAACAAAGTTGATTTATCTGACGAATTTGTAAAACAATATAAAATAATCATAAATTCATTACATTCGGCCATCCGACTACGTGCAGTCTCCTGACGCACGGTATACAATCACGTAGAATAATTTTATAATTTCAAATAAGTATACTAACAAAATCATAAAGTTTCATGTGACTTTACTGTAAACTAAAAACATAGGTATATCTGTTACTACTACTACTATTTCTATTCATTGCATTCGGCCATTACTTGGACTCAGATTGACTTTCTGGAAGTTCATTGTCACTTTTATTGCTTGACCAGAAAAATAGAAAACCCATCATGAGGGCGCTAAAGTTTCCTTTGATGTGGCAACAGCACTGACAACCAACTGACAACAGTAACTATAGTAACGCTCATGTTATTAATGTCATTTGACAACTATATCCGAAATGTTATTTAAGGAAATAAATGTTATTTTACACGAAATGTTATTTTAGCACATAGAAAGTCACTTTTCTTTCACGAATATGAACAGTTTTTGTCATTTTAGCACAAAAAAGACACTCAAAGTAAAAAGACAAACATGAGACAAACTGTGACATTCAAACCCACTGACAAGTAATTTACGATTGACGTTTAGAAACTAAGCGTTGCCAGTAAAACAAATTAGTTCCATGAGTTTACCGCAATATGGCGAGGTTTTTTATATTTCTGGTCAACCTATACTTTCGCTATCAGATGTACTACTACTATTAGCCAGTGCATCTACGTTATAACCGCCTTTATCGTTATAATAACGCCTAATCTAATCTACTGCTACCACACTATCGAATTTATTCTTGCGTTTACTAAACCCAGGTATTTCGACAATTTTATACCATGAGTATCACAAAAGGATTTAAAAGCTGCTGAAGTGAAAGAGGTACCTCGATCTGATATTATTCGGGATGGTAAACCAAAATCATTAAAAATATTTATTAATACCTTAACCGTTGTTTTTTATTTTTGTATCCTTAACAGCTCTTACAAACAAATACTTGGTAAATCACTAATCCACTATGGTGAGAATGTAAACATTGCCGTTCTTGCTTTTGACAAATGGACCCAAGTGGTCAATGTGAATGGTGTGGAACGGAATGCATACTTCCTCTATTGGATACAAATGACCATTCTTATGTCGTGACGTATTATCCTTATTATAGGCGCACTTAATACAAGACTTAACATACTTTTTAACAAATTTACGTAGCTTAGGAAACCAGAAAACAGATTGAATTTTCCCGATTGTCTTTGATACACCTAAATGACCAGCGTCATCGTGGTTAGATTTGCATATTTGCCGTCGAGCATTGCGAGGAATTACCAAACAAAGCTTACCATCAACTCTCCTGTACACTACTATTTTTAACCACATAATTTTTCTTAATTTCTTTAACTTCATCATCTGACTCAGGTTTAAGAATTTTATATAATCGGGATATATCGGGATCTGTTATTTGTTACGTCAAGAGCTAGTTATCAGTTTCGATACTATAGACTGTGATTGCAGAATTATCGCTATCCTCGGGTGTTAATTTTGTGTTACGGCTCAGTGCGTCTACATGAGTCATACGAATGCCTGGACGATACTCTACGCTAAGATTGAATTCGCTTATTAAAAGCTACCACCTAGCTATTCGGGGTATTAAGTCACGTTTAGTTAGTGTAGTTCTGAGGGCGTTACAGTCTGTCACAGTTTTGAATTCTATCCCCAACAAATAGATCCTAAATTTCTTTAACGAACAAGGTCTCGAGTTCATACGAATGCAAGTGACGCTCCTCGGGGTAGTTTGACGACTAAAATAAGCTATCTGTTTGAGAGCGCGCGGCTCCAGCTGCCATTGCATCAATATTCCCCAATGCCCAAGGAACTTGCATCCGTATGCAATTCAGTTTCAAAATTAGGATTGTATAGCGCTAAAATTGGTCGGTCAATTAACTTGTCTTTTAAGGTAGTAAATGAATGGGATTCTACATCTGTCTATTTAAAAACATTGCCCTTTTTGAGTAAGTTTGTTAGAGGTATTCCCCGAAACTTTTGATAAAAGTCACTAGTCCCAAAAAATGACGGATTTCATGTACGTTTTGGGGAACAGGAAATTCTTTAACTGCCAAAATCTTATTTTTGTTAGGGCGTATGCCTTACGAGGAAATTTCATAACCCAAATAGTCAGGGGAATTATCGAAGAACGGCATTTAGATAATTTCAAAGTAAGCCCATCCTGTCGCAACAACTCTAAAACATTTCTCAACCTCTCAAATCCCTCCTCCAAGGTAACCGATGGCACAAGAATGTCGCCCAAATAAGCCAAAGCTGATTCATGACGTCTATTACCTATCATTGCATTCATTAGTCTCTGAAACACAGCTGGGGCATTTGCGAGAGCAAAAGGTATCCTTTTAAATTAAAGCCCATCTGGCGTTACAAAGCTAGCGGACGACTTTCTTTCGCCATTGGTACCAGGTAGTACCCAGAAGCCAGATCTAGGGATGTGAAGAATCTATTGTCACTAAGGTTTGTCAATTGATCGTCGATTATTGGCAAAGGAAAACAATCCTTCCTAGTTTTATTATTGAGTGTCCTACAATCAACACATAAGCGTTGCTGTCTTCTTCCTCACTAACAGAATAGGACTAGACTATTGTATAATGTCATTCTGCAACAAGTCATCTATTATCTCCCTAACTTGACCCCCTTCCGAAAAGGACAATCTGTAAGGTCGGTAAACTACGGGTTTATCATCTAATAAGTCTATTTTCATTTCGGTCGAGCTGACACAACTAATTTCTCCTAGATTGAATGCAAAGCAATCGCGATGATTGAGTAAAAGCGAATGAAGGCTACCTAAAGTCTCTTTGTCAATTTGGAGACCAACTCTTATGTCAGAATCAGATATTAGTAAAGGTTTATATTCCGAATTATCTTTTGTTACTCTATTTGTATAGGTTGAACCTCTCTGAACAAAACAAGTTCCTTTAGCAATAGGACTTTTCTTGGATAATGTAAGATCTTGACCAGATAAATTAGTCACGGGCAAACAACACTTCCCATCAACAACCCTATGAACTCCCTGGTGCACAAAGTGCTCTTTTCTAGGCTCACAATTGCAGTAACCTTCAATATAAATATCTCCACAAAAGCTAATGTCGGATGCGGTAACTTCAACTAGTTATCTGCCTGTTTGGGTTCATTTCGTAAGTAAACGGCTCTAGTTTACAATTATCACTATTATGACCTACACGTTGGCATTTTAAACATTTAATAATGGGTTTGGGGCATCGAAAGTAAGGGTGTCCCTTTGAGTGGCAATTGAAATTGAAACACGTCACCGAACTTTCGCTTGAGGGTGTAGCGGTGTTACCCGGTCGAACTACCATATTATCATTACGTTTCCTATTGAATGTATTATTTTCTAATATGAGACGTTGGAAACTTAGGAAATTCAATAAGTCTTCTGGTTCGCGACAAGTCAGTACCTGTGCACTGCTTCTAATCGATTTATCTAGTATTTCGTGGATAATACAATCGACGGCCTTTTTACCTTTTATTTCACATCGGTTTAATAACGTTAACTTATCGTAGAAGTACTCTCGCATACTTTCGCTACGGCGAGTAGTGCGAGCTAACATTTCCTCGAGAAGCCGACCATAATTTTGCTCATTCGGGAAAGCTCTTATGAGTTTGTCCTGCCACTCTGACTAACTGAAAACAACACTAGGAAGGGCTTCAAACCACTTCTTTGCCATACCAGAAAGTTTCTGTAGAGCAAAATGTATGGTCTGCTTCTCGTTCCATTCATAGATTACGGCACATTCGTTTACTTTCCTAACCCAACAGTCAATATTCTGAGAGATGAGAAGATTATTATTATTATATAGAAGGTTATTCAAATTACTCGTCTTGCTCTTATGGTCTTGAAGGGTATAGGTAAACATATCAAGTACCTCTTTAGTAGACCACCTGCCTCTCCCCTTGGAACGTCTCTCATTCGAACTCCGTGAACTACGGGGTGACTCACTTCTCGATGGGCTGGAGCTGGATGACTGCTTACGTCTCTTCTTTGATTGCTTTTTGGCTCTTTTAGATTTAGCTGCTGCTCTGGAGGAGGACCGTGAACGTCTTCCTTGGCGCTCATCTTTAGTAGTAGGCGAGCCTTCAGGAGTCATCGTTTCGTCAGAATTCGTACCTCAAAAGAATAAAGTATTATTATAATCATGCCAGTATATCAATTTATTGTCTAAACTTGTTTAAAACTCTGTTTTCATTTCGTATTTACAATAACATAAGGTAAAAGTAATAATAAATATATTATCATCCTAGATCATCTTTGATTAAAAATAAAATATTATAACCTAGCTTTATCGTTAACTAGTAAATCCGCCCTCGCTTCGCTTCGGGAAACCAGTCCCTTCAAAAATCTCTATAAATTTTAACAAATTATGTTATTTCGAAGAATGTGAAGCGCTCATAGCCCGGCGGCTTGCGTCGATCCTAAGCGATCGACAAAGTTAAGCAACAGCGGGCGCGGTCGGTAGTCGGATGGGTGACCGCTAGTGGCAAAAATTTCTTGAGCGCTTCCGTGCTTCGGAGGGCACGTAAAGCCGTCGGTCCCGGTTGTTATCGATTGATAGCAGTCGTTAAGCCATGTCGGAGGCCTTCGGGCGGCTTGAAAACTTTCGACACTGGGTTGGCCACTAACCCCTCCACCAACCCGCATTGGAGCAGCGTGGTGGAGTACGCTCTAGGCCTCCTCAGTAATGAGGAGAGACCCGTGCTCAGTAGTGGGCCATTAGTGGGTTGTAGCTTAGCTTAGCTATGTTATTTCGATGTCTGAGCTATATTACTGCAAAGTTTCATGGAAATCCGTTCAGTAGTTTTTGCGTGAAAGAGTAACAAACCCACACATACACTCACAAACTTTCGCATTTATAATATTAGGATAGGATAGGATACGCTCTAATGGACACAAACCATTCAATAAACAAGCTTAGCTTTTTATTAGATTCAAATTCGTTTATTGCATTATTACAGGCAGTATTAGATGTTTTTACATGAATTCGTGTCTCTGTAATATACCTTAAGTAGGTGTGCAAATTTATTAAAGTATACTTTGCTTCCTAATCTAGATAGACATGACCTATTCTAAAACACTCTATATGCTCATGGTTCAGTAGGCATACATAGCCTCTAGTGACTAAGCACACATGGCTCAGTAGGCATACATAGCCTCTAATGACTAAGCACACATGGCTCAATAGGCATACATAGCCTCCAATGACTAAGCACACATGGCTGAATAGGCATACATAGCCTCTAATGACTAAGCACACATGGCTCAATAGGCATACATAGCCTTTAACAACTAAGCACACTTGGCTTCCTACTCTAGGCACACATAACCTCTAACAACTAAGCACACTTGGCTTCCTACTCTAGGCACACATGGCCTCTAATTATCTTAGGTATACATAACGTCTAATAAAAATGCACACCACGTATAATGCTGGACTTCTAATCTAATCTAAACTTCTTTTAATTCGTAATGAAATTAATTAATAATCATATAAACAGTTGTACGCACCTTAGATTGGGTCCTTTTTCTCACTTCTGAGATGTGACGAATTATCCCAATTCAGGTCCTGGTGTATAATAAAACCACTCGCTTTGTAACAACGATTATATATTTCTAGACACTCTTGCTTATAACCCTTCACAATTATAATCCTTATTATTAACAATTGCATATCTCATAACTATAAATAAACTCAGATAATAATACTGCACGTCTGTCTCCGACGAGACGATGGATCAGAATGCCTCCACTTTTAGAAATCATCGACCAAGTAATTTCATTCAAGAATGAACGAAATGTATCCATTCATCTGTTCGTTCTTCACAGACTAACAAAGTAAAGGCATTTTGAATCGACTTAATTACTAATAACGATTAAAACATATGAATGAAATACAATCATCGAATAAATTGAATATAAATATTAAATAAAACAAAGTTGATTTATCTGACGAATTTGTAAAACAATATAAAATAATCATAAATTCATTACATACGGTTAGAACTTGTTACGCTTAAGTGAAGCTATGCTATGCTCTTTAAGCAGCAAAAACTACCCACGGTATATAAGGCGAACCTGGAACACTTAAAAGAGGATAGCATCTTGGAAAGTGCAGGCGGCTTCACTAACATCAAAAAAAAAAAAAATTATGCAAGACGTGTATTATTAAATTTCCATTTATGTTGATATCCTAATCACCTATTAACATTTCGTGTTTTATCATTGCATATGGACTCCCAGAGCCTGAGGCAGGCACCGTGCATGATGGCCGGGTTGGTGATTGGAAAACGAGAGGTCGACACCATCATCCTCTGCTGATGAAGAATGGGTTATAAAATGGTCGAATGAAAGAAAAGGGAAAGGGGATGGTGACCTAAAAAGAAAAGCAATAACCCCACTACACATACAGTCACTGTTGTGGCTTGTGGCGATGTTAATATTTTGAACGATGATATAAGAATATCGTCCAAATATAGTTAATTTGAAAAGTTTATGATTCATGGACTGTGGTTGATAAAATTCTACTAATGATAATTTTGAATTTATAATATACCTACATAATAATTATATTACATTAAATCATTTACGTTTAACTTGGTTTACATGTTAACTTGTATTTTAAATAAGTAAGAAAATGTAATATTATGATTTAATTGTAATCTTTAAAAAATCTAAAATAAACGAGGGATGTAGTGTATGCGCAACCCGACGATGTCATGTCACTCGCTCACCGACCGTGACCGCGTGCAGATGTGTTTGGTGTTCCGTCTACATTACAATCACGGAATAATAACGATAAACAGTGTTGGTGTTTTATTGATACATTACACCAGCAGTTAATAGGAAGCTTAATGTATTTATCAGTTCTCACTAGACCCGACATTTCTTTTTGTGTAAGTTATCTAAGTCAATTTAACAAGTGTTACACTAATAAACATTGGAACTATGCTAAAAGAATACTAAGGTACCTTAAGAAAACTAAGAATTATTGTTTAAAATTTGTAAAGGGAACAGCTGAACTTGTAGGCTATGTTGATGCCGACTGGGCTAGTAATGTTCTAGATCGTAGATCCTATACAGGATTTTGTTTTATAATGTCAGGATCAGCTATTTGCTGGGAGAGTAAAAAACAAAGAACTGTTGCATTATCAAGCATGGAATCTGAATATATGGCTATAGCTGAAGCATGCAAAGAAGCTATATATTTAAGATCCTTATTGTTTGAAATTACTGGTAATCTTTGTACTGTGCAATTATATAATGACAGTCAGAGTGCACAGAAGTTGGTGGCAAATTATGTTTGTAATAGAAAAAGTAAACACATTGATATTAGATATCATTTTATAAAAGATGCAGTAAGCAAAAAAATAATTAATTTAGAATATTTGCCAACAACTCATATGCCTGCTGATGTTCTTACCAAAGCCTTAAATTATGTAAAGCATAATAAGTGTATTGAAGGTTTAGGTATTAGTTTGATAGAGTCATAGAATGTTAGTTAAAAATTAAAGGCTGTTATTTTTAGAGAAGTTCTGTTTATTTGCTGTAGTTGGGGTGTTAAAATATATTATTAATATTAGCTGGTCACATCAAATAAACATACTAATGTTATCTATGAACGTATAACGGAACAAAAAGTAAGAATTTGATTATCTGTCAATTTTTGTATTGTCTGTGCACGCACTTGATTAAAAAATAAATCTTTCTTCTCCTCTCTCGTGATACACCCACCGTGAACGTTGTTTTATTTGAATTATTTTATCAGTAACGATAAAATATTAGATTTAGATATTAGAGAATATTATAACATTATTCGAGTAGGAGCATACTACTTAGTTAATAAAATTATTATAGTATTTAAATTTCCTATCATCCTTGCCCAAATATATGATAAATATATGTATAAATTATCTATTGTTCCCAATAACGATCTGGAAATCCTTACACCACCCTTTCCCTTACTAGCAATATACGGAAAAGATTTCAAGTACATAGAGGCAGAATGTCCGAAGATCAGTAAATGGTATCTTTGCGATGAGAACCACAGCATGCAGAGCCACTCAACTGAAGATTGCTTCCATCAACTTATTCTTACCCATGAAAGAAAAGAGATCTGCAACCCATTTAAAGTCTCACTGATGAAACCTGCTCTCGAACAGCTCGACGATAGACACTACATCATCTGCTTCCCTAACGCTACCAAGGTACACCTATCCTGTGGTCAAGACCTCTACAAAGTACTTCGGGGCAGCTATCTAGCGATAATCCCACACATGTGTTCTTTGGGAACAGCTGACTTCACTATCTCAGACGTCCATGACAGCCTTAAAGGAAGAGTACTTAAAATAATAAACTTACCTGAGAACTTTTCGTCGATTCCACATACGCCACCAGTCTTCAAGTTGAACTCTATCAGTCTCAATGAATTGCATTCGATTAACACGAAAGTCGCCGTGCAGCCACCAGTGAACATAGAGTCGAAGTTAGACTACAGCGTTTATCATATGACTATCCCGATATACCTAGTCATACTAACTGGAACCATCTTAACTATCATCGTATTGGTGTACCGCAGATATCGGATGAAGCAAATCAAAGTCACTAATACAGAGCATATTGAATTGAAGGAAATGCGTGTCACCCCAAGTACCTCCAAAGACGATGAGTATCTAGCTCCATTTCTGACCAAGGTCTTCAATAGTCGCTGTTCTACGGGGGGAGGTGTTACACAACCCTAGCGCGTAGACCCTGATGCACAACCCTACGTGTAGCGGGAACGTAGGAATCGGAGGAGCTGACGCAGCGCTTACGCCAGTTCCCATGTATCGTGGGAATGCAGGAGAATCCGTGTTCTCGTATCGACTCGGTTTCACGTCTTTTAGTTAAATAATTTTAATTTTTGGCGGGTTATTGGCAAAATTTTTGGTAATAAATAAATTAAAAAAAAAAAAAATTGTAATCTCTGTTCTTAATTAAATATTAAGACCAATTTGGAGTTTGTCTGCGACCTCCGGCCGCCACCCATATAACTAATAGACCAACAAAGTTTTTAACTCTTAACATTGCCATATTGCGTGCTACCCTCATATTTATTCTTTTTTCTATCATTTGAGACACAATGAGCAGAAATCGCTCGGCAACTCGCCTCACTTGCTCGCCTGGTTAAAGGAGGGGTTACCTACCTGGAAGTGACGTATGTGACGTAGGACGTCAAGACCGACACGTTGAACGGAAACGGAAATGCTTCTCTCAAATATTGTAGGCTTCGAATAAGGTATTTCGCTTAATAAGCGTTTTATTGTTATGTAAAACGCTGCTTTTTAAATTTTTTATCCAAATTACGAACGCAGACTCAGTGATTCTTTACACTACAGCTACTGTGTCCGATGAAAGTTAAATAGTCGATTTGTTTCCAAGATCCAACAAAATCGATGTGAAATGGTTATGAGAAAAATTAATTTCCAAGAAAACTGGTAGAAAAACTAGTTGAAAAACGGTAGAAAAAAAACACTGTGGACAAAGGAGAGATCCTAATTAATATCACTTGTCCAATTCTATATTTAAAGTTTACGAAAAGTTAAGTACGTCAATTAACTCACCCGGAAGGAACCGGTGTTTTCCAAGAAAAATATGTCATATTTCCATCAAATATCGCAGAAATACGATTAATTCGGAAGCCTGTAATAGCAAACAACACTAATTGTAACCAACAATCGATTTGAAAATGAATTCGCAAAATGCACACCTCAATAGCACCATCCGCCACATACAGTCGGAATTCAGAAACGGAATCCCGAAACGAAATTTCGATTTGGAATTCCGTAAATGCACCACACACATACGTGGTTTTTCCATTCGGAATGACATAGACAAACGGCGCATGTAGACCACAGAGTAAGTACATTTTTATTACAGTAGACCATAGATTTGGTATAACTATAGACTAGCTGACCCGGCAGACGTCGTTCTGCAACATATTCTTAAATATTCGCCCGCGCTGCTAATTACTTCTAACGACAATATCTCAAAAACTATCCATCTGACTGATATAGTGTAAAAGGCAACTTTGATCTGCATTAAATGCCCAAGCTAACTTTCATTTGGATAAGGATTAATACTGAACTACAGAAAATAGCTTTGAAAATAACGTAATGTTTTTAATCAAATTTTTAACATAAAAGTGGTTATTATAAGTCAACCGTAAGAGATAGAGACATGCTATTGCGGCCTTTTTTGTAGCATTTTTATAGATCTTGAATTCGCTAGTACATTACTGAACTATATTTGTGCTAGTTTATGGGGCGTTTGCGTGGAAAGCTCCCTGTTGGTGAAAATTCTTCCCACATATATCGCCGAATTTCTACTAATTTACATAAAATTATAATAAATTATATACCTAAACCTTCCCAAAGAATTACTCTTTGTATTGTTGAAAACCGTATAAAAATCTGTTTCGTAGTTTTCCAGTTTATCGCGGTCAGACAGACAGACAGAAAACAGGACTTCTTTTTATAATATGTATAGATAGATTAGCAACTGAGTCACTTAAACCACAAAATAAGGATAGTACAGAAGTTAAGCTCATGTATGTACCTCGATTTAGGTTACGCATGTGTGCGTTAGCCTTAGGGTTAACGACTCCGCAATGGTCTTGGATCTTGTTATTTAAATTATTGGTATGGATTAAACGAGAAAACAAAAAGGTGTATGATTAGAATCATTAAAATTTTATGTAGGGTATGTTAGTCTAAATTGTGTTATCATTGTAAACTAAGATTACGGGAGTCCTTAGATGAAAAATTCAATAAAACAGGTAATACAGGTTATCTGTAGAAATATAATTTTTATACGAAATGATAATCACATGTACTTACTTACGTGCAATCGTTTTATTGCACGTACTTGTAGTGGAGGTACTTGGAGAGACAGATAGTACTAAAAATAGAATTGTTTACTTTTACGCATAGTTAATATTTGCAACTAACCCAGAGCGTTTCTGCGGCAGTTCCTATAATATGTGATAATGATATTTAAATTCGGTATTAAAACAATATAATTATATCTATAATATAATAATATATAAAAATTATTAACACTCAGTAAATAATAATACTTTCATTTAATATATTTATTACAACTCGAAAGTAAATATACACTTTAAACGTACAAGGAACTTCCTACATCCTACGTTGACTTGTAATACTTAAGTAAGGAATCATTGAATGACAAGCAAGTAAGGACTTACCTCTCTATACTGTACCTCTCTATAGCAACAGAATGTCAAAAAAATTATAATGTGCATTTGTTAAATGTAATTTTTAGGGAGATTTCTAAATATTTGAGGCAATTTTAAGGAGTTTTCACATTGGTTTAGGCATAAATATTTTATAGAGTTGGTAACACTGGTCCTTGACTGTCATTCCGTACGGAAATTTCCGAATGTGTGTGGCGACTCGTACTAAATGTATGGAGCAGTTGCGTCCGGAATTCCGAACGGATTGTTTATGATTCGGAATTCCGAATCAGAGACAATTCCGTCAGGAATAACTACCGTTTGTGTGTGACAACGCCATACATTTGTATAGATTTCACTGCGTCAGGAATCCCGAATCGAAATTCCTTTTCGGGATTCCGTTTCGGAATTCCGCATGTATGTGGCCGCCCTTACTCACCATGAAGGGTTAAAATTTATTCGCCTTTTATTCGGTTAATCCGTTCGGGATATGGCGAACTAATATATACATATGTAGGAGCGAGACCAAAGTCCTACGCTGATCTAGTAACGCCACCTATGAGTAATCGATGGAACTAGTTTTAGGAACCTAACGCCATCTATGAATGATGGCCGGAGCTACTTCTGGAAACGAAACAGTTATTGTTTGGGCATGGTCGGTATGGAGTGGAGGTAGAGATGGCGTCGTAGAGAACCATAGCTGTCATGATCATTCTGAATTGAGCGCTTAGACCGAGCGGACGTGTCGAACCCACTGCCATACCAAACTTGCCGCGTTTCCAAGTGTAATCTGAATTAATCGTGCTGATCCTTTGCCACTTTGCTATTATTTTGTCGTCAGCTTTATTTCTAAGTTTAATTTAATGTAATCTGAATTAAGTTTGGTGATAACTGTATTGAAGTGTTGGAATAGACGTTTAAAATCAGTGTACAGACTATTATTTCTTATCCCCAGTCACGTATAACCCAAAGTATAACAACCGCTCTGACCCTGGCTCCGAGATCAGAAGCTGGGATAAAGAACTCTGTCCACGTTTTCAGGTTATTTCAGGTTTTCAGGTTATAATTATCAGGTGATATCATGAGACGTGGATGATAAGATAAAGATAATGGGGGTAGATTAGATTTTGTAGCCTGGTCGAAAAAGAAAAATACGCGTTTGATCTCTGGAATTTTGTTACGTATTCCGTGTAGGTACATTTTCAATTGATAACGTGATAAGGTGTTACAGTGCAGCGATCTTTAGCACAAGTGTCGTTTTCTTTTGTCACATGGTGTTGGATTCTTAAAATTATTTCTTGATTACTTTTTATTTGTATGCAGTGACTGACAGCAGTGATACTGAAAGTACTGGACAGGTAGCGGGTGAATAACGAAAGTATTCTTTTAATTATCTTGGTGTTTAGTGATTTGGTGCGCCGCTTTTAGTTGAAAAGGATTAATTGAAAAAATAAAAATACACACAGAAAATAGTTTGCTTTATTGGTACTCAATTTCACCAAGTAAATTTATAAAGCGAGTACAATTGGCTTGCGCTTTGAAAAGACTGAGTAGTTTTGAGGTGACGTTTGTCGAATTAATTAAAAAAGAAACTGTTACAGCTTATTTGGTTGTCGTTTTAAAAGTGAAGTACACCTAATTGTTTTGTTTCGTATTCTAAATACGCGGGTAAGTTACCGTTACGTTTAAATATTGAGAAAGGGGTTATCTAATGATTTAAATATTGTCTCAGAGGTATTTAGACGAATTTATTGGATTCTCACTCTCTTCAGTTTTATTCAACCCACTATATTTTTGAAATAAATAAAGTCGATTTGTGCTGCGTTTAGGAAGCGATTCCAGGTTTTAAGGAGCTGGAGACCAAGACCTTGTCTGGTACCTGTCTGGAACCAAGGGTGACATCACCTAGTTGTGGTAACATGAAACGAGGTAAAAGTGAAACGGCGTTTTTGGTATGACAAACTTTTATTACATCTGGTGTGTTGGAGTTTCATAACTTCAATTTTATTTCGTTCGTTGTGAAAATACAACCTTCTGTTGTCTTGTAATTAGTGATCGATAAAATAATAGTTGGATACAGTCGGTTCCCTAATTATTATTTTTTAACAAGTGCAGCAAACTTTGATTGGATTTAATTTACCTCGTGAAACCAATGAGTTTTATTAAGTTATTCGTGTTCTGTGTTCCAGCTTGGTTTTCGAAGATGCACGGGTTGTTTCTGTGGCGATCGGGAGCAAGAGCAGCACACGAAGGTTGCACTCGTGTTAATTGGAACTGCATTGATGGCTGTGTGCGTGCGCTGGCGCTGGCTTCGTGATGTGATGATGAAGCATCATCGGTTATTGCCGCGGAACGGGCACAACGTTACAGGTGATCTGTTTTGTTTAACTGGTTTTCTTATGGCTTATAGTAAAAGTGAATTAAACTCTTCTATTTTTGAGACATTACTGGATATTAGGTCATCCCTGTATTTTTCTTGGTTAAATTAATTGGGTAATTGAGAAACATTAATGATGTTGCTTATTGATCTGAATAATTAGGAGGAACGGTTAAGAGAGAATAATTAAGAGAAAGAATATTCTCAATATAATGTCTTCGGGACAAAGATTTAAGTGGATTAGTTTTTATAGAATTACTTTGTTATTGAATCATAAAATTCAAAACCGTTCAATTTAATAATTGGGTAATCTGTTCACTATTACAGGTTATAATGGTTTAATTAGTTTTTGAGTTGATGGTGGGTATGATATCAGAATGAAACAAAATTATTAATAACTAGCGACCCGCCCTGACTTTGCATAGTACTATATAGCGAATCGCTATCGTCACCTTTCAATGAATTAAAACAAAACCTTAATAAATTATACGCCATAACCATACGGAATCCTTCTTCGATTGGTAAGAATCATTTGAAAGTTTGTTCAGTAGTTTATAGACTAGTTTTCATCCATCCATCCATCCATCAGCCTTTCGAGGTCCACTGTTGGACGTAGGCCTCCCCTAACTGGCGCCACTCTAACCGGTCCTGAGCCCTCTGAATCCAGCGGATGCCCACCGTCTTCTTCAGGTCGTCAGTCCACCTGGTCTAGACTAGTTTTAAAGTTATTAAAAGGGAAAGTTATAATTCTTTTTATTTGTGTGTATTGGTACTAGTATCAAACACCTATGTGGCAAACCTGTTCAAACGCCTGCGTGGCACACCTGATCAACAGCCTGAGTAGCATACAACCTATGTGGCAAATAAATTCTGAAGTCTTATGTTGTATCACCTATCCTCATAGCAGACAAAATAGTAAGGCCCTCATGGCGTGTTTCTTCAGATATCTGTGTGTCAATATTAATACACTTTACCTGTGTGATAATAACTTGTGTGACTTCATTACTTTATTGAAAAGGTTCTCCATAGTGCGTTCAAAGTTATGTGATCAAATTTAAATTGGAATAAGCCCCTGTACTGATGCAGATTAATTTTGTAAGAAGTGCTTCTGTTTATCAGGAAGGGCTGAGCGTAGAAAGATACTCGCGTGTGTGTATGATTGTTACAGGTAATCTTCAATGACAAATGCGGATTGGTGCCGGTAGAGCGTGCTTGGGGACGGAATCCATCCCCAAATTACGTGAAGATGCTGTACGGATTAATCTGCGATAGCGATAGCGTAATCATAGTGTAAAAGTAAAACCAATCGCACAAATTGTTAATTGGTAATTTTGCTCTAGACAAGCGTTGTAATGTTAGGTTAGGTAACGTGGTAGGGCTTAAAATGCAGTTAATAAAGTGTGTAAAAAGAAACAAAATTAGAAACTTGTTGAGTAAAAGAAATTTAAACTAAATTGTAGTAGGGGTCACTAACCACCACCTGAGACTGACACATTTTATCAACATTGACGAATTTGACACTGACTGACCTGTGTGGCCCTGACTGACCTGTGTGGCCCTGACTTGCCTGTGTGGCCCTGACTGACACCAGCTGACTAGCCTGTGTGGCAAAGCCTAGCCTGTGTGGCAATGACTAGCTGACTAGCCTGTGTGGCAAAGACTAGCCTGTGTGGCAATGACTCTCCTGTGACACAAAGACTAGCCTGTGTGGCAATGACTCTCCTGTGACACAAAGACTAGCCTGTGTGGCAATGACTCTCCTGTGACGCAATGACTCTCCTGTGACGCAATGACTCTCCTGTGACGCAATGACTATCATGTGACGCAATGACTCGCCTGTGTGGCAATGACTATCCTGTGACGCAATGTTTCGCCCGTATGGCAATGATTCGCCTGTGTGGCAATAACTATTCTGTGTGACCATAACTATTCCGTTTGACCATAACTATTGTGTGACCATAATTAAAAGGTAGTCTCATTAATAACGAAAAACTTTTGCTGAATAAAAGAAACTTTAGAGCTTTGTTGTAACTTAATTAAAAAGGAATCACACGAGGACGTGTGCTTGTCAGATTGGCCGTGTAGGAGCGAGACCAAAGTCCTACGCTGATCTAGTAACGCCACCTATGAGTAATCGATGGAACTAGTTTTAGGAACCTAACGCCATCTATGAATGATGGCCGGAGCTACTTCTGGAAACGAAACAGTTATTGTTTGGGCATGGTCGGTATGGAGTGGGGGTAGAGATGGCGTCGTAGAGAACCATAGCTGTCATGATCATTCTGAATTGAGCGCTTAGACCGAGCGGACGTGTCGAACCCACTGCCATACCAAACTTGCCGCGTTTCCAAGTGTAATCTGAATTAATCGTGCTGATCCTTTGCCACTTTGCTATTATTTTGTCGTCAGCTTTATTTCTAAGTTTAATTTAATGTAATCTGAATTAAGTTTGGTGATAACTGTATTGAAGTGTTGGAATAGACGTTTAAAATCAGTGTACAGACTATTATTTCTTATCCCCAGTCACGTATAACCCAAAGTATAACAACCGCTCTGACCCTGGCTCCGAGATATATATGAGCTTAGTAGCTCAATAGCTCAATTGAGACAAGATTATAACCATATTTCAGGTTTTTAAAGGAGATTACTTAAATTATAAAATTATTAAGAGGACAACATCTTCTAACCAAAAATAAAAGACAGGAAAAGTGACGTTTTCATGACAGAACGATTAATCTTGATTTCAAGAAAAAATATGACCGCCAAAGACAATGCACACATTCCGCCAGACTAGTTGATGTTCCATAGGCTAAAGAGTCAAATCTAACCTATACTTCGACGATAATAAACACACAGCTCCTAGGATATCTCGAAGATCGCCAGCTGATCAATGATCGACAGTACGGTTTCCGTCACGGTCGTTCAGCTAGCGATCTTTTAGTTTATCTCACGCACCGGTGGGCTCAGGCCCTAGACAGCAACGGGGAAGCACTGGCAGTCAGCCTAGATATCGCTAAGGCCTTCGACCGGGTCTGGCACAGGGCTCTTCTCGCGAAGTTACCATCTTACGGTCTCCCTGAGAGGTTATGCAGTTGGGTAGCCAGCTTTCTGTCTGAGCGACATATAAAGGTCGTTGTCGACGGTTGTTGCTCAGATTTGAAACCCATAAACGCTGGTGTTCCCCAAGGGTCTGTGCTGTCTCCTACTCTGTTCATTCTGCATATCAATGATATGCTTGAGCGTGCAAACGGCATTCATTGCTATGCGGATGACAGCACGGGAGATGCCTATTATACAGGCCCTGCAAATGCATCTCGGTCACAAGTGGAGCATAGCATAATCAAACTTGTATCTGAAGTAGAGAACTCTCTGGAGCAAGTCTCGGAATGGGGTCGACTTAATTTAGTCGAGTTCAACCCCACGAAGACACAAGTTTGCGCGTTTTCCGCTAAGAAAACCCCACTTGTCATAGCGCCTCAATTCCAGGGTACCGCGCTCACCGTTGGTAAAAGTGTTGGGATTCTGGGCGTTGACATTTCGAGCGACGTGCAGTATCGGAGTCATCTGGAAGCTAAGGCCAAATTGGCCTCCAAAAAGCTTGGTGTCCTAAACCGGGCGAAGCAGTACTTCACTGCGAGGGACCTACTGATGCTTTATAAAGCACAGGTCAGGCCTCACATGGAGTACTGCTCTCATCTCTGGGCAGGGGCGCCACAATACCAGCTTAGTCCATTTGACGCCGTACAAAAGCGCGCGGTTCGAATTGTCAACGAACCACGAGTCACTAACAGGTTAGAACACCTAAGTCTGAGGAGAGACATAGGGTGCCTCTGCGTGTTCTACCAGCTTTACAATGGTGAGTGCTCCGAGGAATTGTTCGATTTGGTGCCAACTTCACCCTTCCATCATCACACCACTCGCCGAAGATTGAAGTTTCATCCACATCGCTTGGACTCGTGGCGAACGACTACGGTCCGTTTTTCACGATCGTTTTTGCCGAGAACGTGCAGGATGTGGAATGAGCTTCCTTCTGAGGTATTCCCGGAGCGCTATGACATGGGGTTCTTCAAGAAAGGTGTAAAAAGAGTTCTCCTTCAGGGCCGGCGTTACACTGGTGACTCCCCTGGTGTTGCTCGTGTCTATAGGCGACGATGACCACTTACCATCAGGTGGCTCGTCTGCTTTTACGTCAGCCCTTCAGGCTATATATAAAAAAAATCCCTTTCGTAAACGCGGTGTCGTAGTATGAAGGCGTACATCTCTTTCTTCGTTTGTCTTGTCACCAAAGCGGTGCACATTGAATTATCTACTGACTTAAGTACAGAGTCATTTCTAAATTCATTCAAACGTTTTATTTCACGACGTGGTCCAATTAAATACGTTTATACCGATTGCGGTACAAATTTCATCGGCGCGAAGTCATATCTTATTTATTTATTTATTTATTAAGTTTACCAACGGTCGATACATTTGAAAAAAACACAATTGACGTACTTAGGATCCTTATTTCCTTACTAATATTATAAATGTGAAAGTGTGTTTGTTTGTTTGTTTGTTCGTGACGCTTTCACGTCGCAACAAAGCTATTATATGGTAAGGTTTATGTGTGTGGGGATAGTTAGGAGGGTGGAGAGTGACGTAGGCTACTTTTTACCGCGGAAAAACATCCCATTCCCATGGGAAGATCGATGTTTTGTTAGTTGCTAGATATTTATTTTCGGAGTTGTTAATAGATGGCGTTAATAAAATTCATTTGCAAGTTCTGAATTACGCTATCAAATACTACATGTAATTTACTTAAGTCATAGGCAAATGTAATAGGCTACTTTAGCTCTGCCTCGAGAACTCCCCGCTCCGGCTGTATTCAGTGTACCGTCCGCCCGCTGGCACTATCCTGTTGGCTGATGTCCGCAAGTTGCTGGACTCGCCGACACCGGTGGTGGGCGCGGGCGACTGGAACTGCAAGCATCCGGGGTGGAATAGCCTAGCTGCCAACAGAAGTGGAAGGCTACTTTTGATGCCGCTGAACAGCACGGCTACACTGTCGAGGGTGTTGCACACCGTTACCGCGGCTCTGAATAAGAGAGAACGCGTGTGTGCAGTATTCCTCGACATGGAAAAGGCGTTCGACCGTGTTTGGCATGACGGCTTTCTCTACAAGATCTCGCAGTCGTCGGCGCCCCGGAGTGCCGTTAAGGTGATCTCCAGTTTCCTCGAAAATAGAAGCTTCAGAGTAGTGGTTGAAGACGCCGAATCCACCGAGCGTCCGATCGCAGCCGGCGTCCCGCAAGGGAGTTGCCTGTCCCCGGTCTGCTACGCCTGATACACCGACGACATCCCGGCAGCAGGGGGGCGTCGCTTGCCCTGTATGCCGATGACGTGGCGTACATCACCACGTCGCTGAATAGAACCCACGCCATCGTCAAGATGCAGCGTGCGCTTGATGCCCTCCCCGAATGGCTCGCCGCGTGGAGACTGTCGTTGAATGTCGGGAAGACGCAGGCCGTGAACATAGGAGGATACCTCAACAGGCGGGACCCTACTCTGGAGCTTCACGGACAAGATATCCAATGGGCCCCACAGGCCAAATACCTGGGGGCAAAATCGACGGAAGACTTTCGATGAAGCCACAGGTTACGAAAGCCGTCGCGAATTCCAGAAGCGCGATGGCAGAAACCAGTGCCTCCCTCTCGGACTGAAGCTCGGGGTCTACAAGACCTACATCAGATCCCGCCTCACGTACGTGGCACCGGCGTGGTACGCGCTCGCCAGCGAACCGCAGCGCAAGAGGATGCGCGCGGTTCAGGCGATTGCGCTCCGCCGGCTGACTGGTGCGCCGAGTTACGTCAGGAACGCCGTCATCCAGAGGGACCTTCGAGTCGAGAGCCTGGACGACTTCATCGAGAGATTGGCACGCAACATGTTCGGGTGTGTCGACGCGTCGCGGTTCCCGCATCTGCAGGACCTGGTGCCGCTCCACACCCGTCCACCGGACTGCTGGGCCTTCCCGCGCGACTTGCTGGTTGCGCGGGACGGGCCTAGCACTGACTGATACTGGGGCTTCGTAAGTCGTCGGCCGGTGCTGATCGGCTCCTGCTGGGCTTCCCACCAGCGGGATTCACCCGGTAGGGCCTCGATCGCCTGGGCGGCGCGAAGATGAACCCCATCCCGTTTAAGACTCTGTGGCCTGTAAAAAGGCCACCACTCACCGGACTTGACCTATTGGTTAACCACAGACGGACAACCAAGGGCCTTAGGGCCCAACCCAAGGACCGGCCCGTTTTAACGGGCCACGAGAGACACCCCCAAAGGGGAACTAACTGTCCCGAGGGCTCCACACACCTCAGATAGGGTGGAGTGAAGAGAGCGAGTAGTAGGCTACTTTTTAGCCTAAATTCCTACGGGAGCGAGACCTACGCGGTTGTTACCTACGGGTCCCGAAGCGAAGCGCGGGCGGTTCTCTAGTAAAACAATAAATGCACTTCCAATTATAGGTAAACATCACTTCCACAAGTAAATAAACTTCATTGTAAGACACTAGTAGGTATTACATTTACAAGTGTAGTTAAAAAGTAAGTAAATATTAAGTACAAAAAAAAATATAACAAAAAAATATAACATAAAAACTGGTAACGAAAAATATAAACATAAAAATAATTTAGTTTTAATTACATATTTATAAGCTTTCTAAATTTAGATAAAGGCATACAATTTATGTCGATATCCGTGGATACACAACGTCTATTGTAAAGCTTGGTCAGTCTTGAAATCGGGGAGTTTTGACCCATTTTAGTTTTACGTACAGGAGGTGTGAAGAGCTCAATTGGTTTGCGAGGCATATTGTATGGTATTCTAAAACGGAGCTTTGAAAGAAGATATGGACAGTATATTTTGGTATTCAGTAGCTTGTATAGGAAAACTAGATCTAGTACGTCTCTCCGAGCTTCTAGCTCTGTAATTTTGTAGTAGTCAAGTGATGATCTATATGAATATTTTCCCTTCGGTTTACCTATAGAATACACCAAATGCCTCACAAACCTCTTCTGGATTCGCTCTATACGTAACATGTGGGTTGCAAAATGCGGACGCCAAACTACACTCCCGTATTCCAAGACAGACCTCACAAGACTATTGTACAAAATTATTTTAGTAGATGCATGTTTAAAAAATTTTGAGTATCTCATTACAAAACCCAGCATTCTGGAAGCTTTTTTAAGCATAAAGTCGATTTGTGGCACAAATGTTAGCTTAGTATCTAATATTATATAATACCTAGGTCATTAATGGTTTGTGTTTCACAAATTTGTGTATTAGATATAGAATAATATGATGGAATTATGTTTCTATTCCTGGTGAATTTAATATGATAGCATTTTGACACGTTAAGCTCCATACTATTATTTGAGCACCATTCCACTAGCGAGTCTAAATCTTTTTGAAAATTCAATACATCGTCCCATGTCTCAACAATTTTATAAAGCTTTAAATCATCAGCAAATAACAATGGAGAGGAATAGCTAAAACAGAGAGGAAGGTCGTTAACAAAGATATTGAACAAAACTGGGCCTAAATGTGATCCTTGGGGGACACCTGAAGATATTTTATATGGAAAGGAAGTATACCCATTAACCACGACAAAGAATGTACGATCAGATACTTAAATATGAACTGAGCCAACTATGAAAAACACCCGTGAAACCATATGAGCTTAACTTGATCAGTAAAATTTGGTGAACAACTTTGTCGAATGCCTTAGTAAAATCGGTATATATGGCATCTATTTGCTTTTGTCCATCCAGTGATTCCGCTAAGTCCTCAATATAGGTCACCAAGTTAGTATTCGTAGACCTACCTCTTAAGAATCCATGTTGCACATCGCTTACATATTTTTCAAAGTGTCTTTGTACATAAGGACAGACCAAAGATTCAAAGATCTTTGCTAGGGTAGACAAGATAGAGATAGGACGATAATTAGACACAAACGAACGTCACCAGATTTATGGATTGGTACTATTTTGGCTATTTTCCATAATGTGGGAAAAACTCCTGTCTCGAGAGATGCTTTAAATAAATAATACAGTGGGGTAGCTAAATTAACGGCGCATTTATGAATAAAAAATGGTGGGATGTCATCTGATCCTGCACCTTTAGTGACATCTAGAGAAGATAACGCTTTCAAAATACTATCCTGGCTAATAGAGAGCGATGCAAATACATCGTTCTGTGTATTATTTGGTATTCTTTGTTTAGTATTCGTATCATTCGTAGTACTGTAATCTTGTTGGGATTTGTACACAGAGTGGAAGTATGAAGCAAACAAGCTACAGACATCATTACCGTGTGAGTATTCAGATGAGCCGTCCGTGAGGGTAGCTGGATATGTACTGCTACCACCCCTCCTTTCCTTCACGTACGACCAGAAGTATTTTGGGTTCGTAGATATTCTGTTTTCGGATTCGTTTAAATGGTAATGGTAGCATTTAGTCTGTATTTCAGCACAGCGGTCCGCCAATAACCGATAAGATATCAAGTCCAAGGGATTTTTAAATTTTTTGTATCTAATTCTGTATTTATTTTTTTCCTTTAGCCTCTTGATTAAGTCATGAGAGAACCATGGGGGGTATTTACTGTTAATTTGTTTTTTGATTGGAACGAATTTATTTATCACATCTTGAATTGTTCGGTAAAAGATTTCTACAAGCTTATTTACATCACTCTCTCCAGCAAAAAGATCTATCCAGTTTATTTCGGCCAAACAATTGTTAACTGCTTCGTAATCGACTCTATGAAAGTTACGCTTAACGTTATTTTTATTGTAGAGCAATTTTTCTTCATATGAAAATGGAAGATTGATTAAAATCGGAGGGTGTAGTGGATCCACGGGACATAAAATATCGACTGCACGAGAAACACTACTGGGAGCTGGGAAGTCCAATAATACCAAGTCCAAAATTCTGTTCATACTGTTGGTAATACAGTTGAGTTGTCTATAATTATTTAAATTTAAAAAATGTAGAAAATCCTGGTTCATAGATGAAGTTTGATAAGAATCTGATTGATTTGCCAACTCCCAGTTAATGCCACTCAAATTAAAGTCTCCGACAATACATTTATTATAGTTAATTTGCTCAGAAACATTCGAAAGATTGTCTAAAAAGTACTCCAAAGTCGTTCTCAGCACAGGAGGTGGCAAATATAAAGCACAAAAAGCAATTCGACATGGTTTCCTTGGTGTACCAAGCTCTACAGTAACCCATAGATCTTCACATTTAGTCTGATATAAATGATTTCTTGTTGAGTTTAGTACCTTAGAGACTGCTATCAAAACTCCCCCACCCTCTTTCTTGTGATGAAACCCTGATTCTTCGCGGTCCCTACGATAGACAATATATTTATCATTAAAAAGTTCAGAGCTAGAGATATTGCTATTAAGCCAAGTCTCAGTTAATATTATCCTTACTAATATCCTTACTAATATTATAAATGTGAAAGTGTGTTTGTTTGTTTGTTTGTTTGTTTGTTTGTTTGTGACGCTTTCACGTCGCAACAAAGCTATTATATGGTAAGGTTTATGTGTGTGGGGATAGTTAGGAGGGTGGAGAGTGACGTAGGCTACTTTTTACCGCGGAAAAACATCCCATTCCCATGGGAAGTTCGATGTTTTGTTAGTTGCTAGATATTCATTTTCGGAGTTGTTAATAGATGGCGGTAATAAAATTCATTTGCAAGTTCTGAATTACGCTGTCAAATACTACATGTAATTTACTTAAGTCATAGGCAAATGTAATAGGCTACTCCCCGCTCCGGCTGTATTCAGTGTACCGCCCGCCCGCTGGCACTATCCTGTTGACTGATGTCCGCAAGTTGCTCAGCCAACAGGATAGTGCCAGCGGACCAGAGGGACCTTGGAGTCGAGAGCCTGAACGACTTCATCGAGAGATTGGCACGCAACATGTTCGGGCGAGTCGACGCGTCGTGGTTCCCGCATCTGCAGGACCTGGCGCCGCTCCACACCCGTCCACCGGACCGCTGGGCCTTCCCGCGCGACTTGCTGGTTGCGCGGGACGGGGCTAGCACTGACTGATACTGGGGCTTCGTAAGTCGTCGCCCGGCGCTGATCGGCTCCTGCTGGGCTTCCCACCAGCGGGATTCACCCGGTTGGGCCTCGATCGCCTGGGCGGCGCGAAGATGAACCCCATCCCGTTTAAGACTCTGTGGCCTGTAAAAAGGCCACCACTCAACGGACTTGACCTATTGGTTAACCACAGATGGACAACCAAGGGCCTTAGGGCCCAGCCCAAGAACCGGCCCGTTTTAACGGGCCGCGAGAGACACCCCCAAAGGGGAACTAACTGTCCCGAGGGCTCCACACACCTCAGACAGGGTGGAGTGAAGAGAGCGAGTAGTAGGCTACTTTTTAGCCTAAATTCCTACGGGAGCGGGACCTACGCGGCTGTTACCTACGGGTCCCGAAGCGAAGCGCGGGCGGTTCTCTAGTTAAGTCATATTTGGAGTTTAATAAATTACAAAAGAAGGTGTGGGTTTTTGTTTTAAGACCTCGTACATTTTGGTAATACACCGATAGAGAATCAATTTTAGAATTCCTAACATCCATTAAACATATATTATATTATAAATAAAAAAATATATGAAAAATATTTTTAATTAGTACCAGTAACAGTTAGAAAATAGGTTATATGAATAAATGATAAAGATTATTGCAACTTATTTAGAGAGTCAAAGTCTTTTATAACAAGGTAGTCAGATGTCTCACTTTTCCTCATATAAATGCGGCCACTGCGAACCCAAACGTATTTAAAACCTTTTTCTTTGGCTGCTGTCCTCGCTGCAGCATGTAGTGCTTTATTGCTCGGTGATAAGTGGTCTATAATATAAATTGGTGTTTTTGGGCCCTGCAGTCCTAAGTGAGTGCTATTTAATTTATTCTCTACGGGTTTTTTCTTATTGAAGTTAATAGCAGCCGCCAAAAATTGATCTCTAATTTTTGTGTTAATAAATTGAGCCACAATGGATCTTGGTCTGTCGTTGTTACGATTTAATTTAGCCACACGAGAGCAGTGTATAATGTTGTCTGGGTTTAATTCGCAGTTCAATACAGTTCCCAATTTCTGAACCACCTCTAACACGTTTTCGTTTTTTCTTTCAGGCACGCATTGAATTTCGATGTTGTTTGAGCGAGCGTTTTGTTCTAAGGTGTTGATACGCTGTTTCAGGTCATCGACGTTCAATTTTAAATTATTATTTTGTGCTTGCAAGTCCTCGATTATGAGTTTCGACTGACTATTTTCTTTTGACAAAGATTCAAACTGAGAGTTCATAAACTCCATAGAAGATTTCATGCCCTTGATTTCCTGGGTAATGGACTGAAGTTCCGTGCATAAAATTGAGCTTATGGTTGCATGTAGTTTTGAAACCAAAGCATTCATTTCATTTTTAACAACTTCTTGTATAACATTCTCCACGTCTGTTATCGCTACAAGAGAAGTACTAGCAACGGCAGGTGGAGAGTGTATAGCTTGTCTCTTTGAAGCCCGGACGATCACATGCGAGTCAGAGGTCCCAGTGTTGTCGACACTTTTGCTCGATTTACGTTTTAATATATTGCACATAGGGCATTCCCAAGGGGGAGTAACGTCTAAAGTATTTGCCACATTTAGAGGCACTCCAGGTGAAATTTTTTTGAGCAGGTTACACACTCCAAAAATTCTTCGCCATGCATCGAATCATTAAGTCCACAACATCCCCAGAGATTTTTACCAGTGGTAGACATATCAGATGAAACAAAATAAAATAGAAAAAAAAAATAATTAAAAAAATTTTTTTTTTGAGAAAAACTTAATGTAATAATCGGCCGGATGTTGTTAATAATGTTCAATAAAAGTTCAAATAAAAAAAAAACTAAGCACCAAACAAGTAACAAAGTTCTTATGACTTGAGGTTTGAACCACGACACTTCGAACGTAGAGTTACTGCGGATGGATGCCACACCGCTACCGCCACCGAAGCTTGTGTGAGTCGGATGAAATTAGTAAACAGTTACTACTGCACTTACGTTCAAACTTGATTTATAATTGAACGTCTGTTTGAGGTCTATTGTTTTAAACACGTTTACCCACACTGACCACTGATATTATTCTAGTAAGAACGGCTGAGTTCAAAATGTTTTGCGTTGTAACACTCTCAAACACGCACTTTTTGACGAAATATACATACACTTGAAAACGTTGTACTTTAACGATTGTAATGATATAAGATTCATAAAAAACTTTGCATTTATTACACTTGATTTCAAATAAAATTGCGGGACCGAACACGGAATACGTATGCTTCCTACAATGACCAATGACTTAATCTTAACGAAGTCTATAAATTAACTTCGTCTAAAAATTATAACGACGAATTAGCGTCGGAACTATTAACTAATTCCATTGAGTGGAAACTAATTCCACCGGCTTCCCCCCACTTTGGTGGGATTTGGGAAGGTAATATTCGAAGCGTAAAAATGCATTTACACAAAGTAGTTGGTAATCAACTACTTACGGTTGACGAGATGACTACTCTCTTAACCCAGATTGAAGCTGTGTTGAATACTCGACCATTATCCGTGTTGAGTTCCGACCCGTCGGAGCCGCTGGCTTTAACCCCGGCTCATTTCTTAACTTTAACACCATTAAAATCGTTTCCCTCTGAAACTGTATCTGAGAGTGTCAATATTATCGACAGGAAACGTATGGTCGACAGCCTTATGCAATCCTTCTGGCGGCGTTGGAGGTTGGAGTATTTGAACACATTACAGTGCCGTAATAAATGGTTAAAAGATTCCTCAAAAATTAAAGTAGGAATGGGTGTACTTCTCCATAATGAGAATAGTCCTCCATTGGATTGGCCCTTGGGCATTATAGAGAATGTACTTCCCGGTAAGGATGGGGTAGTACGGGTTGTAGATGTGCGTACCAGGTCCGGAGTATATCGCAGACCTGTAGTAAAACTATACCCGTTACCAACCCAATAAATATTAGTAATATTTCATACAGTCCACTTGTTCTTTAATTAAACTTAACTTATTAATTTAAAAATAAATTGTTCTTATTAGAATTGTTATTAAATTATACTGGTGTTTTCTTAATAGATATTATTTTGAAAGAACGGGGTTCTCTCAGGCTGGGGGGCATGTTTAGGCCAAAAATAGTGAAACAGCCATGCAAATAAATTAATAATATTCGGTATTAACGCTGCCTTCCTCCCCGCACCTTCCTCACCCTCTCGCCGTGCTGCGTATACGATATTGGCGCGGCAAAATTCCGGCAGTATTCCGGAAAGCATCATAGCAAACGTCACGGTTTAATTACGTTCGTCAAAAACCGATATAATTAGTGCACTAATCCCAAAGTAAAGGGACTCCCTGTGACAGTGATCTCGAGTGGCCACTCTTAACTATTAAAATAACGTTATTTAACTAATAAGTAAACAATTGTGTGTAAAACAAAAGTGCCGGCACAAGCGCCTCCATCAACGCAGCAAGGGTGAGTTATCTACCTAATTCCCTATTTATCCAAATTCTTATAGCCTATCCTATCGAACCAGCGCAGCGCAAACAAGTTGACTTGACAAATTCAATAGCAAATGACCATCAAAATATAAACGCTATACAATGACAAGTCGTCGAACTCTTTTAACTGATTGATGGAAGTAATTTTAGAAATGAATGTCATTACATTCACTACATTTCTATACAACAAGAATGAACTGCCAAACGTAGCTAATTCAATGTAATTACTTGTAGCGAATGTAGCGAACTTGCAGGCTGTGGAATGAGCTTCCGTCTGAGGTATTCCCAAAGCGCTTTGACATGGGGCTCTTCAAGAAAGGTGTAAAAAGAGTTCTCCTTCAGGGCCGGCGTTGCACTGGTGATTCCCCTGGTGTTGCTCGTGTTGATGGGCGACGATGACCACTTACCATCAGGTGGCTCGTCTGCTCTTACGTCTGCCCTTCAGGCTATAAAAAAAAATTGTGCGGTCATTTGGTGTTTTAACGTACTATTAAGAGTGAAGTGACACTTGGCCTAACCTGGGGTCATGGGACACCCATTGTGTAATCCACAAACGCTGGCATGGTTAATGATAATACCATTACGTAAATTAGGATTGTATGTCTATAAATACCTATAACAATATATCTTTTTGTATATTTATTAGAAGGCTAACAAGAACTGACAGGAGTGATAGGCAACGTGCAGCTAAACAGCACCCGGGGAAGTACCACCGCCCGCCAAGGTACTCAGTGCCATTCCTACCGTCATAATAATTGTTTTTAAGAGCAATTGTGTTCCGGATAGGAAGGTGTGGAGCCGGTTCACTTTTTTTAGAGGCGACCATCTCAGTCCTCAGGGGTAGCTAACAGGGGAAACTAACCAACTAACATTCTAACACCATCTACTAATTGGACTAACCACCCTAGTCCCTAAATTGGGTCTTGTTCTGAGTCGGTAACAATTGCCATGGGCGGCAGCGGAAGGGTGGTGCTGCATGCTCGTTTGCTACCTTAATTCAATAAAAAAAAAACGGGTTATTTGGGTGAATTTCAACAACCACGAATTTTGCCTAATTCCAGTGGCGAATTTTATCTTGCTGTTTCTGATATATTTTTTTGATCTAAATAATAGCTTAATTGTAGTTATATTTAGTCATGTAGTAGAGATTGCAAAAAAATATATAGGTCATGAGATATGTTCATTTGAAGTTACCAAATGCCACCGAAACTGCGTAAGAACAACTGGAATTAAAATCCTATTCACCGAAATTGATTAATGCCACAAGAATTAGAAATAAGAAGAGTATGATCATTTTAATACAGTATTTTTAGGAAAAAACTCTAAGTTAGCAACAATTTAAGCATCCCAAATTATGATACGTATATTTTACTTTTATAAAAATTGAATTCGGTTGTTGTTTAAACATTTATTAAGCTCAAAAAACGACTAAATCGCTAAAGTAGTCTGCATTACTCTCATTGAGAACTTTCCTCGTTTTACCAGCAGTCCTAGAAGAGACCCTTGTTCTCTATTGTTATGACCTTGCGTGACAGACGACAGAAGAACCTTTTTAAAAAAACTTAGTGAGAAGAAAAAAAAAGAATACAGAGCTACTCCGTTCCTAATGCAATATTAAACGCAAAAGATAGGCAATATTAAATTCGATTCAACTGATGGTTACTGGTAATCGTCGCTTATGGACACGAACACCACCAGGGGAGTCGTCAGTGCAATGCCGGCCCAGAAAGAAAAGTACCTTTCACCTTCACTCTGGGAATACCTCGGAAGGAAGTTCGTCAAAAAACAGTTGTGAGAGTCAGACTGCAGAAGTTCTCCAAGAATCCAATGAATGTGGACAGAACTTCAATCTTACTCAAACTCGTGTGGTGTGATGATGGGAGGGTGAAGAAGATCCTGGCTAAGGTGTTTTAGTGGTACTTCACACCGCAACAATTACTAATCTTACGTATAGCACAGGTATGGTCATGTGTGGCTGCAACATTTGGGCTGGTGCTGCGAAATGTCACCTATCACCATTGGATTCAGCGATGAATCGTGCTAAGAGGTTTATTGATAACCCTGGATTGGTGGAGACTAAACTTGAAAGCCTAGAGCATAGGTGCAGAGTTATTATTATTATTATTTAGGTGTCTGGGCATAGGGAACAAGTACCCCTACGAGGCCACTGCGACCATCTCTGAACTATTGTAGCCATCCCAGTTTTAGATAGATCTGGTCCCCCAGGCCTACAGTCTTAATAAACCGTAGTACGTTTCCGGGTTCCATCTCTTTAATCAGGTCAGGTTTGATTATGTGACCTCCAAGTATACGACTTCTGTAGTGGGTAATTGCTATGCAATCGCAGAGGATATGTATGGGTGTTTCCTCCGCCCCACCACAGAATCTACATGTTGCATTTTCACTTAAGCCTATATTGTATAGGTGTCGGTTGAGTCTGCAATGACCAGTGAGCAGCCTAATTATAAGCCGGATGTCTGACCGGTTGAGCACTTTAGTGGAGTAGTTTTTCGAGTAACCAGTGATAAGGGCTTTTGCCTGTCTTAGTCCGGGTGCTTTTTGCCACAGCTCCTCGCCCTGTCTCAGAGCCAAGGCTTTGAGGACAGCTCGAGAAGCTGCTTTTGAAACGCCCACCATGGGCTCTGGTCCCATGGTGGGCGCCTCCGCACCCCTCCTTGCCAGTTCATCTGCCCTTTCATTTCCTCGTATACCCTTATGTCCAGGTACCCATCCTAGGGTGACCTTGTTGTTATATCCAAGTCGATTTATTGCTTGGATGCCTTCATATACTAACTTAGAGTTGACTGTCTCCGACTTCAGTGCTAGAAGTGCTGCCTGACTGTCAGAGAGGATGGTAATACGCTTATTAGCGTAACCTTTATTAAGGTTTTGATGTACGCAATCAATTATTGCATAGAGTTCAGCCTGGAAGACGGTTGCGTAACGGCCTAAGTTTGTGTTTAACGTTATTTTAGGTTTGTTTCCGTAAACACCCGCTCCCGCTTTTCCTCCCTTGCGGGAGCCGTCTGTATACCAGACGATGTCGCCTCCTCCCAAGGGTTTTGGTGCAGCTTCGTCCCATTCTTCCCGTCGCGGTATAACCACTTGGAACAGTTTGTTGAAACTTAGCTGTTTATGTATGGCATCACTTGGCATTGCCATAATTGGACATGCCATGAGGTCTTCATAGACTTTTCTCATGACATTCGATTTATTTATTTATATATTTATTTATTTATTTATTGCATCAACAAAGTTAACACTAAAAGACATGCGCACACATATGAAATTTTTACAAATCACGGTAAGTGTTACTTCAGTTACAGATGCAAATGAATTACACTAATTACATGGTCATAATCATAGATAAAATACAGATGAATAAAAAACAATTAAATTCCTCATTACATATTACGGTTATAAGACACTGAATTAGTCACGTTAATTTCATTATAATTTTAATTTAGTTACAATATATTAAAAAGTCAGGTTAAAAGGTAATGATTTAAGAATAATGTTATACGTTTACGATATAAAAAAAACATGTTTACAATAAAAAAAAATATTACATTCGAGAATTAGAATAATGTTATACGTTAACAATATAAAAAAATAAAATAGGTTTACAATATAAAAAAATTATTACATTCGAGAATTATAAAACAACATAATTATTGATTTAAAGTTATTGAAAAATTGCAACATATTTTAAATAAATAAACTAATCGCTAAAATGTTTTTTGAAGCAATTCAAGCAGTTTGAGAAAATATCAACCATAGGGTAATTACCAGAGTTTCCTGAATAGCTAGTTTTGGTATAGCCACTGACGTACTTATGGTGTACAGTATTGTAGCCTCTCATGATACGATTTAATGGAGAATAATGGCCAAGATTAGTTCGAGCAGTTCTTAGAGCAAATGGCAATTGCCTTGGCACATTTAAGTTTATTTGGGATAGTAATAAAGGAGCGTCAATATAGCCATTAATCAGTTCGTACAGAAAGAGATTATCCAGTAGTTGTCTGCATTCAAAAAGATAATTCATGTGGAAGTGTTTTAGTCGCTGTTCGTAACTAGGTAGTTTCTTTGCTAAATTACAACTGTATGTCAAATGCCAAAGAAAGCGTTTTTGCACACTTTCCACACGATTTTTATAGACTACATAGTGTGGGTTCCATATTACACTACCGTATTCTAGAGAGCTACGAACAAGCGCATTATATACTGAGATTTTAGTGTCAGGATTTTTAAATTCTCTGCAAGTGCGCAAAACAAAGCCTAGAGTTTTAAATCCTTTATTTACGATGTTATCTATATGGAGATTGAATCTTAATTTACTGTCTACGGTGATGCCAAGATCTCTAATATGGTTTTCTTCTTTGAGTAGTTCACCACTAATATAGTAAGACCTAGGTATGTCGTGCTTTTTCCTGCTGAAGCGTACAATTTTGCATTTGTCAGTATTCAGTCTCATGCCATTCAATTCACAAAATGTGACGAGATTGTCTAGATCATCCTGTAGCAATTTCACATCTTCGAGAGAGTCAATAGTTCTGAAGAACTTTAAGTCATCAGCGAACATCAAACATTTTGAGTTTTTAAAGCAACAGGTAATGTCATTTATTATATTAAAGAATAAGGGTCCCAAATTAGAACCCTGAGGGACACCTGTCGAGGCGGCAAAAGGTCTAGATTGGAACCCCCCCATGATCACGATTGAATGCCTGTTTTCCAAATAAGACCCACACCAATTTAAAAAATTGCCGGCTATACCAGCGGATGAAAGTTTATGTAACAGTGTTGCATGATCAACTTTATCGAAGGCTTTGCTAAAATCGCAAAAGATCCCGTCTAACGAATATCCTTGGTCAACTTTCTGAGAAAGATCTTCAACATATGATACTAGGTTTGTTGTGGTTGATCGGGCCTTGACAAAACCATGTTGTTCCAATACGATAAATTGTTTGAAGTGCCACGATATTATTGGACACAACAGCTTTTCGAACACTTTAGCGAAAATGGGAATTATGGATATTGGTCTATAATTGTTAACTAATCTTGTGTCACCACTTTTGAACAGGGGAATAACATGGGCGTCCTTCCATGAAGATGGAAATACGCCGGACCTCAAAGATTCATTAAATATTATGCTGAGGGGAAGAACAATTGCACTGGCGCAAGAATTAGCAAAAATGGCAGGGATTCCGTCTGACCCTGCGCCTTTCGTTAAATCAAGTCTCTTTAATACCCGATAAACTTGATCTACAGTGACTGATATATTTGTCAGATGGTTTGTGGCAGAGACTACGTGGGACTTGTGAGGAGTAAGCACACTATTGGTGTTATAAGCTGACGAGAATTGGTCAGCGAAAAGATTGCAGATATCTGGTCCCGTGGAGGCAACTCGTTTATCTAAAGACATCTGTGCAGGGTATGAACTATCGCCGCATTTTTTATGCTTAATGAACGACCAAATAAGCTTAGGGTTAGATTTTAAAGATGATTCAAGGCGTTCTATATATTTTTTATAACATAATCCTTGGAGTTTTGAACACCTTTCCCTCAACAGTTCGAAAGTAAGTAGATCGCGGGGGTTTCTGTATTTTTTATGTTTCAATCTATATTTTAATTTTTCATTCAATGCCCTGATAAGAGAGTTGGAGAACCAAATCGGGTAATTGATTTTATTTCGGGGTCGAGGTTTAGGTACAAATTTACCAATTATAGACTTAACCCTCTGCAACTGAGGTGAAATAGTAGTAGAGATTCGACTGAGGTGGAGTCTGTCAGACGTCAATTTTAAAATGAAAATACTGTGGAAATATTTGTTGATATTAAGTTACTTATATTTTAAAAATGTTTTAGGTTTTATATAGTACTTGATTATAAAAATATGTTAGGAATAAAATTTAAATTCTATGAATAACACAAAAATGTTCACGTATTTTATTGAGATCAAAATTTCAGACTTACTGTAACGAACTAAACAAATACAATTTTTTTTTTGCTTTTTTATATTATAATAAACTAATATAAAAAAATATTGAGATCGTATGATACATTTAGGCACAAAACAGTCTTAAAGTTGAGCATATTTTTATATATCAAATTTGCAATCCTGACAAATCTGAGATGAACACTGCAGGCAAATATGCTTCTTACAGGCACAACAGGTGAACCTTGTCTGTCTTTTTAATTTACTAGGGCAAATACTGCACAGTTTTCTTGATGTTGGTCCAGGTTCTGGTGATGGTTCACGCTGAGAAGGCATATCCTTACCCAATACTCTTTTGATGGTTAGACGCAACTCTCTTGGCAGTCTATTGTTATAAACGCGCTCTTTCAGACTAGGCAGAACCAATTCTCTAGCTAAAGACAGTAAGAAGTCCGCTCTCCTCAGTTTAGCACCTGGACAATTTTGGTACAAAATAAAAGAATTCACTTCTGCTAGATCCAGGATTCTATAAAATATAACCATAGGCCAACGACGTGTCTTGCGACTGCACGAATATATCGAACATTTCTTGTCGATCTCGTCGATTCCACCTTTGGCCTGATTGTAATCTACAATCATAGTCGGTTTTTTCATTTGTTCATTGGTGCTTACTGAGTGATGGGAAGAAGAGATCAAAAGCACAGACAAATTAAAGTTATTGCCTATTTTAACAGCGACTTTCTAAATCTGCACGACTGCACGTGCGCTACAGTATTTTCTAACACAATACACATTTAACCTATACTAAAACAATGAACACAAAAATGTTCACTTATTTTACAAAACATTAAAAAATTAACTTTACAATATTGTTTTATTACGCACCCTATCGTTAAAGTATTGTCCGCAACACTGAATTCGCACCAGATGTGTGCCTCGTCGGTGGTTCTCACCAGACGTCGCTAACAAATATACTGTTGTTACATCTGACAGACACTATATAAATGTACATGTTTTACTGAGGTTATGTATACGGGACACTAAGGAAATATAAATATTTTTGGGAGGTGACGTCTGTCAGAATCAATGCTTATTGCTGTGCTTACGTCTGTCAGACACCAATCACGCCTACCACCACACCTGTGCACTGTGTCGCCAGGGGCGCACTACTGTCAGCTACCTTCAACCATTTGCGGCAGGTACTGAGCGGGACAGAGCTACATCACGCCACATGACGGAATGGCAACCTCTCATTTGTTTTCGGTGTCTGAGAGACTACCACCTCAGTTGCAGAGGGTTAAGCAAGTTGTAGAAAACTCCTACCATTTCGTCGACACTGGAACATTCCGACAGTTTAGTGAACCACGGGACTTTGTTGAGTTCATTCACAATGTTTTCGTAATCAGCTTTATCTAAACTAATATTATAAAGAGGTAATATTTTTTTGTTTGTTTGTTTTGAATAGGCTCAATAACTACTGGACCGATTTCAAAAATTCTTTCACCATTATGAATGTACATCTTTTTGACGTAACATAGGCTATATTTTATTTTGAAAAAAATTAGGGATCCTTGCGAAAACTTCAATAACTCGATAAAAATCACTATTGAAATACCTTAAATCGCGTGCGCTGCAATAACTATTGATGATGGAGCAAAATAATGTACTACGATTTTGTAGACCACATTATTATCTACAGAAAAGTCCGCGGTAGGGTATATCTAAGTATTATAGTTGCGCCAATATAAAGACTTTTATAGTTTAACAAACTATTTAAATCGGCAACGAAAATAAGATGTCGATATTCATACCATGGTATTTATACTTATCTAAATAACTTACTTTTTATTTATCAGTAGTTCAATATCTTTACATTGCTGTTTAAATTATTTTAATCGGACACTCCATTCAAAAGATATAGCGAGTTTAAAAATTTGGGTAAATTTGCTTAAAAATAACTAAGCGCTTCGCCGCATCGCGTCGCGATGTTGATTGAGCGTAGCTGAAGAGCGCATGTGCATGCAATATTATAAGTAATATAGTGAAAATACATTGTATCTAAATATCGGAGATACCTATAGACAGTAAGCTTTAAAAATAATCTTAGATCTAAAACTACCATATTTCGGATGTAGCCCCTTAAGTCATAGGGAAATGTTATAGCTTAAGTTCCAGTATAACATAATATAGGCTAATTTTTATCTCGAGAATCCTACGGGAGCGGGACCTACGCGGCTGTTACCTACGGGTCCCGAAGCGAAGCGAGGGCGGTTCTCTAGTAAAACATATATTTCGACTCATCTGCAGATTTCAGATATTCGATGTAGTCAAGTTCTAAGTCAAATTGCAAAGGAAGATGCAAAGGGTCAATCACCAAAAGCGGATCGTCACAAACCTCTATATTGCTAATAATAGAACTGTAAAATACTAAATCAAGAATTTTTTCCTTGTTATTAAGGTGTGAATTGAACTGGGTTAAGTTGTTAAGCGCCAAGAAATCTATAAGCATATTGTTTAACAAACTGTTAGACGTTGCAGGAACACAAGTTGAGTTGTTAGAAATATTCCAGGTTAAACTACTCAAATTAAAATCACCGAGGATCAAAGTCTCACCGCTATGTTTTTCCAAGATACGATTTGTGTTACTTATAAAATGGTCTAAAATATGAGTTTGTACTGGAGGAGGTATATAAACGCTACAGATATACACATGCTTAGCTGTCCTCCTTTTGTTGTTTAATTCTAATTTCACCCATACATCCTCACAATCAGATTCGAAATCAAACATGCGACTAGAATTGAAGCGATTAGAGATTGCGACTAATACACCACCTCCTTCCTTTTTACTGTGAAAACCGCTGCTCTCACGATCTCGTCTGTAAACTACATATCGGTGGTCGAATAGTTCGCTATCAGAGACGCTACTATTTAACCATGTTTCAGTCAGAACAATTATATCAAAATTATTGCAAATGATATTATTGAAAAATTCTATGGTCATTGTTCTCAAACCTCTAACATTTTGATAGCATACATTTAAAATGCCCGTTTATAACATTATATCAACTTTAGCGTATATTATGATAAACTACTTAGCGTCCCCATATTCCTAACATAGATGTAGTTAGTTTCCTCAGTTTTGCGCATAAATATTTTTCCATCGCGCACCCAGACGAATTTATAATTTAATTCTTTGGCTTTTCATCGCGCAGCAGCGTGAAGGTTTTTATTTTCAGCCGTCAGGTGTTCTGTTACGTAGATGGCACTCTTCCGGTCGCCTCCGATCCCCAAGTGAGCAGAGTTTAGTTTATCTTCCCTGTTTCTTTTGTTAAATTTGCTTGTGGCCGCAAGGAAGTCATCTCGCAGGCGGGGGCTATTGAATTTAACGAGTATTGAGCGCGGGCGATGGCTTGCATTATTTATTTTAGTCATACGAGAACAGTAGTGTATTTGAGAATTGGTTAATGGGCAATTTATCACCTTGCTCAATTATAAGACAATATCTACCACATTCTCTTGCTTCTTTTCAGGGACGCATTGAATTTCAATGTTTGACGCTCTAGAGCGTTGATCCATCTGCGCCAATCGTGTAGACAACGAAACATTAGCGGCCCGCAGAGACTCCATTTCAAATTTTAAATTCTCAATGATCGTAGAGCAGGCTGCGTGCTCAGATTTTATTTTTTCCAATTCGGCATTGAAGTGATTCATTGAGGCCTCGAGGGCAGTAACTGCATTCCGGACTTCTAGTAGTTGTGGATGAATTTGTAGTTGAAACGCAGCTTGAAGTTCCTCGCGAATATTTGCTGCAGATAAGCAGGAGCAGTTAGCTGTGCTTCGTGCCTTAGGACGTTGGGTGACGTAGTCATTTTGAGGAGATGGTGAATGGTGGGGGCGCACTGGAGTGTTGGTATTGTCACCTCCTTTCCGTTCCTTACTACGGCATAATACGCAGACCCAATTCGATTTAAATTCATCAGACATATCATTGTATTCCTTTAGAGTAATGTTCATGCACTTATAATGGTATTTTGCCAAGCAACGAACACAATTCAAGAATGAAGCATCCTTTACTTTGTTGAGACAAGCGGCACATTTCTTGGGGCTAGCCATTTTGTGATCTTTTCGTATTTGAAGATGTATTACAGCCTGTATTTCAAAGCAGTTCCGCTGACAGAGTATGTGCAATATGTGTTTTTTTGAAGTTATACTTCTTTTGGCGCGTTATGGAAATTTGATGAGGGTGAATTTGCGCTCTCCGACTCCTAATTTTAACAGCATGAAATTCGTTTTGCGATGCGCGCGCAGCTGTATGAAGTTGCCGGCTAACCACTCATACTGATTGGCCTATTTGCATTTTCAATGTAAAGTAGCGTCATCTGACAACAAAATTAAATAGAAGTACTATTTCAACACGTTACAAACAGTACCTCGTAGAAGTTATCCTAATGTTTCATAGATGGCGTTAGTATGAAACATTTTCATGAGTTCACGGCTATTTCAACACGTTACAAACAGTACCTCGTAGAAGTTATCCTAATGTTTCATAGATGGCGTTAGTTTCCATACGCTAAAGAAGTATAACTTCTAACGCGTGTACATAAGTACACACACTCTTTTTTTTATGGCAGCACAGGTTTTGCTAAGGCAACACTAGTTTTGCTATGGTAACACAGGTTTGGCTATGGCAACACTGGATTTACTATGGCAACATTGAATTTGCTATGGTATCACTTATATTTATATGGCAATGTTTAAAACTGTCTTGTGTTTGTTATGTTGGTGCAACCGTTACTTCTCTATTGTTTTTGGTAACACAAATGAGTTCTGCTGATTTGAATTTACGAATACGATTGAGTTTTTCTCTCACAATTGAACACTTTTAAAGATAATAATGGTAACCAAGCAAATTTAGTGTCCTCTTGATTATTTTGATTTTTAATTAGATAATCCGATATTTTTGAAAAGTTCAATGTGTTAATTGATTTTTGAACCTATTAGCACTCACTACGAAAACAAATTTTCACACTCAGTTTCCAAAACACAAGTTTACGTTTAATTTAAATATCCTCTAGTACTTACATCATGGATCTCCAGCTGTCAAACAAATTGGAAGACCTAGAAAAGTTGCTAATGACGCGTATGATTTCACATGAACGCAAATTGGAAAAGGTTGCAGCAGCTTCAAGTTCAAATGCGGTGCACTCGGAGATTGCTACACTATCAAGTGAGTTCGCAGAATTCAAGACGTGTGTTCATGAGGCACTGGTAAATATAAAAAGTCAAATTGAACTTCTTTCACTTGGGTTTGACCAACATGAAACTACGATGCGGAGGAATATGTTGCTATTTCATGGTTTGCCTGAGAACTCGCACGAACACCCACTTGAAACTGTCTTCCATGTTATTTCTGACAAAATGAAAGTACCGGATATCACTATGGACAACTTGAGTGTTGGTTATCGTCTCGGTTCTCCACGTGGCAAGAGCCGACCTATTTTAGTCCAGTTTTATGACTTGAATCACAGGCGAGCCGTCTGGGACAATAAAACCTCTTTAAAAGGTACAGGTATCACAGTAACGGAGTTTTTAACGCAGTCCAGGCAACGGGTTTTCTTGGCTGCCCGCAAGCATTTCGGAGTTAGACAAACTTGGACCGTCGAGGGTAAGATAGTGATACTCCTGGCTGATAAATCACGTCAAAAAGTTCAGTCTATGATGGAATTGCAGAAACTTATTGCCAAGCATCCGTTATCCGATCGTGAGACACCTGAGGAGACTAATTCCAAGACAACATCGAAGGATACGAATCCAGTTAAGAAGACCCGGCGTAACCGCTAATTAAAGGTCTATTACAACACTTCAATACAGTTTTATAACAAATAATGAACTATTTCCAAAATTAACTCAGATTACATTAAATTAAACTTAGAAATAAAGCTTACGACAAAATAATAGCAAAGTAGCAAAGGATCAGCAAGATTACTTCGGATTAAACATGGAAACGCGGCAAGTTTGGTATGGCAGTGGGTTCTACACGTCTACTCGGTCTAAGCGCTCAATTCCAAAAAAGCCCCTCCTCATAACAGCTCTGGTTCTTTATAATGTCATCTCTAACCCCCACTCCAAGCCAACCATGCCCAAACAATTATTGTTTGACGTTTCCACAAATAGTTAAAGGGATTCTCCACAGATGGCGTTGAAAGATCAGCGCAGGACTTTACTGCACTCCGACAAGTAGTTTCAGCGATTCTCCACAGATGGCGTTGAAAGACCAGCGCAGGACTTGAGTGCGCTCCGACATACATATTATGTCTCTCTTCTGTGTACCTAAATAAAGACACCACTTTTGTGTCACAAATTTTTACAATATATACTGGGTGGAACAGGACTACTCCCGAAAAAGACACCGCGCGCCCCGATACCTCGCCCCGGTCACTACTGGAGCGTGATATGATTATCACGCAACGACTTGCAGAAGCCGGTCTATTAAGTGCAGGTGCACTGGCCGCGCTGTCAGCGCACCTCACGGACACACAGAAGGCCCTATCCGACCAACCGGACGGAGAACTGACCGCAGAGGAGCGGTTCAAGCTACAGCAATGCGTCCGCGCACCGCCTAGCCCACATGAACGCCCCGCGAGACGTATGAGGAGCCCCGAGGAGGAAGGGGAAACGGAAGACGCCAAACGGCAACGTACCGCCGCCACACCAACCGCCCCGCTACCGCAGCGGGACCCCAGATTAAGGCAGAGGGCTGAAGCCCCCCCCCCGCCCACCGACTACCTACACCGCCGCCGCTACCAGTGGCGCGCCCGACGCCCCCGCCCCCACGGCGAGCTACGCCAGCCGTGTCGCGGACAACACAACCGCCACCACACCGACAGCGGTACCTACGACAACGACCACCACAGCAACCACCGCCACAGGCACGCAGCCGGCCGCCGCGCCGCGCCGCCCAAAGATCCCGCCCATAACGATCGACGTCCTCGCAGATTGGACGTCACACTTCAGGGCCATCAAGGACATCCTGGGACACCCACCCAACGCGCGCCCATACGGAAAGGGGATCAGATTCTCCCCACCGGACGAGAAGGAGTATCGTATCGTACAACAATACTTCACGGAATTAGAACAGAGAAAAGAGATCTCCTGGCACTCTTATTCACTCCCATCTGAAAGGAGCGCCAAAGTAGCCATAAGAGGCCTCCCGGCTAACACCGACCCGGATGAGATTAAGGAGGGCCTCACGGAGCTTGGATATGAACCCGAGTACGTGAAGGCCATACGTGCAAGGAAAGGCAGACCGGGTTGCATATTCCTTGCGATCCTGAGGCCAACGGAGAACCTCCTACCAGGCATATACAGCGTGACAGAGCTGCTATATATGCCCGGCGTGAAAATTGAAGCCTGGAGGGGCAAGAAAGGCCCCGCACAATGTCACCGATGTCAGCAGTTCTGGCACTCAAGCCACAACTTCCACCGACCACAGGCTTGCGTCAGATGCGGAGGCCCACACGCCGCGCGCGACTGCCCGCGCCCCCTAGAGGAGCCGGCGACTTGCGCCAACTGCGAGGGAGCCCACCCGGTGAACCATACCGCCTGTCCCGTGTTCCGTCGAGAGTCACGGAACAAGAAGGCAGGCACGGCGGCGCTAACCAGAGGCAAGGCGAGATCAAGGAGCAGGTCCGCCAAGTCACAGGCACAAAAACAACAGCCGCAACAGCAACCACAGCAACCAACAGTGATGGAGAGCACGACTGCATCACTGATGGCTGCTGCCAACGACCCGACGCCCAGGAGCCAAGCGCTCCCTATTAAAAAGAAGAAGGCCTCCAAGAAAGGGACTGCTGAGCCTGCGCAACCAGCGCAACAGCAACATCACGAAGCCAGACCAGCAGCGCAGACCTCGCTGGAAAAATCGATCACGTTGATGCTGACGCTGCTGACAGCGCTAAAGGAGGGAGCGGACCCTACGCCCATCATCCTTAAGGGACTTGCCGACCTAACAAGGCCGGACTATGGATAGCAAGCCCTTAAGGATGATCTTCTGGAATGCCCGCGGCCTGCGGCAGAAGGCCGCGCTCCTCAAATTATTGTGTAAAGAACAAGACGTCGACGTGGTTCTCGTGAACGAGACCCACCTTGCTCCCGCGGATTCTCTCAAAGTGCCAGGGTTCATTATCTACCGCCAGGATGAAATCTCGGACACAGGGCAGGTGTACCGAGGGCTGGCAGTGCTAGTGAAGAGAAAGCTGATCCACCAACCGCTTCCGCGACTACAACTGGAGAAGATGTACGCACTGGGGGTGGAACTACTCATTGGAAATTCCCCGCTGCAGATATATGCCATCTACAGACCACCGCAAAACTCTTTGAGGCTGAGCGATGTCCACAAGATCATCAGGGACTCGCCACACCCAGTGATAGCAGCGGGGGATTGAAAGAAAGAAAGAAAGAAAATCATTTATTTCATAACACAAAGCACTGCTACAATAATGTTTCTTAAATCTATATTACATACTAACAAAAGAAAGAAAAAAAAAACAACGCAGTGCCGTGCAGGTGTTACGTGAAAAAGGTCACATTCAGCGAGGCTCGCTGTTTTTCAATGTGACCTACGGCGCCGTGCGGTGCGCACGTAGGTGCGGAACGTGGCGAACTTGCTTAACAAAATAAATAGTAATAAAAAAAAACAAAAAAAATTATAATAATTACATAGTAGTTGATGTTGAATCCTAATAACTAACAGTACACTAGCAATAGTAACAACAATTATAGTGGACACATGAAAACAAGAACAGCACTTATACGAGTATAACTATAACTGAAATTAATGCTACCTACGCAAGGAAGACAAAATCATATACTTAGAATAAAACGTGCAATATGGCTAGGTCAAAAACAAATGAACCAATGGAATTTTTATCCGCTGAGAGCTCGGGCCATGACAATTAAGGCAAGTACTCAAAATTAAGGTGTTTTAAATAAATATTCGGCATTTTAAATGTAATTGGATTGAGCACGTGTGTGCGTGTTTGTGTATGCGTGCGTGAGGTGCGAGTGAGTGTGTGTGAGGTGTGAGTGTGTGTGTGTGTGTGTGTGTGTGTGTGAGAGTGTGTGTGTGTGAGAGTGTGTGTGTGTGTGTGTTTGTATGTTAGTGTGTATGTGCGTGTGTGTGTGTGTGTGTGTGTTAACAATTTACAACTAAAGAGATTTCTGAACATTTAATAGGTACATTTTATATTTAATTTTAAATGAATTAACTGTTTTCAGGTTTCGTAACGGTGGCGGGAGATTATTCCAACACTTCGTGGCGTTATACAGGGTGTAAGGGAACTGCTCACGAATATTAAAGCAGGTGATAGTGATGATGATGATGATGAGTGAGAAAAAAAATCGATTTGGATGAAAAAAAAATGAAAATTTTTTAACGTTTTTTTCGCCTTTTTCATGTTTTATCATCTTAGTAAAGCTAAACGAAACGATAATTTCATAAAAAAACATCACTTTTTTTTAAAAAGAAAAACCAGCAATGTATAAAATAGATCGCGCGCAGTCGCACGCGGTTCAATGACCCGCGCCCTCCTGCCTCCCGCGCCGCGCCGTCGCGCCTCGCTATACCTAGCCTACTCCTAAACGCCGTATACTACCTACTGTAAATAAATAAATAACGCTTTACACTCATAGCCCCAAACTAGGATTCCCTGTGTCGTGGGTGCCATGGACAACACACAAGACAAAGACACACACCCAGACCAAGAACGGAAATTCAAACTCATCATTCAAATCTCCGCCTCGCTGGAAATCGAACCCAGGACCCTCTAAACAGCGATCCGGCGTGTTATTGCGCCGATCGGGTCGTCAAATAAATTTTTAACATGTACATCATCATCTTAACCCATCATGGCCCACTATTGAGCACGGGTCTCTTCTCAAAATGAAAAGGTTAAAACCATAGTCCACCACGCTGGCCAAGTGCGGATTAGCAAACTTCACACACCTTTGAGTTTTGCGAACTCTCCGGCATGCAGGTTTCCTCACGATGTTTTCCTTCACCGTTTGTAGCGAGTGACATAAATGCTTAAAACGCACATAACTCCGAAAAGTCTGAGGTGCGTGCCCTGTAATTTGAACCCGGACCCTCCGAATAGGAAGCCGAATTCTTAACGACTAGGCTATCACCGCTACAACAACATGTACAACAACAAGCTTTTTCATCCATGTATGTGTACGTCCGTTTGTTTATTATTTTAGGTATTAAGTTATGTACATTTTTAAAGCAATTTAGTAATAACGTAATAGGTAAGTTATCACCGCCGCCGCCGGGCTGCACCTACTGCCAAAGACCGAAGCCGACAAACAAGCCGAAAAGCCGACACGCCGACCGCCAAACGAAGCCGACAGCTTATGAACGTTTAGGGTCCGTTCACACCGACTTGCTCGGAGAGCAGAGCAGATTTTTATCACGATGAAAATTAGTTTTGAATAATTGTATTAAGGTTTATTTTTGCACGAGCACTATTTTGTCATTAGGATGCTCGAGGAATGATCGAACGCGTTTAGTGTGAAATAAAAAGAGGAGCCGATCGGCTCTGATTAAGTGCTTTTTCTCGCTCGCTCGACTTTGAAGATCTTTTCCATACGGTCTATGTACCTACCCTGTACTTGTCTCCTTGGCGTCTCCGCTCCGATCCGGTCTGAGTGAACAGAAAATGCGAACTGATGCTCTTTGAGCCAGTCGCTGTGAGCGAACCCTTACTTGTGCCGGTCGTTGTAACAAAATGTACCTATGCCTTTGACGGTATTTCTAGGGATGTAAGGTTGTTGTAATATCGATAAAAATATCGATAATTATATCGAGGCAATGAAATTATCGATAGTTGATAATATCGATATTTTGGTCGATAATATCGAATTTATTTAAATTTAAATAAAAAATATGAAGTTCATAGAGATTCTTTTGTTTCATTAGTCCTTACGGACAGGCAAAGGGGCTAAGCCCGTACAGCCAAAGAAAATAGAGAAATAAAACAAGTGGAGGATGTTTTTTATTTGTTTATGTAAGAAAAGGCTAATGTTCGAAGCCCAAACAGCCTTATCTAAGGTCGTGAATTATCGATTTTTATTCGGATATGATATCGATATTATCGTATCGTTATAGCGCAAATATCGATAAATATCGATATTATCCATTATCGATTTTCCGATATATCGTTGCAACCCCTAGCATTTCTTTGAAAATATCACTATTTTGGATATTACGTTAACCACAGTCAGTTCAGTTCCGTGTCGAACTGTTGACCGCCATACGCGCGCGAGCGAAAATACCTAAGTTTTGTTAATTTAAGTTGATATTGCCTTTTTGTTAAGTTTGCTGTTTTGTTTCTTGTTAAGTTTGTTTTGTTTTGTTTGTAGTTTTGTTTAAAATAATGCCTAACGCGTTCGTTTATAGTGCTCGTGAATACGGAAACATGTTAATGTGCCTTGGAGAAGCTCGTGGAAATGCTTCACATGCATTACGAATCTACCGAGAGAGATTCCCGACCGCCCGACATCCGGCTGACTCTCGCCTGATAACGGCAGCATTCCAGCGAGTCTTGGAAAATCGGCCAATTGCTCCAGTAGCAAGAGGAGGTGGAAGTCAAGTCGCTGTTCAGCCCGTGGAGGCTATTTTAGATGTTGTTCGCCGTAATCCAAACCTGGGTACAAGAAGTATCGCCAAATTGTTAAGGCGTCAGGATGGAACAATGGTGTCACACTGGACAGTCCACAAAGTATTAAAGCGTAATCGAATGCGTCCATACAAAGTGCATAAAGTGCAAGCTTTAGTACCAGTCGATTACGAGCGCCGGCGAGTTTTCCGCCGATGGTTATTAGACCAGCAGCAACGTATACCTGGTTTCATTTCGAATGTCATCTGGACGGACGAATCAACATTTACCAGAAATGGAATGTGGAACCGAAGAAATACACACGTGTACTCTGAGGTAAACCCGCGCGCTGTTCTACAAACCGGGCACCAGACCCGATGGTCGGTTAACGTATGGGCAGGTGTATTTAAGGATCGCATACTAGGACCAGTCTTTCTTCCACGACGACTCGACGGGCAGCGATACTTAGAATTTATAAATGAACAGTTGGTGGATATTTTAGATAATCTGTCGTTGGCTGAATATCGCCGAACTTGGTTCCAGCATGATGGCGCACCTCCACATGTCATAAGATCGGTCAGAGAGCGCCTCACCGAACTATTTGATGATCGCTGGATCGGCAGACTAGGACCACACGCATGGCCACCGCGCTCGCCTGATCTGACCCCTTTAGACTTTTTTTTATGGGGCTATGTAAAAGAGAGGGTTTTTAATCGGGAGTGTAAAAGCGCTAACGACATGCGCCAAAGAATAATAAGTGTCTTTGACAAACTCAGGACGAGCTGTGTCGAAGACCCCACGCTGATGCCCCGTCTGCATGAGGAAACAAAACGCCGAGCCCAAGTCTGCCTCGAAATGAACGGAGCACATTTTGAGCCGCATCTCATAAGACCGCGGAGGATTTAGATCGGTAAGCTATTTTATACCTTTTTTAAATAACTTATTACTGAATTTATTGGTTTAAAAAGGTACATAACGTAATCCCTAGAAATAATAAACATACCGACCTACACATTGGATGAAAAAGCTGGTTGTTGTACATGTTAAAAATTCATTTATTTATTTTTCATAGTAGGTAGTAAAATAATAGGTTATTACGGCGTTTAGGAGTAGGCTAGGTATAGCGAGGCGCGACGGCGCGGCGCGGGAGGCAGGAGGGCGCGGGTCATTGAACCGCGAGCGACTGCGCGCGATCTATTTTATACATTACTGGTTTTTCTTTTTAAAAAAAAGTGATGTTTTTTTATGAAATTATCGTTTCGTTTAGCTTTACTAAGATGATAAAACATGAAAAAGGCGAAAAAAACGTTAAAAATTTTTCATTTTTTTTTCATCCAAATCGATTTTTTTTCTCACTCATCATCATCATCATCATCATCACTATCACCTGCTTTAATATTCGTGAGCAGTTCCCTTACACCCTGTATTTAAAACTACCACGAAATGCTGCAGTCCTATGCGATGGTATCTTGAGGCTGTAGCTTGAAGCCCTAGTTAGATGAAGAGCATTTATATCCTTGGACCAAATTAACTTGTCGAATAGGTACGATGGTGATTTATGCATGACGATGTCGAATAATAACGAAGCAAAGTGCAACTGTCTACGGTACTTCATCTTTAAAACGTTACCGCTATTTATGTAGGGTGTTACGTGACAGCGTGGCGGGATATTGTAACAATATCGGGCGCAAGCGTTTTGAACTCGCTGAATTAGGTTTTGCGAGCGGGACAAAAGTCTAGGTCCAATTACGGCGTCAGCATAATTTAATTTGGAAAGAACTAAACTCTCGCATAGCTTTAAACGCAGATCTAAGCCAATAAACTGACGAATTCTGTACATAACTTTGAGTCGATAGAAACAATTTCGGGCCACATTAATTATATGTTTTTCAAAACGTAAATTCTCATCCATCAGCACGCCTAGATTACGCGCTTCAGAAACTCTTTCTATCTGTTTACCGTCTATTATAATTTTTGGATCCTTAGTTATAATTTTTTTGACCTGTTTTTTACTACCAATAATTAATTTATTTTTTTTATTTATTTTCTTTATCTCAGGCAACAATAACCCATAATTTTACAATTTTATAATTAGGTACACTTTTACATATAGTTTAAAATTACATATTAAAAGTCAAATTAAATTTACAAACAAATTAAATTAAATCAAATAAAATTTCAAATCATAATAATAATTAATATAAAAATTAAATCAAATCAAATAACATTACATCATAAATAATAATAATAATAATTAAAATACAAATATGATCATAATGCTCTCTCCGGAATTGGCACCGGTGCGTGTCTGCCTAAACAATGCTGGATGTAGCAACAATCGAACCTAGCCGCAATCATTTTTAGCACAATGTTCGGGCTGCCCCGAATTCTGCGGACCAGAGACGCACATCGCTTACGCATGGTGGTATGAAAACAATCAGTGCGAGCGTCCGCAAACATTCCCGAGGCACTGCAGTATCGGGGCAGCCCCAACAGTATCCTAAAAGCGTTGTTGTACAGGACGCGGAGGTCATTGTACTTTTTCTTTGTGTAGTTAGCCCACAAGCTACACGTGTACAAGGATGTACAGTACGCTCTAAATAGCGTGACCTTAACTTTGGCTGAGCAGCGTGCAAACCTGCGGGCTATCATGTTTGCCCTCATCGACAATGCCCTCCGCTCCCGCTCAATATCTGCATCATCCCTGAGGTCTGTGGTGATTACGTGCCCTAGGTACTTGAAACGTTCCACCAGTTCAAGTGGGACACCAGCTAATAATACAGGTGGAACAACGGAAGGGCTTTCCCTACCAGCAGCCTCAAACACCATACATTGGCTCTTGGTAACATTGTATTTCAGGCCATGACTACCTGCATATCGCTCACAAATCTGGACGAGCCTCCTCATGCCACAGATCGACGCACTCAGCAACACCATGTCGTCCGCGTAGCTTAGGTTATTTACACACACTCCGTCAACATGACAACCGACATGCTGACTACTGAGTGCGACGATCAGTTCGTCCATGTATAAATTGAACAGCGTTGGAGACGTTAGCCCTCCTTGCCTTACGCCGCAGTCGAGCCTGTATGAATCCGACATTGCCCCCGCCCAACGAACACTATTTGACTGGTGCGCGTACCAATACTGGAATATACTTACTAGTTCTTGTGGTATTCCTGTACGCGTAAGTTTTTCCCATAGTACATCATAAGATACCATGTCAAATGCCCTGGATAAGTCGAGGAAGCACGCGTATACAGGAGTCTTGCGATTTGTGTAATATTTGACGGTGTGCTTAAGGCACAGAATAGCACTTTCAGTGGACAACCGAGGCCGAAATCCGAATTGGTTATCGTGCAGCTTCACATATTTACTTAGCTGTGTATTAAGCAATCCGTCAAATACCTTAGCCAAAACAGTAGCAAGAGAAATGGGCCTGTAGTTACTTTTATCGCTAGGGTCTCCAGTTTTATTTTTCACTACAGGTACCACCACCGTTTTCATAAGTTCGTTTGGCAAATAGGAATGACCCACACACAGCGAATAGAACATAGCCAATATCTTATATATATCAGGTCCGGCGTGCTGGATATGCTCAATGCTGAGTCCGTCGTGCCCTGGAGATTTTCCTCTCGTCATTTGCTTTACTGTGTTAAATACATCTTCCGATCGAAATGAAATTCCTAATAGTTGTCCGTTCATGTCAGCATTGTGCACCTCCATCGGCAGACCCAGATTTGGTTTTATAGCAAAATGTGATTTGAAGGCATTGGCTATGTCTTTAGGATCCACCATACCATCCACGCTCACCGGCAGTCCAGGGCGTAGATTTAATCTGTTTGTCTCCTGCCAAAAACCACGGAAATCACTCTTACAGTGCTTTTCTGCCAGGATGTCCATTTTTATTTGATCCTGTCTATCTTGACACCACTTCAATCGCGATTTAAATATCCTACGACTTTCACACATAGCACTGTGTAATGGGCCGGATGACGGTCTACCATATAGCAACCAGTCCTTAAATCTAGCCCTGGCCTCCCGGTGCGCGCTACTGACATATCTATTCCATCCCACAACGCGTGGGCCACCCCCATCCTTCCTCGCACTTCCTCGACTCACCATTGCTGCGTTCCTCAGAGCGAACACAATGTCAGTGTATAGTTTGTCCAGAACACGCCTATGGTCACTATTGCTACAGAAACAGCCAGCGCAGCCTATGCACTCCGGAGGTAAGTCAATAGCTTTTAATCTGTCATTGCATTCATTAATATATACATTCACCTGCATGGCATTTCTTACGCCCCATACTATGTCTTTATTATGATTTATAATTTTAGGTATCATTGTCGGGGTAATTAAACTTAAATTGCATTCTATAATAAGCGGATAGTGATCAGACCATCGTGAGTCATATTTTACATATATATCTGTAACTGTTTGCTTAGCCGAGTAAGTTGCTATACAATGATCCAGCCAACTGGTGGATCCATGCGCGTCACTAATAAAAGTGAACGTGCCCGAGTCCACTCCAAGCTTATCTACTCGTACGTCTAAACACGACCAGTATTGTGCATTGCAAATATTGGTTAATTCATTGTAAAACAACTTACCCGGGTCCGCATTGAAGTCGCCTAGAATAAACACTGTCTCTATTGAATGTTCACCAATGATTTGCACTTAAACAATTTATATATTCTTCCAAATTTTCAACGGAATTTGTCGGCATATAAACACTCATCACAATTAGTGACCTATCGCACATCACTATTTTGACAGCACATATGCGTGGATTATCACATTGTATCACTGATATTCGTTGGAACGCGCTATATCGATAAAGAAGTGCGACACCCCCGTACGCACGGCCACGTAAAATATCGACTGATGTATCTACTGCCGATGTCGCTGTATAACCGAAACCACTATCAATTGTTGCGATATATGGTATGTCGTGCGGTAGCAACCAAGTTTCCTGAAGACATATGACGTCACACGTACGACACAGGTTCCTTATATCATCAACGGAGCGCTTGATACTTTTACAGTTAAACGTAGCAAAACGACAAGGGCCACTATCCATTACTAATTTTGTTCGGACCGATATCAGTGCGATTATTTCCACTGTTCTTCTGTATTTCTATATTTCTGTTTTTAAAATGCACGAAGCGACGGAATATTACGCCCTCCGGCCATATTTTCTCCTCCATATACTTAGATAGGTTGGACTCAGATATGAAAAATTTGTACGCTTTGTGTCCTCTTTCAACCTTCATTTTTATTTTCTCAAGAGATACAGTTTCTTGCGTCTTATTATAAATATAATTAATTATGTCGTCTTCTGTCGTTGAGGTATGTACGTTACTAATAAACATAGGTATTTTTCTTTCAGCGGCACGAAAACTGCACATCATATCTCGTGCTATACCTGTTTTTCCATGAAAACGATATTTCTTTTGCTTTTTACTATTCCCTACTGTCTGCCAACCCTCGCTGCCCTTAATTCGACTATTGCTAGTTTCACGATCGCACGACAATCGTTCATTTCTTACATCGCTATTATCTACGCATTTAGTAGTATCAGTTATAGCAGTCAGCTGTTTCTGCATCTGTTGCTGCGCTGGATCAAGCGACGAAATCGGCGCGCTCGGTTCGGCCGCGGCAGGCCGGGCGCAATCGTCCGGTTCCTGACTCATCGCTCGCTCCACCGGCGTCCCTCCCGCGCACCGCACTTCCCCGACGCTAGCAAGCTCGATTTCGGTCGACCGTTGCCGCCCAGTACCACTTCGAATAATTTGTTCATCTACCCTCTCTTCTCGACACGACGGAGATGTATTTTTGCCTTCGTTGTTTACAATAGAACCAAATCCGTCATGTGACAATATTCCCATAGGGCCACTGTCTACCCATGCACCGCGTTTTGTGTTAACTTTGAACGCCGACGCCGGTGGCAGGGACTCATGTTTTAGTCGTAGTATATCACTTTTTATCTCCTTGTAATCCTCCAACGTAGCGTACGTGTTTTTTATATGCTCTATTTCACTTTTTATTACTAAAATATCCTTTAAAAGCTTTGAGCAGTCCAAATGATCGAAGAGAATAGGGGGCAGTTTCTCGAGTTGTCTCGCCACAAATACTGGAATCAAGTCAGGTTCGACACTTTTAAACAGTGCTATGATGTCTGCTAAGTCCCGTTCTTCCTTTCCTTTGTTTTTGCGTATAATTTTTCTTCTGTCCCCTGGAATTGAGTCGAATAGAAGCGATTTTGCAATATTTATTTCTTCTTTCGTAAACGATGAGCTGCAAATACGTATTAACGTTTCTTCATCTGCCACTGACACCTTATTTTGAATGAACGATAGTAGTTCATTTATTACCAGATTGCAATTGTTACACTTTACAACCTTCGTCATTATTATTTACTCGCGCTCAGACGTTTCGTTACGGAGACGCTCAACACGCGCGCGACAGTTGCCGATGCGCACGCTCGACTGAAAAACGACGCTCGATTAAAAATTTTGATTTTTGTGGATTAAGAACTAAAGTGTTATTGTTTGACCAATTGAATACACGCTCTAAGTCGGAATTTAATTTTGCCACCGCCGCTTGTGTCTCATCAGGCTTAAAAGAAATAGAAATTTGAAGATCGTCAGCATAGATATGAAATTTACAGTGTTGTATGTTATTTACAACATCTGCGCTGTAAAGAATGAATAGCAAAGGGCCTAGTATGGATCCCTGCGCAACTCCCCTTTTTATTGGCCTGTCAGCTGAATAGTCCTTCTTCTGTTCCAAAACAACCGACTGAGATCGATTCAAAAAATAGCTATGGAACCACTGTACAGCCTCTCGAGTTAGCCCATAGTATGTCAATTTAGAAAGGAGTAAATTTATGTTAATGCAATCAAATGCGCGGCTATAATCGAGTAAAACAAGAATGGTTCCCTCCCCCATATCCTGAGCCGTTAGGACATCATCAACTACGTTCATCAAGGCTGTAGTAGTGCTCCTTTTTCGCCTGAAACCTGACTGAGTAGAAGGTAAGATATTATTTTCTTCTAAATATTTTGTCAGTTGGCTACACGCAATTTTCTCTAATATCTTGGATACGTTTGGAAGTATACTAATAGGTCGGAGGCCAGACAAATAAACCGGGTTGTCACTCTTGGGTATTGGTTTCACCAGTGCTTTCTTCCAGGTATCAGGGAACGTGTTAGTGGCAAAAGATGTATTTATTGATGTTTTAATTACGTCAAGAGTACAAGATAAAGTGAGTCGAATCATTTCCAGAGATAACCCATCGGATCCTATCGCATTTGAGTGTAGTGACTTAATGACTTTAACAAAGTCAGATTCTGTTATCTCTTGGAAACTGAATGACGCTGAACAAAACCTGTGAAATTCGTAATATGTAAGAGTTGATAAAGGTACTACATTGGCACCAGGGACTTCTAAAAAATGCGCATTAATTTGATTTGCATCAGCTAACCCCTTAGGAAGAGAGATGTCGCTCTTTACTTTTATTGTGACGTGCCGCTTTAAGTATTTCCACATTAAGTGAGGGCTCTTAATGTTAGAATTAATAAAATGGTTAAAATATGCTCTTTTCTCAGACGACAATGCAGTAACGACGAGTTTTTTAAGATCTTTATAATATTTTTTATGTGAATCTAAGTTAATTACGGCAGCTCGGGTGCTAGCCTCGTTCTGTTTCCTTATCATGACACGAATGGTATAGGTGATCCAAAGGTGGGGAGGATCCTTTGCAAGGAAGGTCCTTATAGGAGCATGAGCATCGAAAAGTGACAACAGTTGATTTGTAAATTGTGAAATCATGTCGTTAACATTGTTAAGTTGTTGGATACTCTTCCAGTCTATAGCTTGAAGATCATTTCGGAAACGGTCCATGTGTATATCTTTTAACGGTCTATATGTAATTAATTTAGGGGAAACAACATGTCTAAGACCATTCATCTGACAGGTAATAAAAGCATGGTGACTTAACTCCGGAATATAATTAACTTGGATATTCGAAATGAGGGCATCAGAGCATACAATATCGAGAAGTGTCTCACTATGTTCTGTATAATGAGTAGGCACTGTAACGAATTGTTGTAAGTTTTTGTAAGCTAAAAATCCTAATATAATTTTAGTATTTGAATTTTGGCTGCTGAGCATATCACAATTAAAGTCACCCAACAAGATTGTATGCTTATGCCATGCAAAACTAGCAAGGGAATCAGTTAATGCGTCTATAAATGTTTCCATGGATAGCCAGGGTGGCCGATAGGCGGTTCCAACAAGAATACTAGTTTTATTAACTGTCATGCTAAACCACATTTGCTCGACAAGATTTGCGACAGGATGAGGAAGAACCTTTATTTGTAATCCGTTCTTTAAGTAAAAACCGATGCCACCCCCCCTCCCCCTTATAGAAGTGGGGCGGGGAGTATGGATCATCCGGTAGCCCGGCACCGAGGGCGCACGACCTTCCTCTCCCGGTCGAAGCCAGGTTTCGTTGATAGCCATCACATCGACGGCGTGATCAAGCATGGCCGCAATAAACTCTTCGTGTCGTGTCCCTAGTGAACCTGGATTTAATAAACCAAATTTTACTTTATCTGATCTAACCATAAATAAAATATATATAAGTCCAATACTGATATATGCGCAATAATTTACGTGTAATTTTTACTTTAATTTTAGTTAAAATTGTTTGATAATCTGAAACTTTCCTTACCAAATCGATATTGCGAGTGGTATACGACTGTGACCTGTGACAAATTCCAGTAGTAAATAGATAATAAAATACGTGATTTAGCATTAAATTTGTGTGTAAATGATATATTGATATTAAATTGCTAATGTGACAAATATTATTGATTTTACGAGTATGAATTTTAATATTAGAATACGTTGAAATTGCTAGTGTTTTTTGTGTTGCATAATGTTTAAATTGAAAATATGAATCGACGTAGGATAAATAATGAATTATAATAAAGACCCAATTCAGAGTGATAAAAATTGCATTTTTATTTATTTTTAAGGTTGCATAATTTTTATTTGTTCCACTACTTAGTCTGCTGAGAATTAACGAAGACTCGTTGAACATCGGCTTCAGATCGCAATCGCACCGCCGTTGAGTCTGTGTCGCGTCTGGCATAGATGCGCCCGTCTCGGGACCAGACATATTTCCATCCCTTATCCTGGGCCTCTTGTCGAGCCTTTCGAAAAAGCTGTCGATTTAGCCACGTTAGCCGCTCATTGATGTAGAAGCGGCGGGGCGGGGTAGTCGCGGTCACTCCAGTCGTATCCGCTCCGCGACGCGCGCGAGCAGCCGAGATCAGCTGATCGCGCAGCGATCGGCGCGCCAGGCGCACGACGAGGGTGCGGGGCCGAGGGGGGGTATCGGAGGGGCCGGCGCGAGCTATACGCGGTTTGCCACTCCGCGTAGCAAATATAATGTCGCGCTCGTCGATGGTGACGCCCACTTTCTGCGCAATCAAGGAGGCGACATGGACAGGATTCTCGCCCGCTACTTCTTCCACTCCTACCACCTCCAGGTCAGCTAAGTATGACTCCTGGTCACGATCATTTAATCGACGCTCTATCTCAGCTGCTATGTCAAACCCAGCGCGATCCCCTAATTTTTTTTCTACATCAGTGATGCGCTTAGAGCAGTTATTAATTTGACCCTCCACGGTGCATAGACGGCTATTTAGTTCCGCGACTGTAGAATTTAGCTTCGTGACCTCGGCTTTAAAAGTGGTCATTTCAAGGCAACAACTGGTAAGTTTTTCCATAAAATGAGCCATCTGTTTTCTCATTAGCTTAATTTCTTGGGCTAGATTGGTTTCCTCGCTGTCCGACTGATGGTGATGATGAGATGCAGCGTCATTAGAGGTATTGTCAGGGGGATCTGAACCAAAGCTGTCCGACTGTGGAGTACTTGTTTTGGCTGATTTTGCTGTGCACTTTTTACAAGTCCACTTAGCTGGTAGGCGGGCATCAGGCTTTATGTTTACGCAATGACGGTGAAATGTTAATCGACACGACGAACACTTAGCGCCATCTGTGGCCGTGAACTTCCCACAGATGTTACATTTGCTAGTCATGACTGAGACTGACTAAAGCAGATCGATCAACGTAACTGCAGTACGTAGTACACTTGCTATCGCTAGATGGTGCGATTTGTGAAACTTGTAATAAATAATGATTTAGAATTAAGTTTTTAATTATTTTATTAACTTGATATTTGACACAGATTTTTGTATATTAATTGGCACAAATTAACGTTATTAAAGACCAGTAGTCCGCAAAATATAATATAATATAGATTGGAATATAAAACATCAAGGATGGCACTGTTCCACCTCCAGTAGATACGGTGAATGGATGATCGAGGACGCTGAACGACATGGGTACACCATAGATGGACCGATCGTCCCGACCCACTTCCCGGATCAGCAGCAATTTCTACCAGAGGTGATCGACTTCGCGGTACACCGCGGATTGCACTGTCAGCCCATTCTGGAGACCCTACAGGACGCGATGGGTTCAGACCATTTGCCGGTACTGCTCGTCCTGGCGGCAAACCCAACCAGGATCCCAGCGAGACCACGTCGACGCATGGATTCGACGAAATTCACAAAGGAACTGGAAATCACTACTCCAACTCGGCCAATACGGAAAAGCGAGGAAGTCGAGCGCCTCGCGGAGGACATCACTGCCAGTGTCCAAACCGCGATGACTCACGCCTCCCAGGAAGTCAAGGCCCAGGGGAGCCTTCAGCCTTTGCCCCCTCGAATCAGAAAACTCCTGGAGAGGAAAAGGCACCTCAGGAAGCGCTGGCAGAAGACCAGATGTCCTCAGCTCAAACATGAGCTCAACAAAGCCACCGATGCGCTCAAGGCCGAGTTGGCAGCGGACACGGCCGCGAGCTGGGAGGATTACGTCTCATCGATTGGAGACGATTGGGCATCAATACACAGATTATGTAGATCCCTCACGAATACCCCACCTCCGGTTCGACCGCTCATGCACAGAGATGGCACGCTAAGATACCGCGCCGAAGACCGGGCGGAAATCTTTGCGGATCACCTGGAACGCCAATTCCAACCAAACCCCACGGTGGAAGTGGATCACGTCGCAGCAGTCGAGCGCACAGTCGCCAACTTTCTAGCTACGCCTATAGCTCCGGAAGAAGAGCACATTGTCTTCTCACCGAGCATGGTGGTACGTGAGCTGAAGAAGTTACCAACCAAGAAGGCCCCTGGACCCGATGGCATAACCAATGCAGCGCTGCGGCATATCCCTACTAGAACTGTGGGAGCCGTCACACGACTGTTCAACGGGATAATGCGCACGGGGACCTTCCCGACAGCCTGGAAGACCGGCCACGTCATCATGCTCCCGAAACAGGGGAAGAATATCCTGAAGCCCGAGAGCTATAGGCCGATCCAACTGCTCTCCACCTTATCGAAGCTCTTCGAAAGGCTCCTGCTGCGACAGCTAAGTGACCACATCGTTGCTCGTCCGGAACAATATGGGTTCCGGCAAGTACACAGCACGACACTCCAGCTAGCCAGGGTACTGCACCACATTTCCGCGGCGCTTAACAAGCGAGAACGCGTATGTGCGGTATTCCTGGACATGGAGAAGGCGTTTGACCGGGTTTGGCACGACGGCCTGCTCTTCAAGATCATGCAGACGTCAGTGCCAAAGCGTGCCATCCAAGTGATTTCCAGTTTCCTCTCGGACAGGAGTTTTAGAGTGACGGTCGACGGCACCCTATCTGCGGCCCGCCCAGTTATGGCTGGCGTCCCACAAGGAAGCTGCCTCTCGCCTACCCTCTACTCGTGTTACACGGACGACATCCCTGCGGAGGGGGGCGCCATGCTCGCCCTGTACGCGGACGACGCGGCGTACCTGACCACTTCCATCAAGTCAGGTCACGCCGCCGTGAAGATGCAAAGATGCTTAGACGCCCTCCCCAAGTGGTTACACGAGTGGAGGATGGCTATTAATGTCAAGAAGACGCAGGCCATACAATTTGGATGGACAACGATGCGCGACCCCACTCTAAGACTCCTTAACGAAGATATCGCCTGGTCCAAACAGGCTAAGTATCTTGGAGTAACCCTCGATCGATTCCTGTCATTGAAGCCACACATTACCAACGTAGTGAACCAGGCTAACGCAGCAGCCGCAGCGCTACGTCCAGTGCTCTCCTCGAGTCTCCCGCTGAGGGTTAAGATCGCAGTATGGAAGACCTACATTCGCCCCAGACTCACATACGCGGCCCCAGCCTGGTACGCGCTACCGTCTGAACCACAGCGCAGGCGTCTCCGAGTGGTTCAGTCGAAGGCGCTGCGCCGGCTGGCAGGGGCGCCGTGGTGTGTGAGGAACGCCACCATCCAGCGGGACCTCAGAGTCGAGAGCCTGGACGCCCACGTGGAAGACCTAGCGCTGCGCATGTTCGCGCGCGCGGACGCGGCGCGGTTTCTGCATCTGCGGAACCTGGCGCCGCTCCACGCCCGCCCCCCGGACCGTTGGGCACTCCCGCGCGGCTTACTGCGCGGGAGCAGCTCGACATGAAACCTCGGATACGACCTCAAGCCGCCGCCCGGTCACTGATCGGCTCCTGCTGGGCTTCCCACCAGCGGGATCAACCTGGTAGGGCCTGATCGCCCTGGCGGCGTGAAACCGGACATGACACCACGACCACGACCTCATTAACCCACTCAACACAATTGGACAATCCAAGAGGGTCCAAACAGGACCACAACCCAAGGACCGGCCCGTCGCTACGGGCCGCGTATGAAACCTCAGCCAGGGGGCCACAGGCCCCGAAGCTGAATCCCCACGGAAACAAATCCGTGAGAGAAGACAGGGACGGTACTCCCGAAAACTGAAAGGGGGCATTCAGACAACCCTTCTGAACATTCCTGTGTAGAAATTTTGTTAAAAAAAAATTCAATGACGTCACCATGTTTTTTTTACTTTTGCAACTAGGTATGTGTAGTATGACACAACAGCAAAGTATTTTTGTGATTATTTATTTAAATTAAGCTGAAAATGAAATAATGATAAAAAACAGCAATGTATCGCGATCGCCTAATTTCGCCTCGATCGACCTCGAGCGGGCTGTCCAAGTTCACCGAGCGGCGCGCGGGCATTGCTCCTTATATTGCTTCCCGCCCCCACCCTCCCGCACACTACATCAGCGACGTGATTGCGCGCGACCTCAAAGTACCGTCCGTCGCGGAGTTTGTGGGCCGATTGGCAAAGGCGATGTTCGCCCGCGCCTACAATGGCCCACACGAATCACTGAGAGGTATCGCGCCTCTCCACGCTCGTCCTCCCGAGGGCTACCCGCTTCCACGGGAGCTCTTAGAGTCAGGCGACTCCCCCGACCATCTGGGGGAAGTCTGACTTTGACCCAGCTAGTCTAACTTGACGCTGATAGGACCCCCTCCGCCGGGAGACAGTTCTCGTTCACGCTCTAGTAAAAAGGTGATCCTTGAGACCGCAATCCCCCTCGCCAAGTTCCCGTAGAAAGCGCGGAGGCGATGTACGACTGTGCTGCTGTTGCACACTACATCATTTGCACATAAGTTTCAGCTGTGTGGTCACGCTGTGCATACAAAATTTAAACCTTCATGTAGGTAGAACAATCCTAACTACCCAACAATTAATCATTATGTTTACTTTTGTACGTAAAGATACCTACCACAAATCATGTCATACCCGAGTCATCGATGAAAACCACGGTCTAAATTTACCTACTTAAGTATGTGCCTACCTACCTGAAGTAATAATTACACTCCACAAAAGTAGTCGGTTAACCACCGTAAAAGTACCTACCTACCTACTAACTACAAAATACGGTACACAAAAGTAGTCGGTTAACCACGGTAAAAGTACCTACCTACTAACTACAAAATACGGTACACAAAAAGCCTGAAACGGCCTGAAAGCGCCAAAACTCCTCGATTCAACCAGGGTAGCGTCGATCGACCCTGGCCCGTGACCTGCCAGCGTTTATAAGCACCGACTAGCGCGACTGGTAGGCGGGCACAGGTAACCAGCTTTCTACTTGATTATGCTCTTATCAGCGCTGGTAGGTAGGCGCAGGTTAGCGCTGATAGAATAGAATAGAATAGAAAAGATTTATTTCCAAGCCACAAACATTACAGTTAAACAAAGATTACAAATGTAGACACAGAAGTTAAATAGAAATAGAAACACTATAAAAACGACAGTGTGATTACAACACAACAAAAATATACAGAAAGGTAGATTATAAGTACACTATTATTGCATAGCTACATCACGCTTGCATGTGTCTAGTGGCCTAGAAAAAGGAGCCCACTCAGCTCGATGCCGTAGTGTAGACTACGGCGCTGATTTTCAGTAGGTCCTTTCTATATACGTACGTCACGGACGCCAGTGTTCGTCACCCGGCGCGTTCAGGGGGAGGGGTATGGCGTTGCTGAAACACGCCCTGAAACCCGTTTCATTATCTGCTGCGCCGAGGCAGCTATTATCACCTGTACGTTTACCGTTTTTTTTTGCGAAATGTGTACCATCCCAGTAAACTAATAGTTATTTTAGGTGATATAACCATAATATTATAGTGCTAAATACTGCATATGTACACAGTCGACTGTTATTATTATCTAATATTAATGACTGTGACTGCCATACTGCGTTATGTATTATAAATACCACAATTGTATAAAGCCGCATACAAGACTCATGGAGATGACGCTTGAGCCAATTCATGCTTATAGTCTACAACCTATTTGGTAAGTTTTTTCAATCCTGTATTATATTTTAGTAGTTGTTCATTATTTTTGCGTATTGTAAATATTATAAATTATGAATTGTGTTGTGAACTAAATTATTGTAATCATAAATTAGTTAATTGTTGATTATATTTAATAATTATTGCATTATTTGTTCTAAATTGCAAATTATCATTGATTTACGAGTAGGTATATCACTGGTTTTATGAAGTTAGGTGGAGTTAACTTGCAGGTTCATAAGGTGTATTTTCAGTTTAGTCTTAAACGATTTTATGGTTTTCAGACTGACCACCGGCGGCGGCAAGTCGTTCCAGATCTTGGATGCGGCAAATTTAAATGTTCCCTCAAAAGCGTGAGTTTTATGACGGGGAATGTACAACGTGCCGCGCTTTCTAGTTTATCGGACTGGATGTCGCGTGTCCACGTCAGTTTTGCAGCGAGATAAGGAGGTATTTGATTTTGTAGAACACCAAACAGAAGTGTAGCTAAATGGAGTTTCCTTCGAGATTCCATTTTAAGAATGTTTGCATTATTTAAGTAGGGAGTGACATGCGTGCGGGGGGGAATGGAGAAACAGAATCTTGCGCACGCGTTCTGTACCTTCTGTACGAGCTGGCGACTGCGGGCTAGCAATCTGGGACCATACACTACATCCATGTAGTTAAATTTGGATAGAATAAGGGAGTCACACAGTTTGATGCGAATATCAGTGTTTAAATATTGCCGTATTTGGTACAGTACCTTTAGTCTATAAAAACAATTACTACAAGTATTTATTATGTGATTTTCAAATTGTAGCTTTTCATCCATTAGTAGTCCCAGATTGCGAGCTTCGCTCACGCGTTCGACCTTTGCGCCTCGAATCTGAATGTTTACACCCTGCTCCGAGATTTTGTTTGTCTGATTTTTTGTTCCCAAAATCAAAAGTTTCGATTTCTGTCCATTAAGAACCAATCCATTTAAATGGCACCACTCAGCTATCCGTTCGAGATCTTCGTTTATTTTGTCGACAGCTTCGCGTGTATTTCGAGGGTCAAAGGACACGTACACCTGCATGTCATCCGCGTACAGATGATATTTGCAGTGCTGAATGTTTTTGACAACATCAGCACTGTAAATAGCAAACAGCGTTGGTGCGAGGACGGAACCTTGAGGGGCGCCGGTTTGTATAGGTTTCGGATTTGAATTCAATATTGATCCTGTATCATTGTTACTTAATACAACAGTTTGAGCTCTGTTTTTAAAATAACTGTCAAACCATTGTATAGTGCCATTACCAAACCCATAGTATCTTAATTTAGACAAAAGTATAGTTGTGTTAATACAATCGAAAGCCCTGGAAAAATCAAGTAATACTAGGATTGTACCCTGCCCATTATCTTGAGCTGACAGAATATCGTCAACAACATGTGCTAAGGCGGTTGCAGTGCTATGATTCTTTCTAAAACCAGATTGAAATACCGGTAGTATGTACGCGACGTATTATTTTTAAAGATATTATTTTATACTTTTTAAATGTTTGTGTCGGGGGTTTTTTTAATTTTTAATTTAATTTTTATTTTATACTTTTTATAGGTAAGAATATTCTCGATTAAGTCATAAATATTCTCTTACTGTGCCCTTTCATTTGAGACCCCACACGAGTATATTTGCATACATTCCGCTATTCTTCCCCTATTTTACCCCCCACAACTTTTAAACGGCTCAACCGATTTTCATCAAACATATTTTAAAAAATGCGCCCGTAAGTTCCCTTTAATACAAAAAAACTAAATTGAAATCACTTCATTCGTTCGGGAGCTATGATGCCACAAAGAGACAGAGTGAAAATTCTTCCCCCCTTTCAACCCCAACAACTTTTGAACGGTTCAACCGATTTTCATCAAACATATCTAAAAACACGCGCCCGTAAGCCCCCTTTAATACAAAAAAAACTAAATTGAAATAGACCGCGCCACAGACCGCTCCTCGAGCTCTGAAAGTCAAGACAAGATCGCCTCCATTGTGCTCCGCAATGCACCATCCGGAGAACGATCTCGTCGTTTTCTATTAATTCGCTGTTCGTAATTACCATAGCGGCTTTGATGACGTTAATGTGGTGACAATTTATTGGAAACAAACGTGCTTAACAACAGTAGTGTGGCATTCACGAGTTGGACGTGACGGTCCGAAGCAGATTTTATAGTGTACAGTTTGTTCTTGATCAGACCGCGAAGGTCGTTTTGTCATTATTCAAGAAAATGTACTCACGGTTTGTTGAAACATAACACAACACCTCACCAAAAATTTAAAATAACGGGTTTTCATTTACGTGGAAAATAATTTTGTCAGCAAGAGCCAGGCTTTGCGTTCGAATCCCACTTCTGATCTTATATATCAGGAGTCGAGTTGATTTTTTAAAAAGAAAAATAACGATAACCACATCGAATATTTTAATCAGAGAAATAATAGTACAACGTTATCACAATATTGAACCACTATAAATAGTACGTCCGTCACGTCCGAATGCCAACACGAGAATGCCCGCGCTCTGCTCCGGCCGCACCGCAGGTAGGGCAGGTACTGGTTCCCCACTCCGTCGCTCACGCCACCAGTCACCCGATGTGACGTCACGCCAGCGCCACCGCTAGACCCGTTATTTCTAACACATGGTAAACAATCATACACATACAATAAAAATAATAAATACAATTATTACATACATATAATAAATAAATATAATTATATATATATAAACACAAATATAAATATATACAATATATATTATAATAAATATACAAATACTTTACGTTTCTAGAGAAATATAGTGCTCTTTGACCCGTTTTTTAAAGATCGAAATCGTTTTGGATTCACGGATTTCAGGTGGAAGCGAATTCCATAGTCTTACTGCTTGCACAGAGAAGGAGTGGGAAAAGAAAGAACTTTTATGTGAAGGAAATTTAAGGAGGGACTTAATGTGAGTTCTACAGGGAGCGATGGAGGGGCGAGCGAAACTAAAACGTTCACGCATATAGGAAGGAGCGGTGGGACAACGAAGAATGTTAAACAGCAGGAATAAAATCCTAGAGTTTCTGCGAAAACGAATTGGGAGCCACTTGAGATCTTTGCGAAACTGAGAGACATGGTCATATTTGCGAATACCGAAGATGAAACGAATGCATAGGTTTTGCAGGCGCTCAAGTTTGTTTAATTGCTCCTCTGTGGCATCCAAGTAGCAGGCGTCAGCATAGTCTATAATGGGCTGAATTAACGATTGAGCAAGAGATATTTTAGTTTTCAAAGGCAGCAAGCTCTGGAGGCATCTCAATGAGTGAAAGGAATGATGAACCTTGCGACTAACCTCACTAATCTGCGCATTCCACGACAGATTAGAGTCGATGATAAGACCTAGGTTTTTGACAGTATCCATGTACGGTATGGCTACACCGCCCAAGCTAATCGATGGTACCTGTGACAGATTTAGTAAATTACGGTAATACCTGCTACCAATTATAATAGCTTGGGATTTGCTAGCATTAATGTTAAGCCCGAATGATTTAGCCCAATTGTCTATACTACTCAAGTCATGATTGACTCGAGATATAGCCGAATTAATGTCTGCCAAAGCAAAATGATGATATATCTGCAAATCGTCTGCATAGAGATGGAAATTAGAAGAAATAAAGGGAGTGACCGTGTTAATAAAAACGGAGAAAAGTAAAGGAGAGAGAACGCCACCCTGAGGAACGCCCGCAATAAGTTCGCAAGAGTCGGAGAAAGAGTTATCGGTACGAATAGATTGCGAGCGGCCCCGAAGATATGAGTTGAACCATGATATGGCAGTGGAAGATACATTGATGGAGTGAAGAATACTTTCAAGAATGTCAAAATCCACGGAGGAGAAAGCATTACTAAAGTCCAACAGAACCAAAAGAGTCATTTGTTTACTTTCCATGGCCCAACGGATGTCGTCGGTAACCTTTAACAGAGCAGTCACCGTGCTGTGGTTGGGTCGGAAACCGGACTGAAATGAGCTCAGTAGATTGTTTGAAGAGAGGAAAGATGCTAGCTGGCCATGAACAATGTGTTCAAGAACTTTTGATAAAAAGGGAAGGATTGAAATAGGACGGTAATGAGAAAACGAGGTGGGAGATGTAACTTTGGGAAGAGGGATAACCTCAGCTTGTTTCCAAGAACTAGGGAAAGAGCAGGATGATAAAGAATGGTTAAATATATGAGTTAAGATAGAAAGGATCGAGGGAAGGATAAGTCCAATCATTCTTGAGCACAGTTTGTCATGACCAGCTGCAGTTGAGGAAATCGATAAAATAGCTTTTTTAATGCAGTCCTCCGTAGTGACAGTAAAATCGAACGTAGGACATGAAGGGCTCCTCAAATCAGCAAGGCTTTGGATTGTACGAGATTTGATGTGCGGCTCAATGGTATAGGAAGGGCGAGAGAAAAATTGATTAAGGCCATTTACATCAGCACTCGTACAAGATGATACAGGAGATTTGCCAATCCCAACTGACTTGAGGAACCTCCATACCTCAGCAGGGCTACGATTATTGAGAGAGTTATGGAAATAGCGTCTCTTTGCATCTCTACACAGACGACTGCAGCGGTTACGTAGTGATTTGAAGCGACGCAGGTTTAATTCTGTAGGAAAACGTTTGTACCACCGCTTTGCCTTGTCACGTTTAGCCATGACAGCCTTAATATCGGATGTAAGCCAGGGCGCAGGATTTCGTTTAATTTTTACTCGCCGAACAGGGGCATGCTGATCGAATAAATTTATCACCGACTTCGTGAAAGTTTCAACCTTTTCATCGATGCTGGTACTACTGAGCACTGGAGTCCAGTCAATAGCATCAGCGTCACGCAGTAATGCCTCCAGGTCAATGCCCTTGAAACTACGAAGAGAGAGAGATTGAGGTTTGCTTTTTGCAGAGCGAAAACGATATGAGAGGAAGACCAAATCATGGTAAGAAAAAGAAGCAGTTAGTTGCCCATGGGTGGCCACACTTTTAATGGAAGAGACAATCATCAGGTCCAAAAGGGAAGGCGTACAATTAGGAAAATGATGTGTTGCAGACAGCGGCAAGAGATCAAGATTAAAAGATGACAAAAGAGATTTTAGCTTAGTTGCACGTGAGTCACCTTTTAGTAAGCAAGTATTGAAGTCACCCATAATGATAATGTGTTCGTAAATTGGACACAGATCACCAAATACTTTCTCTAGCGTGTCAAAGTAATTAATAGTGAGATTTGGACTGTAAAACACGGCGAGAAGAATTTTGGTGCAGTTTAAGGTAACTTCAATAAATATAAACTCGGCTGACTCAGAGTACTCAGACGGAGACATGCTGACGACTTTGAAAGGTAGATCGGCGCGCAAGTAGATTGCAACGCCGCCACAACCTTTACCAGTCCGGTCATTGCGGATAAGAACAAATCCTGGTAAAGCGAACTGAGCAGACGGCAAGGAGGGTTTGAGGAAAGATTCAGAGACGAGAAGGGCATCGAGATGGTCACTGCTAAAGGATGCCAGAAGATCGGAATAATGACGCGGTACACTCTGGACATTTATATGTGCAATATTAAAATTTTTAGAATCACATAACGAGGAAATCACGGTCTTTCTACCGTTAAGTATACCACTCTCCAGTCGCAGGTCTGCTGGAAGAGATTCCATAAGGAATAAGCAGTACCTTTGTACCACCCTTACCTGATCTACATTGTTTAAATTTGTATCCATGTGTACATAAACTTTTAAATAAATAAAATAAATAAATAAATAAATCTGTTCAAGCAGCGAAAAGTTGTTTGAGTTACTACTAACACTAACGTAACTTTCGGTCGAGGAAGAGCAAGATAAAAAACAATCATCAAAATCCGCTAAATTTTCCATATAAATAAATAAATTAAAATAATATAGATAAAAAAAAATATTATATAATTATGGTATAATAATTAAAATATCTAAGGTACAGTACAAATTTTAAATATTTGAGTGCAAAATACACGCTAAACACACCACTCACTGGGAGAGATTACAAAATCACAAAAAAGTGACAATAAACATACGAACTTAACATAAATTTCACAATCACACCGAAAAATAAATATTGACGTTAAAAATAACAACTACATAGCAAGAAACCGGTTAAGTAGATACCGGTTATAAAACAACACATAAAACGTATATGCAATTTCCGAACGGACATTTGATGACAGTTTGACAAGTCAGTTTGTCATAACAATTAAAATGCCAACAATCAAAGTCAAAACTGCTAAGTCGGAAATGTCGCTATCTTATGGCTTATAATGTTTGATATAAATGGATAAAATTGACATATTATGACATGAGAATAATTGTGAAATGGACAGAAGTTATAAAACATACTAAGGTAGATGCAAAGTTGAAGAAATAACGGGTAAACAAAAGTGAATACAGTTGAACAAATCGGAAGAATGGATACCTACTACCCTACTACAAACCAGGCCATCAAAAAACAACCTTATTAACGTTTTGCCGCCCTTCTTGATGCAGTTGGTTTGGTTGCTTGCTGCTCCTTCAACAATGGTTTTGTTTTTTTGGGTGATGAAGATCCTTGATTCACCTCTTCTTGCTCCGTAATAGACGGGAATTGTGAACAAAGCGAATGTAGCTCAGCCATGCATTCTATTTTCCTCCTAGATTTGTCAGGAAGGATTATGACTATCTTGCCATCAGCAGACCAACACTGCTTAATACCAAAGTGGTCGCGTGAAGACATGAAGACCCTGTGCCTCTCCTTAGTCAGAAATTTAAAGCGGTTTTACGGTCCCAAATAAGATGCCTATGCTCAGCAACACAAAATCTGACAAGAACCGGCCGTGTCTTACCACGTGCAGAACCCAGGCGGTGGCAAACTTGCAGGTTATCCATCTTTATATCAGGAAGCCCAAGTTGGTCGGTTACAACTTTATGAACCACTTGTTTAATATTTTCATTTGGGCTTTCAGGAATTCCGTGAAATAGAAGCACTTTCCTTCTCATGGCAGTTTCATGTCTGTCAAGCCCAAGTGGGAGAACTTGAATCTGACTTTTTAATGCGGAGAAGGCCTCCCAAACGAGAGACTGGAAATCTGAGAAATCTCGAGCCAATGATGTTGATTCAGGGATGGCTGCACTGGGACCAGCTGTAACTTTTTTAATCTTCTCGTCGTATTCCAGCAAACGGGAACCAATCCAGTCTTCAAGTTTCTTCATGCTCTGAACAAGTTGTGTGTCCATTTTGAAGTGCAGAATTTAAGTGATTGTATGTGTGAATTGGAGAGAATTGGATTTCAGTGAGTGCAAGGTGGGTTTAGCAAAAGTTTAACACATAAATAGGTGTCAAAAACGTAAATAAACAAAATAAAAACACAAAAAAAAACTAGGAGCGCGAGAATACACGTGTACACGATCAGACTACCCACATAGGAAAAAAGTTTGTAGTCAAATACGTTGCTCATTGTCTAGTATGCATTTCACAAAAAAGAGTTCCCCGAGCCCCATTGCAAAACATTACTTCTTGGGAAAAACCGGACACCCCTTTCCATACAGTCCATGTCGATGCTTTAGGTCCCCTACCAGTATCGGAAGGATACAAATCCGTTCTACTGATTGTCGACTCTTTCACTAAATATAGGGTATATTTAGTCTGTATCCAATTGGGAGACAGGATGCCACTGAACTTAAACGCGTCGTCACACAGGCTATTTCTTTAGATAGTTAATTGATTCAGGCGTTACTTTGCGGAACTCCATTATTACAGATTAGATGTTAATCTACTTTGCAACAATCCGCGAGCAAACTCGTATGTATGATGGTGTATACTTTCATGCAAGTAGCACCTCCCTCCCTCCCACATAGGAACATGCAACGAACAAAGAATGTATACACCAACATACACACCACCACCAACACGTGTTGGCTATTTCTTTGTTTGGTGTGCCTAAGCTCATGGTCACCGACAAGGGACGGATGTTCGAGTCCAATGAATTTGTGACTTGGATAAATGAACTTGGCTGTGAGTTGCACTACATAACGCCGGGGATGCACCATGCAAATGGCCAGGCTGAACGTTACATGCGTATAGTCCTCAACATGTTACGCATCCAAACAAACTATAAGAAGTTGCCTTGGTCAGAAACGTTGTGGAAGCTTCAATTAGTGCATAGAGCATTAGTACGTGATGTAGCGATCGAAGGTTCAACTCCCAATAGAGAGGCACTGCGCGAAATTACTAGAGGCAGAGTTCGTGATCTACTAAGAAGTAACCAGATCAGACAAGATGAGCAGGTGAATCAGCAGCGGCGTGCACCTCAACAATTTAAGGTGGATGACCGCGTATTTGTGATAAAGTTCTCCCAATCAACGGGAAAGCTAGATTCTGGAATGCGCGGTCCATATAAGGTGGTGGGTGTACTACCCAATGGACGCTATACACTAAGGTTGCTTAGCGGTGACTATGGGAAAAAGACACAAGCTGCAGCGCAGCATATGGTACTATGGCGGGGTGAATGGTGCCCAGAAACGTGTGCTGCATTCTTTGACAGTAAGTAAACTTAATAACGTTATTTACTTTTACACAGGAAGGATAATTATATCGGTGCAGTAATATCAGCACCAAAGTTGCTGTGTCACCTTTAAACCAGCTGGGTTACAGACAACTGTATTGGTCCGGTAAAGACGTGGCCAGCCCGCGGATCTCACACGTATGATTATGGTCTGCGTGTTGAGGTAGCTTATACGCATGAATACTGTTACGTGTCAGGAGTACTGGGTTCGAGAAAATGCCAAAATGTACCACAAAGACTTTATTGTACTCGTAGATACACAAATTACACAACGTACGCAGTACACACTAAAACACTCTGCACGTAGGTACTCGTAAACACACTCGTCGAACACTGTATCGCTCGTAGAAATCACTTCACTTCTCACTGGTATCGCTCGTAGGTATCGCTGGTATCTTCCTGGTTCCGCTTCCGAAACTAGAATGTCCGCGGTTGAACGATCGCCCCTTTTTATACCACTCACGCACCATTCACGACAATCGAGAATATTCCCGCGAAGTCCGGACCCGCGTCGAAATAAAGTTCGAGAACGTTCCTTGCAACCGACTTTCGCCCGTATGACTATTGCCGTAATGGTCGAAGCGTCGTGCGTCCTTTTGAGAGAGCCGCGCTCCTGTTGTTTCTATTGTTGCGCGACATGTTTATGGCCCCTATTGTTTATTGTTTTCGGCGTAGCGAAGTCGATGCGCCAGGGTTGTCACAATACGGTCTGCCTATCAGGTAATAAGTATACTTGCATGTATGAATACGGTCTACATGTCAAGGAATGTGATACGTAAGAATATGGTCTGCGTATTAAGTGAGCAATAAGCTTTCATGTATGAAAACGGTCTACATGATAAGTAACTAAACGTATGAATACGGTCTACGTTGTGCAATTGTGTTATGTCATTTGGTAGAAGTCGATAGTGGAACACTAAGGCTATTTCACAAAATGAGAAATAAAGAGTCGCTTAACGTGCACCTAAACATGTTTATGCATTGCCTTAATAATGACTTATGTAAGCATCAAATGTCTTTATTAAAGAAGGACGAATGAGTTACGTGGAATAAAACACACGTAAGTACTTTACTTAAAACTTTTGAACAATAAGTTTTAACGAAATCTTATTTTTAGGTCAAGACGCTGACGACCAGGAAACAAGCGATGCTGGACCCCACAGGCCTTGTGCGGCTGATCCTTCCATGCCGCTACTAGACGACGACACTGAGGTCGAGCCGCCAACCTCTCCTGTCGCGGGACCGAGTGGTGTCTCTAGAAGAACATGTGTCGAGGACGACACATCGTCAGAATAGGCCGTGTAAGGAGAACCCCTTACTACCTGACCCACCATTACCCACCTTTGCTATAAAAGCAAGGGGCTCAGGTAGAAACGAACATTTGCATCTTGGCGCTCGTAATGTTCAGAAGTCTGCAGGAATCTCTGTTTGTCGTTATAACGTTCATGTAAGCCATCTTGTTTTTTTTTAATTGTAATTAAGTGTAAAACGTTACCTTAAAATATGTAATAGTGATTAAGGATTACATTACGTGAGTACTTTGTTTAATAAAAGTTGTAATTTAAATAAAGAAGCAAACGGATTTCTTGTCTTAATTGTTTTTGAAGTTATACTTCTTTTGGCGCGTTATGGAAATTTGATGAGGGTGAATTTGCGCTCTCCGACTCCTAATTTTAACAGCATGAAATTCGTTTTGCGATGCGCGCGCAGCTGTATGAAGTTGCCGGCTAACCACTCAAACTGATTGGCCAATTTGCATTTTCAATGTAAAGTAGCGTCATCTGACAACAAAATTAAAATATAAGTACTATTTCAACACGTTACAAACAGTACCTCGTAGAAGTTATCCTAATGTTTCATAGATGGCGTTAGTATGAAACATTTTCATGAGTTCACGGCTATTTCAACACGTTACAAACAGTACCTCGTAGAAGTTATCCTAATGTTTCATAGATGGCGTTAGTTTCCATACGCTAAAGAAGTATAACTTCTAACGCGTGTACATAAGTACACACACTCTTTTTTTTAATTAATTATCCCTTCTGATCCTAAAAATAGTATACAATCAATATATATCTATTTACAAAATAATATATACCTTAACCATACCTTAATACACCTTATTTACAAAATACGATATACCTTCAACTGATTTTCCTACACTTGGTCAGATCGAGTTGCCTTCATGAAAAAAAAAAGGCCAGACTAAAATATCAGCTCTGTGCTTGCATGGCTTAATCTATGCAGCATGGTTTATGCTGAGTCTGGGCCTGTTCAGGGGTCACAATTCAGTACAGGCACTTAGTTAAGACATGCAAATAATTAATTTAAGTACCTTTTTTATTTTATTCTACCGTTGTTGCTTGTATTGTCTTTAATTCTTTTACATCTTGTACTATGTGTGCTGATCCTTGAATAAAGTTTTCATTCATTCATTCATTCAAATGTCGGAGCTTCGGGCTGCAGTGGAGCGATCCGCACGGATTGCACCAGCGCCCAGCGAGACTCCGCAGGAGACTGTTGAGGCGCAAAAACGCCTCATCTTGGACACGGTGGGCCCTGTCCTTAACGCCCGTTTTGAGGGGCTACAGGGCCGCCTCCTGCCGGAGCCTAAAAGTCGCCCGGCGCTGGCGGCGGACAAGCGGAATGCGGCCGCCACGGTTGCGCTGTCGTCCGACTCGGAAGAGGAGCCTCCCCCCCCCCCTGTGGTAGTCAGCAAGACGGCGCAGTGGCGGAAGGCTCCGCCTCAGCCCGTCCCTGAGCCCCCTCAGGGGAAAAAGAAGGGGCGTAAAAAGAAGGAGAAGGCTACGGACAAGGAGAATGTGGGAGCTAGTGCCCCCCCTCCGAATGACCCGAAGCCATCCACCTCCTTGGCTGCAGCCGTACCAGTGCCGGTGAGGCCAGCCAAAAAGACTGTGGCGTCTCAGCCAGCGCCAAATACGAAGCCCGCACCTCGGTCCGCCCCACGTGCACTACCTCCCCCTCCTGCGTCTCTGGATGCGGGTTGGACTACGGTGGTGAAACGGGGGGCCAAGAAGAGAGCGCCTCTTGGTCCGGCTGTACCTGCCGGCCCGCAAGCCGCCATTGCCCCGCCTGGGCCAAAGCAGAAGCCTAATCAGAGGCCTCTGCCTAAATTGCGTCCCCCGCGCTCAGCGGCTGTAATATTAAAAATACAGCCCGACGCGGAGAATCAAGGGACAACTTATGCCCAGGTGATGGCCACTGCTCAGCAGAGAGTGGACATCGGAGAGCTAGGCATCTCCGGGGTAAAATGGAAGAGAGCGGCAACTGGCGCCCGTATTCTTGAAATAACGGGTGCCGAAAAGGACGGCAGGGCAGACGCACTAGCAGCCAAATTAAAGGAGGTGGTAGACCCACTTCTGGTTGAAGTGTCCTGCCCAAAAAAGTGCGCGGAGTTGCGCGTGGTCGGTCTGTGTGACTCGGCAACTCCTGACCTGGTACGCACTGCCATCGCCCGGGCTGGTGAGTGTCCCGAGGCCGACGTGAGGGTCGGAGAAATCCGAGAGGACCACGCCGGCAATCGGAAAGCCTGGGTGAGGTGTCCCGTAGCGGCGGCCAAACGGCTGACGGATGGCAGGCGACTCCTGGTGGGTTGGGTTTCGGCGCAAGTCAAACTGCTGCCTACCAAGCCGCTGCAGTGCTATCGCTGCCTTGAGGTGGGCCATGTCGGCCAGCGATGCACTGCGGAGGTGGACAGGAGTTCGCTGTGCTACCGGTGTGGCAAGCCGGGCCACAAGGCCGCCCAGTGCACAGCCACTGCCAGCTGCGTGCTCTGTACTGCGGCTGGTAAGCCTGCGGGACATCGGGTCGGGGGTGCGACGTGCCCGAGCGCGCGCAGCAAAAAAGGAGGGAGGCGGGTTGTGTCCGTGGCTACGGCTCAGACACACCCTGCCCGTACGGCTCAGGACGCCGAGGCGATGGAGACGGGGGCTATATCTTAATAATGGCCCTCAAGTTTCTCTTGGCGAATGTCAACCACTGCGCTAGAGCTCAGGATCTCTTGTTTCAGAGCATAGCGCAGTGGTTAATAGACGTAACGGTGGTCACTGAGCCGTACTTCGTCCCTCCTGGGGACAGTTGGGTAGGGGATCTTGACGGTGTGCTCGCGATTGCGTCCTCGGCGAGTTCTTCGCCTCCAACAGGTGTCGTGCGTGGTCATGGAATGGTCTCGGCTCAGCTGGGCGACTTGGTTGTGATCGGTGTATATTTTTCACCCAACCGTCCGCTCAGTGAGTTCGAGGCATTCATGGCCCAACTCGAGGCGCTCGTTCACAGGAGCCACCCTCGCCCTGTCCTGGTTGCTGGGGATCTCAACGCCGAATCCACGGCATGGGGATGTCCAGCAGCTTTCCGCCGGGGAGACCCACGGCGTGCGCGGGGCGAGATAATTGTGGAGTGGCTCATCTCCGTTGGGCTGACGGTGTTGAATCGGGGTTCGGTTCCCACGTGTGTGCGTCCGCAGGGCTCGTCCATAGTAGACGTTGCTTTTGCAAGCCCTGCACTCGCGCACCGTGTGGCTCAGAGCTGGAGTGTGTTGGAGGACGTCGAGGATCTATCGGATCACCGCTACGTGCGGTTCGATCTCTCCGCGTCCTCGGTCGCTCCGAACAGCTCTGACGGAGCCCCGAACGGGGTTGGCCCACGGTGGCAAGTGAAGCGCCTCGATATGGAGTTACTGCAGGAGGCGGCCATCCTCCAAGGCTGGTTCCGCGCGCCGGTAACTGTGCTGGTAGAGGATGAGACCGAGTGGTTCCGGGGTGCGATGACTGCTATTTGCGATGCATCTATGCCCCGGACCAGTACTCGTCCTCCCAGAAGGTGGGTGTATTGGTGGTCGCCAGCACTCTCACGGTTGAGAGAAGATTGTGCCCTGGCTCGCCGCCAGTACGCCCGATACCGAAGGAGACGGCGCCGGGATGAGGCCGAGGGGGCCGTCCTGCTTGCGACACTGTTGGAGGCGAAGGATGCGCTGAGGAACGCGATTGCCTCCGCGAAGTCGGATGCCAAGGAGGAACTGCTGGCTACTTTGGACCGTGATCCATGGGGGCGCCCGTACCAACTCGTCCGAAATAAGATTCGACCGTACGGCGCTCCCCTGACACAGAGTCTGGAGCCACAGTTCCTCGAGAAAGTGGTTGCCGCTCTGTTCCCGCAGGGATCGGCAACCGAGCCTCCCCGCATGGCTCCGCCAGAGGAGGCTAGTGTCGGGGACCGGGAGGTAATCCCGGAAATAACTCGGGGCGAGTTTGGTGCAGCTGTACAAAGATTGCGCGCCAAAAATACCGCTCCGGGTCCTGATGGTGTCCCGGGTCAAGCTCTGGTCTCCGCACTGGACGCAGCAGAAGTGCTGGAGGAGCGGCTGAGGGGGCTCTTGAATGCCTGTCTCGTGCAGGGAAAGTTTCCCATGGCGTGGAAAACGGGACGCCTGGTCCTGTTAAGGAAAAAGGGACGACCGGCGGATTCCCCGTCTGGCTACCGTCCGCTCGTTGTGCTCGACGAGGCTGGCAAATTGCTGGAAAGAGTCACCTCTGACCGCCTTGTCGAGCACCTCGAGTGCGTCGGACCCAACCTGGCGGATGGCCAATACGGGTTCCGCCGGAAGAGATCAACAATTCACGCCATTCTGAGAGTGAAGTCCCTGGCGCAGGATGCGGTCTCCCAGGGTGAGGTGGTCGTGGCGGTGTCTCTCGACATCGCTAACGCCTTTAACTTCCTCCCCTGGCCTTGCATTATGGAGGCGCTCTCGTATCACGGGTTGCCATCCTACCTGCGCCGGCTCATCCGGGACTACCTCTCAGACAGGAGGATTATTTTCCCTGCTCGAGACGGATGGAGGCAGTACGTAGTGACGTGCGGTGTGCCACAGGATTCTGTCCTAGGACCGCTCCTATGGAACATCGGCTACGACTGGGTACTGCGGGCGGTTAGTCTTCCGGGAGTCGACATCGTGTGTTATGCCGACGACACACTCGTGACCGCCCGCGGTGCCACGTTCCGCGATGCGTCATTACGTGCAACTGCGGGAGTAGCGCAAGTGGTGCGCCGAATCCGCCGGCTGGGACTGAGGGTGGCCCTTGAAAAATCCGAGGCGCTGTGTTTTCATGGCCCTCGGCGGGGGCCGCCCCCAGACTGTAGCCTAACGGTTGGTGGTGTTCAAATCGCCATCAAGCCGACGATGCGGTACCTAGGCATCGTCCTTGATGGCAGATGGAACTTCGGCGCCCACTTTGCGGCGCTAGTGCCTCGACTGATGGCGGCGGCTGGTGCGTTGACACGGCTCCTACCGAATCTGGGAGGGCCGGAGGTGTCCTGCAGACGCTTGTACCTGGGGCTCGTGCAATCCATGGCCCTCTACGGTGCCCCTGTTTGGGCTGAGGCCCTGAGCAACCAGAATATCGCCCTCTTGCGTCGTCCGCAGAGAGTGATGGCGATCAGGGCCATCCGGGGATATCGCACGATCTCTAATGAGGCAGCGTGCGTGCTGGCCGGTAGCATCCCTTGGGACCTAGAAGCCAAGACCCTCGCGTCCTTATTTACTTGGCGCGAGGAGGCGTTGGCCCGGGGTCACTGGCCAGCACCGAGGGAGATCGCAGGACACCGCGAAGAGCTGTGTCAACGCGCCATCAGAGAGTGGAGCCAAAGGCTGAAGCAGCCCACTGCTGGGCGTAGGACCGTCGAGGCAGTCCGTCCAGTTTTAGGCCAATGGCTGGCAAGGCGGCACGGCCCGCTGACGTTCCGTTTGGCGCAGATATTGTCCGGGCATGGTTGCTTCGGGGGGTATCTGTGTCGAACGGCGGGTCGCGAACCGACTGCTGCCTGCCACCACTGTGACGGATGTCAAGACGAGGATGCCCAGCACGTCTTGGAGGACTGCCCAGCCTGGGCGGAAGACCGCACGTCGTGGGGGACGACTTCTCGCTGCCGACCGTGGTAAAACACATGGTCGACAGTGAGATGTCGTGGAAAGCGGTGCAGGCCTTTGCGGAGCACGTAATGCTCCGCAAAGAGACGGCGGAGAGAGAGCGAGAGGCTACCTCAGACCTCTCTATCCGCCGCCGGCGCACAGGGGGCAGAAGGCGGGCCTACGGCCTGCACCACTTGCCCCCATAACAACAGCCGGTCGGGCGGCGGATACGGGAATCCGTCGTCCGACTTAACGGCCCGGGTTGAAAGGAGCGCCGGTGTCGAGCGCGCCTTTACCCCAGAGGGAAGCTGAAGAGCCAACTCGCCGGCCGCTCCAACCCTCTCATCAAGGAGAGGGGATAGAGAGTGCCGTGCGTAGGCCGCTAAGGCCGGGCTGAGGCCGCCAAATTAGCGGCCGCCGCGCTGGGACAGTGGAGCGAGAGTAGCACACTGTCCCGGCACCAAAGCGGTAGGCGTCGACACCGTGTAGTTTTAGTGGGTTCGAGTCCCACATACCTGTCCGGCTCCCCGTGGCCGGATAGACGAGACGAGGGTCTTTCCACACGTAAAAAAACCTTTAGGTTGACAGTTTAATTCAAGAAAAAAAGGGGAACCCCCGCGCAGCAAGAACTCTTTTTACACCTTTTACACCATTTCCGCACAAAATGCGATTAGATTATGATTGGAGCCATCAACATCTATCAATTAAAGCCAAAATCACCCAAATACGCTCAATATTTGTCTTCAAATTTTATAAATAACCTTAAAAACTTAAAATTAAGATTAAAAAAAACTATGCATTTCCGCACAAAATGCAATTAGATTATGATTCGGGGCATCAATACCTATTGATTAAAGCCAAATTTATCCAGGAAATCGTGCAGCAGGATACTAAAGAAATACCAAAAAAAATCTACGACTTTGTATCACTCATGATTGTTTAACAAACTATTTGACACACACACAATCTAGTTTATGCAAGAATTAAAATTTAAGCTGCGAAATTTTGTCACCACAGATGTAATGAAATAAAAATTATACCATACCAATACTCGCCGTCTTACTTCAAAATCCTTCAAATCGATACTTGCCATTTTATTCAAAATCTAGTCACATCATTTCACTTGCACTTTGCACTTTCACTTGCATCCACGTCTCATGATATCACCTGAAAATTATAACCTGAAAACCTGAAATAAGCTGAAAACATGGACAGAGTTCTTTATCCCACTTTCTGATGTCGGGGCCAGGATCAGAGCGGTCGCTATACCTTGGGTTACCCTTGTTTCGTATAACAACTTTTGATATAATTTTGATAAATCGAACAACGTTTAAGATAATAATCAGTTTATATAATATCGTTTGACATAATTTTCATTTGATCGAATATTCATTTTGTGTAATATTGATTGACATAATGTTCATTTGATCGAATATTTATTTTATACAATGTTCATTTTATGAAATGTTCAGGTGGTTATAAACGCCCTAAAGTCGGTTCTGGCACTCGCCGGCCGCTGCCGCGGCACGCTCGCTTCGCTCGCTCGGCTCGTGCGATGGTTCCTGTTAACCTAACACGCTCGTCGCTTCGCTCCTCGCTAACCTAACCTATTTATCATTATTAGTCTAGTTTACATTACTTTAATTAAAATTAGCGCATTTGAACATTCGATAAAAAGATATTATTCGAAACAAATGATGATCTATAATATAAAAATGAATCGCAAAATGTGTTGGTAAGCGCATAACTCAAGAACGCCTGGACCAATATGGCCAATACTTTTTTTTAAATGTTCGTTGAAGTTCAAGGATGGTTTTTACGGCGATAAAAATTCGAATTATTGCCGGAAAAACGCTAAAAACAGCCCTTTTCTTTTTCCCATACAAACGTTTTCTAACTAAAACGTAGAGTCAATTTGAGCTTTATTGCTATTGTATAAAGTTCACTGTTGTCTAAGCAATGTAGTTGTGTTCCTAACGTCAAAGCAGTGTGCGTTTATGCGTTGGAGGCGTTGGAGCACAGATTATATTATAATGTAATGTTGCGTTCTGAAACTTAACAAAAGTGATATCGCGGACCCGACAAAATTGAATAGTCACAAAATGTAATAGATCGTTAGTACTGATTTTCAACTTGATTGGCTTCGCAATATAATTTCTTTAGTTTTACTTTAAAATGCATCAGTTTTCACGTTATTACATCAGTCAAACACAAACCGCGTTACCAAAAGTATTTTTAGGGTTCCGTATGCAAAAGGTAAAACGGGACCCTATTACTGCGACGTCCCTATTACTCCGTCCGTCTGTCACCAGGCTGTATCTCATGAACCGTAATAGTAACACAGTTGAAATTTTCACAGATGGTGTATTTCTGTTGCCGCTACAACAACAAATACTAAAAAACAGAATAAAATAAATATTTAAGTGGGCGCCCATACTTTCGACGAATCAGCGATAGTTTAGTTACCTTTCGGTCCAAGAGATGGCGTTGTGGGTAATATGTGGCTACAATAAAACAATTAAATATTTAAGAGACCAGATTTTTTTGGCATTTTTATACATAATGGTACGGTTCGTGCGCGAGTACGACTCGCACTTGGCCGGTTTGATTTTGCTTTCTTAATGAAGAATTTTAAATTATGAATTTGTCTTTTTTTATTTAATTTCTAAGCTCTGTCATTGACTGTTTGGCGGAATGAAGTTCGCCGGGACAGCTAGTAAGAAATAAAATTATGGCAATCAAATATTCGATCAAATGAATAATTATGTGAAATGACTTTATTCCAACTAAAATTAGTCGAAGCGATTTTCGACGAAAAGTTGTTATACCAAACAAGAGGAACCCGATGAAAGCATTGCATGTAATGTCTATGCAGCTAACCGCTTACCAATATACGTTCATACACCTATGTACGCAATAAGTAATTTAGATACAGACAACAAACCCGGATCACACTGGATAGCCATGCATATAGACGGGAATGGCTTTGGTCAGTATTTCGACTCATATGGCCGACCACCCGAAAAATATCATAGAACTTTCTTGGAAAACAATTCTAGGATGTGGGATTATAACACCAATCGAATTTAACATGACTTTACTACTGTTTGTGGAGAATACTGTATCATGTTCCTATATTATAAGTACCTAAGTACCATGGTAGATCGATGAATGATTTTCTGAAAATTTTTAAAAACAGTACTATTTGTAATGATATAAGGTTAGTCCGTTTATTCGATTCAATTTTTGTTACGAAATAATAAACCTTACAAACGATTCTTGTAGTTTAACTAAGAAAAGACCCTCATTATCAAATCCTCGCATTGTAAGTGAATTAATTATCAAATTTATTCCACTAAAATCACATCGATCCAACAGATATCCCGTGTGATATTCGAAACCATTGATAAAAATAATTCGCGAAAAGGACAAATTCCGGAAACGCTTCTTAAAATATGGTAATCCTCTGGATAAAATATCTTTCAATTGCCTAAAAATAAGGTGTATTAATATGACTAAATCCTGTTATACTGAGTACTTGCTTAAATTAGAGGCTTCCATGAAATCAATTCCAAAATTATTCTGGTCCTATGTAAAGCACAAAAGAAATAATAGTAGTAGTTTACCATCCGTGATGAGGCTTAATAATAGATGTTCCTCAAATGGCACGGAAATCTGTAACATGTTTGCAACAAATTTTTCTTCGATTTACAGCTCGCCTACAGTACGTCCCGTTTTCAATTCGGCTAAAGACACTAGTTCTGGCTATGTAACAAGCGTCATCACATTCTCAGAAGAAGAAGTTCACAAAAGTCTCAAAAAGTTAAATATAAATAAAGGTGCCGGTTCTGACGGGATTCCACCAATATTCGTCAATAAATGCGCCGATAGTCTGTCTAAGCCTCTGACCCTTCTATTCAACGAATCTCTTAAGACTGGCGTTTTTCCAAAGCATTGGAAAGAGGCCTGTGTGCTACCCATATTAAAAAGCGGGGATGCATCTCTTGTAAACAACTACCGCCCTATATCTATATTACCCGTTTTTGCAAAAGTATTTGAGTGTCTCGTATTTCCTATTATCTCATGGCAAGTTAAGCAGACATTATCTACAGCTCAACATGGTTTTATGAAGTCACGCTCTACAACAACAAATCTCGTCTCCTTCCTCTCTGAGGTTACTAAAAATGTTGACTCGCGCGTCTGCACAGACGTAATATATACGGATTTTAGTAAAGCATTCGACAAAGTAGACCATCAAATTCTGCTGTTGAAACTTGCTCGTTATGGTATTGCAGGCAATCTTTTTAACTGATGCTCTTCATATCTAATTAATAGATGCTCTTCTGTCGTTCTTAATGGATATAGATCAAAAAAATTTCCAAGTATATCAGGCGTTCCCCAAGGATCCCATTTAGGTCCTTTATTCTTCAATATTTTCATCAATGACGTAACGTGCTGCTTCCAAAATAGTAAGATATTTCTCTTTGCAGATGACCTAAAGATCGTTAAGGCACTCGACACCGCTAGAAGTAGTCTTCTCCTACAGGATGACTTAAATAGGTTTAGTGACTGGTGTGAGAAGAATCTTATGTCATTAAATGTTGATAAATGTGTACATATAAGATTTACTAGAAAAAATTATGATTATACACAGAGTTACCATATAAACCATAAAACAATAAAACATACCAATACCGTCCGAGACCTAGGTGTCTTGTTGGATCACAAATTACTGTTTAATTCCCACATTGATAACTTAGTGTCAAAAAGTTTCAAAATATTAGGATTTCTAATCAGAAATTCTAAAGATTTTAAAAATCCAACAACTAAAATAACACTGTACAATACATTAGTTAGAAGTGTCCTAGAATATAGCAGTCCTATATGGAACCCTTATTACAATGTTTATGTACAACGTATTGAAAAAGTCCAAAAACGGTTCCTTTGGCACTTGAGTTATCAATATAACCTGGCGAAAACCCTTCCATCCTATCAAGACCGACTCAAACACTTCAAATTACTTAGTTTGAAAGAACGCAGAGATTTTCTCGACGTTGTATTCTTATTTAAGTTAGTAAATGGAAAAATAGACTGTCCAGAAATATTACAAAATATTAAAATAAATGCACCTTTTAAAATACCTCGAAGAACTAAATATTCTCCTTTTGTAACAGAACGGGCCAAAAGTAATATTGGTCGTAATTCCACCTTAAATAGAATACAACGTCTATACAACTCCCTTGTTAAAATAAATGATGTAGATATTGATATATTCAGTAACAACATTATAAGTTTTAAAAAATATTTACTAAGGTTAATAAAGACCAACCATCGTACTGCTACATAATTATTGTACTTTAACACACTTAATATCGAAATCTTCATTTAACTTAATTTTTTAATCCACTTTATACAGAAAAAATGTTTTTTATCTAAGTCTAAGTTTACATACATAGATATATTTATAACTAAGTTTTATAATAAGTATAAACATGTCCACGAAGCATGCCGTGGCAACCTGTTATTAAGACTGCACTAAGCTAATAACTATAATAATGTTTTTTTGCAATGTAAATGTATAAGTGTAAGTTTTGTTGGTTGTCCTAAATAAATAAATAAAATAAAATAAAATTACTAAGTAAAGCGAAGACCCATTTTGCGTTCAGTAATGACCAAACGAGGTGATTAGATAACGAACTGGAGCTAATTCAATGCGCCAGCTATCTTTGGAACTACGTAAGTTAGCAAAAAACGGATAAGCGCAATCGATCGGGAGTAGTCGAAAACCTACGATTTGACACCAAACTCTTTTTTTTTTTTTTTGACGTGACAACGTCTTATAAATTGGTTTGCCGGGTGACACTTCAAGAAACTGCGTTACGCTCCGCTCACGTTATGCGCTCACAATGAGAGCGAGTGAGAGGCACGCGTCCCTTCCACTCGGGCATGGTTAGCCCGCCTAAGAGCGAGAGAGACAGACATAAAAAGCACAATCGGCCTTTGCGTTCGGCAGCTTGATTACTTTGGAGGTAGATATTTTGGTAATGTATCCAATTATTACTTTGTTATTGACTTCTGGGACTATTTATAAATTTTAAATGTTACCTTTTTATAAATGTTTCCTGTATTCCTTCTTTATTTTTATTGATAAATTTCTGTAACTTTAAATACGATTTCATGACGTTTGTTTACTTTGATGATATTATTTGTCAATCATTCCATCAGTATTTTCTTAAGACGTTGTCACGTTCAACTATCGTCAGTAAACCGACTTTACAGACAACCAGTTTTTTTTAGAAATTCGATGGCCGCGAAACGACGGATTTGCCTACTACTGTTACGTCGACGTCCGTACTTTGAATTTCGTACCACAATGTCCATGTGGGAGCCACCCACCATACCTGTCACCATACACACACACACACGCACACACATACTCACACTAAATTTAATTTATCTAAACAAAAATAAATATTACAAAGCAAAGCCAGATGAAACCGTAGTATGCGGCCGGCGAGCGACGGAACAATAGAACGTAGTGCAGTTCACTCAGCGCGTACGCCGACCGGTAGAAAGATTCGTTCCCGCTCCTTTTGCAGTTCAATATTCAGTTCGAGAACAGTCCACGTACAACGCTCCGCCGCGACGTTACTAGTTACTACTTACCGTTAATGTTTTCACGCACGATATACGCCTTTCTTCTTTCTTTCTCTCGTGCTTTTCCTTCGCTGTGTCTTTCTGCTATCCCTGTACATTCCCTTCTGTATTTAGACTGTGTACCTAACAATAATAAGGCCTGGTGACTTGTGTAGTGTGCGAAAGTGTAATAAATACTTAGTCAACAATCAATCGGACTTTTATATGAACTACACGCCTACATAATAAACACCAATACCTATAACTGGTGACCTCGTTTTGAGCATAATGCATAGTGGTAGCAGCAGCGACTCGCAAGAAGCGATGATTGCGAAGAGAGGAGGCAACGTCACCACACGGAGCGTAAAAAAAACCCGCCCGGCGACACCGCGCGCAGAAGAAGCAACATCATACGTTAAACCAATTAATTTGAAACTGCCACCGTTTTCGCCTGAAGACCCAGAATTATGGTTCGCCCTATTGGAAGGCCAGTTCGATAATTATCGCATTACGGATGATGCAATAAAGTTCAATCAAGTCACTACCAACTTAGATATGGTGCACGCTAAGACGGTGAAGGACTTAATTGTCAATCCTCCTTCACGAAACCGATACGAAAGGATAAAAACGGAACTTATCCGACGGCTGTCAGATTCGCGGGAGAAAAAGGTCAAGCAGCTACTCACCTACGAGGACCTTGGTGACCGACGTCCGTCACAGTTTCTTCGTCACCTTCAAGACCTGGCTGGACCCTACAGACTTCATCAGGACAATTTGGACACAACGACTGCCCGGCCATATACAAACCCTGTTGGCTTCTCAGACGGCGCTTTCTCTGGACCAGCTGGCGGACTTAGCGGATAACGTATATGACATCGTAACACCTGGTACGGTAGCCTCGACGTCGGCTAATTCCAGTGGTGGTGAAATAGCAGAGCTGAAGCAGATGGTTGAACGGTTAGCGCTCAAGGTCGACGAACAGAACCGGATACCCCGTCGCTACGAGGACCGTGCTCGTCGCAGGCAGCGCACTCCGTCGCGAAGGCGACTCGACTCGCGGCCAAGGTCAAGGTCAGCCTCAGAGTATCGTAGGCATCCCGTGTGCTGGTATCATTACAAGTTTGGCGGAAGTGCAAGTAAGTGTTCAAAACCATGTGACTTTTCGGGAAACGCCAAGGACAGTCTGTGATGGCGGCCGGCAGCTGTCCAGGAGCAGGTCGCTTATTTGTTACGGACAAACGAACTAAAACTGAATTTTTGATCGATACCGGGAGTGATATCTGTGTGTTCCCTCGTTCTAGTTTAAAAGAAAATCGTAAAAAAACTGATATAGAATTGTATGCAGTAAACGGTTCTACAATTTATACATATGGTTATATTCACTTGTCACTTAACCTAGGCTTACGCCGTGACTTTGCTTGGCAATTTATTGTGGCTGACGTTAGTAAAGCGATAATTGGTGTAGATTTTCTATCGCATTTTAATTTAATTGTTGATATCCGCAGTAAGCGCCTTATTGACGGCAGCACTACATTACAGACCGCGGGCGTGCCCGCTTCGCGCTCTGTGAGTATATCGTCTGTGAAAACAATTTCAGGTAACTTAGTGTATCACAACATATTATCGAATTATCCTGACATAGTAAATCCATCTGGCTTGCACCGCACTCCCAAACATAATACAGTACACCATATTAATACTACACCTGGACCACCGATATCATCAACACCTCGTAGACTGGCACCTGAAAAACTAAAAATTGCGAAGGCCGAGTTTGAGGCCATGTTGCAGATCGGTACATGTCGACCCTCAGGATCTGCCTGGTCCTCACCCCTCCACCTCGCTCAAAAAAAGGACAATGGATGGCGTCCTTGCGGAGATTATCGCATGCTAAATGCGCGCACCGTACCGGATAAATATCCTATTAAACATATTCACGATTTCGCACATAGCTTAGCAGGGTGTACAATATTTTCAACGATAGACCTGGTTAAAAGTTATAATCAGATACCCGTTAGCGTGGACGACATTCCGAAGACCGCCATCACTACACCGTTCGGTTTATTTGAGTTCCCATATATGACGTTCGGTCTTCGGAATGCCGGCCAGACATTTCAGAGGTTCGTCGATGAAATGTTGCGGGGATTCGATTTCGTGTACGCGTACATCGACGACTTCTTAGTTTTCTCGAAGGACGAGGAGACACACCAGCGACACCTGCACCAACTCTTCACCAGGCTGCAGGAATACGGAATGGTCATAAACGTGAGTAAATGTGTCTTTGGCGTTGCAGAAGTAGATTTTCTGGGCTATAAGATCTCAGCTCAGGGCACCAAGCCCTTACCATCGAAGGTCAACGCTATACGCGATTTTCCAACCCCAAAAACAGTAAAAGAGCTAAGGCGTTTTTTGGGCATGATCAACTTTTACCGTCGCTTTATTCCAGACGCAGCTGTACATCAAGCCCCGCTTAATGCCCTCCTCACAGGCTCCGTGAAGGGTTCCCACCCAGTCAACCTCACTGCTGAGGAACTGGATGCCTTCGAGTCATGTAAAGATAGCCTGTGTAGGGCGACGTTGCTCGCACACCCTATTTGCGACGCAGAGCTGGCTCTCGTCACAGATGCATCCGATAAGGCGATAGGTTCAGTTCTTCAGCAGCGACGGGACACTTCATGGGAACCCCTTGCATTCTTTTCCCGTAAGTTGAGCCCATCCCAACAGAAATACTCACCTTACGATCGTGAGCTGTTGGCGATATACGAGAGTGTGAAGCACTTTCGCCACATGGTAGAAGCAAAAGAATTCACAATCTACACAGACCATAAGCCCTTGACCTTCGCCTTTCACTCACGTAAGGAAAACTGCTCACCCAGGCAATTCCGACACCTAGACTTCATTTCACAGTTTACAACAGATATTCGGCATATTTCAGGAAAGGACAACATTGTTGCCGATACCTTATCTCGTATAGAGGCAATCGTTCAACCTGTTGACCTGGAGATACTGGCCAAAGCACAGAATATAGACAGTGAAATGAAGGATCTATTAAACGGAAATACATCACTCCGTTTAAAAATGGTAAGGCTACCAGATATTGAACGCGAGCTGTGCTGTGACGTGCGAGGCGATGCGGTACGGCCATTCGTTCCTGAAAAACTTAGACGACAAATTTTTGACAGTCTACATTCATTGAGCCACCCAGGCATAAAAGCAACTGTCAAGTTGGTGTCTGAGCGCTTTGTGTGGCCAGGTATAAGACGCGACTGTCGAGAATGGGCTCGTAGCTGTGTGGCATGTCAACGGTCAAAAGTTAACAGACACGTCTCCACACCTCTCGGCTCATTTAACCTACCAAAAGGCAGGTTTGCCTTTGTCCACATAGACCTAATCGGACCACTACCGGTTAGTCAAGGAAATAGGTATTGCCTCACAGCTATCGACCGCTTTACACGATGGCCTGAGGTGATACCACTCCAAGACATAACTGCGGAAACCGTGGCAAAAGCATTTATATCGGGGTGGATAGCACGTTTCGGCTGTCCTACTGACATCGTTAGTGATCGGGGTAGACAGTTTGAGTCAGCAATCTTTGAGCAGCTAGCAAATATGATCGGATTCCGACACCGTAAAACAACTGCATACCATCCGCAGTGCAACGGTATGGTCGAGAGATTCCATCGACTGCTAAAAGCAGCAATCGTTTGTCACGCAGATAGTCGCTGGACCGAGTCCCTGCCATTTGTCCTGCTTGGGATAAGATCGTCCTTTAAAGAGGATCTTCATACTTCCTCAGCTGAGCTCGTTTACGGGGAACCATTACGGCTGCCAGGTGAATTTTTCGGTCATAAAGCAGATAGGTGTACCACCGATATCACCGAGTTCTCAGCTCGAATCAGATCGTTCGCCAGTAAGCTCCAACCAACCCCTGCTTCACATCATACAGCTGGAAAAAAGATTTTCGTCCACAAAGACCTTTCCTCATGCACACATGTCTTCCTCCGAGACGACACTGTACGAGGAGCACTACAGTGGACATACACAGGTCCTTTCGAAGTGATTAAAAGAGGTGATAAGATTTTTAAGATCCGGGTTAAGGATAGGGTTATCACGGTATCTGTGGATCGTATAAAACCGGCCTACATACTGTCTGACACCAATAACATACCTATCACAGTCACACCTAAAACAGTAGAAGATACACCATCATCATTCACACCTCTTCCTACAAAGATTACTAGATCAGGACGTCATGTCCGATTTCCTGATTACTTTCGCCCGTAGCACGGTCTCTGGCGGGGGGTGATGTGGGAGCCACCCACCATACCTGTCACCATACACACACACACACGCACACACATACTCACACTAAATTTAATTTATCTAAACAAAAATAAATATTACAAAGCAAAGCCAGATGAAACCGTAGTATGCGGCCGGCGAGCGACGGAACAATAGAACGTAGTGCAGTTCACTCAGCGCGTACGCCGACCGGTAGAAAGATTCGTTCCCGCTCCTTTTGCAGTTCAATATTCAGTTCGAGAACAGTCCACGTACAACGCTCCGCCGCGACGTTACTAGTTACTACTTACCGTTAATGTTTTCACGCACGATATACGCCTTTCTTCTTTCTTTCTCTCGTGCTTTTCCTTCGCTGTGTCTTTCTGCTATCCCTGTACATTCCCTTCTGTATTTAGACTGTGTACCTAACAATAATAAGGCCTGGTGACTTGTGTAGTGTGCGAAAGTGTAATAAATACTTAGTCAACAATCAATCGGACTTTTATATGAACTACACGCCTACATAATAAACACCAATACCTATATCCACAATAGTGATTTTGCGTTCGTTTTTCGTAGTAAGCCTCCAGGAGATATTGCCGCGCGCGTCGTCGCGAGCTTGCCCGCTACTTAGACCGCACGTGCGATTCCTGTGTGAACACTTGGATATTACGCCATATGTTTGATATTTCGTGACCGCGCCCGCGACCCGCGAGTCAGTATGAATGAGCACTAAGGTATTGTGGGTGCCCTACCGGGATTATTAAATTAAAGTCCGATATGACACTCAACACAAATAAGTTTATTTCGAGAGAAATGAAGCGATACACAATAGTCTATCGTATAAGAAAAACAGCACACAGTTCATAGAAAGAAAGCTAGAGATACTAAGAACGATAGATTTAAAGAAGTAGTAGAAGAAAGGAAAAATAGCGCGACAGTTAAAAGCTACACAAAATTATTAACTTAAATACGAAAGCGTAACGTAAGAATTGCGCGGGAAGTACAATGCAAAGCGTGCGAGCATTCGCCGTCGAGAGATGTAACCGACTGACTAGAAGCGCGCGCGTCCCCGCCGGCGCCGTCGGCGGGGGGGCGCCTATCGGTAGAGGTGGACGTTTAAACGATAAGCACTTAATTAAGTCTGCTTATCAAAATAAGCGCCCAAGCGTGCTTAAAGATTTAAGCTGATTTCGTTTAAACGCTTATGGTTGAGCTCCAAAAATGTCATTACTATATTATAATGATTCAAGATAAGCAACCTTACTGTGATAATTTTAAAGCTCAAAATAAAATGTTAATAAGGAATCCTTATAAGGAACCTTATTTCGATGCCCAATAAAGATGTTTGATTTTGTTGGATAAACGACCTTACTCCTGTTCTTTTAAGAATACAACTTTATTTCTATTGCCTTAAGGTTAAGAATCGATATCAATTTGGATGTGTCGTTGTAAAGAGCGTGTTAGAAAGCGGCTAAATAAAGTCTGCTTATCTTACGTAATATTTCCGTTCGGAAGAACAACGCTTCGTTTTTGGTTGGTTACAACGCTGTTTACAACGAAATGTAAGCAAGCTTTTTATGGCCAGTACGAAATTCGCATTGGAAAAAACTAGACGCGCTTAATTAGTTTAATTATTATTTACTTTGCGACTTACGGACTATTAATTGTGTGTTGTGTAATTTCAAGTGTTGAGTTTATTGAATTTATTGTCGAATGTAAATAATAATTGTAAATAGTACATAGTAAAAGAAGTAATATATTGATTATTTATAGAATAAACTGATTCAAAATTTAAAAATAGTGTTGTAAGCTTTTATCTTTTATTTAGTGTTGTGCTTGTAAATAATTAGTGTAGTGAAGATGTCGAGAAGCAGCAATTCTGTACTCTGGGACTATTTTGAAAAAAATCAGGTCGATAAACTAGCTGAGTTTAATATATGTAAAAAACGAATATCGTATAAAACAACGATAACTAATCTCAAACAACATCTGAAGCTTAAACATTGAACGCTTTTTTGAGCGCTCGGCGTTATAGGCCGTCACTTGTAATCGACTTTCTCAACGATTAACAAATTTTATTCAAATAAGCGTTTCAACGAAAAGCGTTTTTTTAAGCACGCTTAAAATTTTAAGCAAAACGTTTAAACGCGTTGACAGTTTTAAGCCGTTTGTCACATCGCTGCCTATCGGCCTAAGCGCAAAGAGGTGTGAGATCTCCATATATGGTGATGGAAGCGGCCAGCTGCGCGCTGACGCACGATAACGGGACCGCACTGTCAGCTGATGCTAAACAACGCTCTCAACCGGGGTTTGCTTGTGAATTTATTTTTATGTAAATTTTGTGTTAAATTATTTTTTATTACTTTAGATTTATTAATTGTGTATATAGTACTTAATATTTTAGTTATATTAATTTTGTTATAATATATTTTTAGCAACCAGAGGTGGAATTAATTAAAAAAAATAACAAATTTAACAATTATTTATTCTTATTCAAAATAATAATTTCACAAACAACTCTTAATTTACGGAATTAAACAATTTATTAAATCAAGGAAATAAGGAGCTAAAATAATTGCACTTACTGCAAATTGCGCCGATCACCGAGTCAACAACCTCACTGTACGAAAGCCGACGAGCAAATGACTTGCTGGTATGACAGTAGCTCTATTTATGCGTTTTGTGAGGGTGACGTCACGACCGGTACAAGTTGTAATAAGTTTTTGGCCAATACGGCCTATCCTGATAGGGCGTCGTCCTCGACCGCAGCTTCTTCGTGGTGGCCGCCAGGGACATCCACGACGCCGTCGACAGGGGCAGATGATGGTCCAGGTCCGCCATCATCTTCTTCGTCATCCGAATCTGTTTGAGTAAAGGCAATTTTTATAAGGAGCAATTTTATAAAGAGCAGCCTATTCAATCATCCATCACACATACAAGGCCCTCTTTCAATTACTCATACTTAGCTAATTGTATCACTCACAAACGTTCATCACTTCGATCAGATTTTCTTCCTCAAACATTATGTCAGTCAACCTCATATACCAGACTAAAAATTAAAATTCTTTATATGTGTGTGGTTTTATTGTGTAACCCAACACATTACATAATTACCAATTACTTAGGTAACCGGTCTGCGAGGCTGAAACCACTATGCGTTTAGAGAAACGCATCTGCAAGGCCGAAGCCCATATGCATTGAAAAATGCATCTGCAAGACCGAAGTCCCACGCATTAGGTAATGCGTCTGCAAGGCCAAAGCCCATATGCAGTGAGAACTGCATCTGCATGGCCTCTCAAGACCAACTCCAAAGTTCCCGTTGCCGTTGCGTTCATAGCACCCGTCTCAAATAGGTGGACTCCTGCACGGGCGCTTGCTTGTACATATGTACCTATGCGTGTCTGTGCAAGCCACACATGTACAGAAGTGGATGTCTACAACATAAGAAAAGTAATGTTAACGTAAATAACTTACTTTCGAAAAACGCTGCGCAACTTTCAGGACACCACTCTCCCTTCCATGGCACCATATACTGCGCCGCCGCTTGTGTAGTTTTGCCACGAGCGCCGCTTACTAACTTGAGTTCGTAGCGGTCGGCTGGCAATTTCTTGGTGACACGATAGGGACCTCTCATGCCAGAGTCAAGTTTTCCCGTAGATTGGGAATACTTAATAACGAAGACCTGGTCACCAACTTCGAAGATCCTGGGAGAGTGTCTGTGACGATTTACATAGGAGTCTTGTTTCTCTTGATTCGATTTTAGCAAACCCATTGCCCTGCTTCTGTTTAACTCCCTCACTGCTTCATGGTTGGGGCTCGTATTTTCCACAGCAAGGTCTCGAATAAGGGCACGAATAACAGGTGTAGTCGCATTCGTACCAATTAACAAGCACAAGGCTGATTTTTGAGTCGTCTTCTGTTTTGTTATATTTAATACCAGTTGTATTTTATTCAAAGCTTCAGACCACGTTGAATCTTTATTGCGACTTTCAACACGTATCAAGTTAAGTACGGTACGCACGTAACGCTCTACTTGACCGTTGGAATGGTGCATTTCGGGCGTAACGTAGTGTATGTCACATCCCTGTTCAGATATCCATTTGGTAAAGCTGGAGGATTCGAACATGCGCCCACGGTCGCAAACCAACAGTTTAGGGACGCCAAATAGGGAAATCGCACTATTTAGGACGCGCTTGAGCTCATTGCTATCTTGTTTGTAGATAGGGTAAATTAAACAAAATTTTGTAAAAGAATCCACGAGCACTAGAACGAACTTGTATCCATTGGACTCGGGCAATGGTCCCAACACATCAGCGTGAATCGTATTAAACGGAACATCAGACTTATCCCAGGATGTTATGGATTGTAGGGGTGCTCTTGGGACTCGTTTCTTAGAGATGCAGACCAAGCAATGAGACGTGTATTTCTTAACAAAAGATCTAAGGCCGGGAAACCAGAAATGCCTTAGTATAAGATCTAATGTTTTGTCTGCTCCAATATGCTCATGCTCATCATGAAACATCCTTAACAGACTGAGCCGATGTCCTTTAGGGATAAAACACAGTAACCGAGGTTCTTCTCCCACTGGTGTATAACGATAATATAAAAGGTCGTTTTGATACACATAGCGACGCGAGTCCAAGAGGCCGTCCCTCAGCTTCTGTACTAGATCCTGTGTTTCGTTATCAGCCGACTGAGCCATCTGTGCCCAATTTAAAGGTTTAGTTATGTGGTTAACCTGCACTCCTGGATTACGGCTTAAATAATCTGCATGACCCATCATGACTCCTTTCCTATACTCGATAGTAAAGTTAAAATCCTGGAGGTAGATCCACCAACGCGCCACTCGAGGAAGCAGGTCCTTCTTACGCTCAGTGGCTTTAAGAGCGTTGCAGTCAGTTATTATTTTAAAGGTTACGCCGATTAAATAGTGCCTAAAATGTTGTAGAGCCTTAACGACTGCTAACGTTTCTAATTCGTATGAGTGGTACCTGCACTCTGCCCCTTGTGTTACTTTACTAAAATAGGCTACCACACATTTGCTACCATTAGCACGTACCTGCATTAGCACAGCACCATAACCTGCGCTGCTGGCATCCGTATGGAGTTCCACAGGCAAGCTAGGATTAAAGATCGCTAGTATTGGTTCGGTCGTGAGCTGTTTTATAAGATTGTGACGAACTTGTTCCTGTTCCGGTCCCCATTCGAACTTGACATTTTTCTTCACAAGGCGGGAGATACATGCGGTCTTAGTGGCGTATCCCTCGATATATCTCCGGAAGTAACCGGCCAGCCCTAAAAACTGGCGAACCTGCTTAACGTTAGTTGGCACGGGTGCGTGTATTAATGCCTCAATTTTCCTGGGGCTCGGTCTAACCTGACCATGACTGATGACTCTGCCCAGGTATTCGACTTCCGTGGTGAGGAAGGAACACTTTTTAAGGTTAACTGAGAACCCGGCTTCAGTGAGGGTCTTCAACACCTCACTTAACAAATTAATGCCCTCGGTGATTGTCATACTTAGTATGAGTACATCGTCTATGTATACCAGGACGTTTCCTGACTCAATGAATCGTTTGAGAGTGTTGTTGATAATACGTTGGTAAACGGTAGGAGAGTTACATAAGCCAAACGGCATTTTTAGGTATTCATAGTGAGATTCCGGAGTTACAAAGGCTGTCTTGTGTATGGAGTCCTCGTCAATGGGGATTTGGTGAAAGCCTGATGCCATGTCCAGGCTAGTAAAGAATTTTGAGCAACCAAGCCGATCAATATGGTCTTCAATTAACGGAAGAGGATATCTGTCTTTGACAGTGATGCGGTTAAGTGCGCGAAAGTCTACGCACATCCTATCCGAACCATCTTTCTTCTTAACCAAAATGATTGGGCTTGCGTAGTCTGACGTAGACTCTCTGATTATTTTTTTATCCAACAAGTCTTTTATTATTTCGTGGACTTTAAGTTTTTCTTGGTAAGCCAAACGGTAGGGATGGTAGGCTACGGGAACATCGCTCAACAAGTTTATGTGCATTTTGCCCGTCGTCACTGTGGTTGTAGCTGTACCAGATATGAGAAACTGCGAGAACTTATTTATTACAGACATAAGCGAAGCTAGTTCATCACCTTTGAGGGGAGTGTTTATTTCATTAGATACTGAAGAGCTGCTGACCGTGTTCACCTTCGAGACCGAACAAGCGGAGTGGGTTAAATATTGCTTATGTTTGGTCCGAACAAACGTAACGCCGTCTCTGTTAAGAACATCCGTTCCTATAATAATTGGGGTGTTCATGCAGTACTCCGGTACTATAATGAAATCTATGTCCAAGGCAATATTACTAAATTCGACGGTAAGCGTGACGTATTCGCGAGCAATTATTTCGTCCTTACTTATTCCTTTTAGAACACAATATGTTTGTTTTCGACAACAAGAAAAGTATTTGAGTATTCCGGGCGATATTAAGGACACATTTAGAGCGCCACTGTCTATTAAAACATCGACGGGTATGCCTTGTATCACTGCCGTGCTTATATCGTTGCTTCCCGACACATTCGAAAGTTCCTTACACAAGTTAACCTTCCGTTGGTTAACATTCTGATTCATAGACCTATTTTTAGTAAAACACTCGCTTTCTTTATGCCCAATCTTTTTACAAAATGAACACGTATTGTTGAGGTTGTTTTCGATAACTTTACGCTTATTGGGGCAATTACAACTTAAATGACCGGTCTGGTTACAAGCAAAACATTTTTTTCCACTTCGGTCTATGTGACGTTTTTTAATAGCATTATGGTGTGGATGATGATCGTGTTTTCTGATGGCTGGTTTCACATAAATTGCTAAGAATGAGACTAGGTTATCAGTAGTGAGGTTGGCGTTCGCGGCTGCTGCCCGAATTTGGACATCATTTATGCCTCGTATTATTATTTGCACCATGAGTTCTTCACTTAGCCCTTTAATAATACGTAAACGCAGGAGCGATCGTCGTGCATACTCGGCGTACGTGGGGAACTTATCAGAGGTAGTGTTCATAACCTCGAACAGAGTCTGTGCGTAGTCAATTTTTCGAGGGCAAAGAGCATTGAATTCCTTGACAAAGTTCGACCATGATCTATCGTTGGTGGACCATTCATTCAACCAGGTCCTGGCGTCTCCTTTTAAGCAGTGAGCAATACGCGATAAACATTCCAGATCGTCCCAGCGATTAGTCAATCTTGCACGGTTAACTTCCTCACACCACACCTCAAAGTTATTTATGGCCGGATCAAAGTTAGACACATAATAATGTGACTTAGTTTGGCTAATTGTGATCAGTGCATCGGCGATTGCTTGCGATGTAGATGGCGCAGAGTTATCACGTTGAGGTAGATCCGTGTGATTAGATGGCAATGGAGTTCGAGATAGGCTCGCGTTACTTTCCTCGATAGCATTTAAACGCGCCGTTATTAAATCCAGTGCTTGTTTCACGGAGCTGTCACGCGTGTGAGAACGTGACCTATGATGGTCATACCGTGAGTGCGACCCACGCGAGGGTGTACGCGGCGAAGACCTACGGCAACTATACCGCGAACGAGACCTATCCCGGAATGACCGCGAACGAGACCTATCGCGGAATGACCGCGAACGAGACCTATCGCGGAATGACCGCGAGCGAGATCTATGATGGTGTCGGCGCGATTTGCTGCGAGAACGCGTTGCCTTACGGCGGCGTATCGTCTCGTGTGATTTTTCGCGAGAGCGTGAAGATCGTGGCATTTTTTGTGCAGATTAACAGTTGTTTGTAAAAAATAACCTTAAAAAAAACGGTTGTGAGTTTATTTAGTCTGGCACTTCTGTGTGGGCACAGGCCAATCCCACTTCTGATTTTAGCAACCAGAGGTGGAATTAATTAAAAAAAATAACAAATTTAACAATTATTTATTCTTATTCAAAATAATAATTTCACAAACAACTCTTAATTTACGGAATTAAACAATTTATTAAATCAAGGAAATAAGGAGCTAAAATAATTGCACTTACTGCAAATTGCGCCGATCACCGAGTCAACAACCTCACTGTACGAAAGCCGACGAGCAAATGACTTGCTGGTATGACAGTAGCTCTATTTATGCGTTTTGTGAGGGTGACGTCACGACCGGTACAAGTTGTAATAAGTTTTTGGCCAATAATATAATTATTTTTTATTTCTTAAGGTTGATTGTGTAAATTAAATAATTGTTGTATATAGTTGCTACACTACTCCCCGGCTGAGACCGTTGCTTACTACGGTCGATAGTAACTTGGAAAGCGTACGATGCGTCCACTTCGGGTTCTTTTTTCTTCACGTACTGCCGTCTTCTCTGGTCTTTTCTCAGGATCAGACATAGTGTTTTCTGCAGCAAGGAAAGCAGGTTTTAATCTGTCTATGGTCACAGTAGTTTCTCGCCCCTATATGACGATCTTGAACGTTTTACGTATATCACACGGCTTACCTCACGTTACTATTATGGGGTGAGAATGTCTGTGTGCGTGAGGTGTGTAGCGGGAGCGCGCGAGCAATAAAGTTAACTACGACAGTAAGTTAATCGTTTATTACACGAGAACACAAAGAAATAAAAGTACATCTACACAGTTAACACAGCACGAGAAATACCCACAAATAAAAGAAGGAGAAGAGAGTGATAGGCACAGAATGTAAGCACAAGCAAGAGTCTTAACACTAGACACACGGAAATACAAGTTAGGGCACAGCGTAAGCACTAGGTACATGAGAGGTAGTCGAGCGATCGAGCGACGCGGGTTTGCGTTGGGACGTAGCGATGCTGACTGCCGCGTCGGCCGACCGAATGAGCTGCGTGAGCGCAGTGCCCCGCAAGGGACGCGGGGGAGCGGCAGTGGCTTCGGCCGACGGCCGACAATACTCGGCTCGCCTCGGTGGTCAGGCGAGCGCGATTGCGTTCGGAACTCCACAGAGCGCTCCAGGTTTGATTCTGTGGAGTGTCGCTGTCCGTGCTCGTGCGTGATGTATGTATGTAGTGTGTGTATGTGACGAATAATATAAACATAATATATTACATAAGTGTATGTGTAAGTGTATACGTGTGATATATAATAAACTACATATACATAGTGCAAATGTGGAACGTAGGTTCCCACATCACTCCCCCCCAGAGACCGGGTCTACGGTCGATAGTAGTCCGGAAAACGAACTCGGCGGCCAGATCTTGTTGTTTTGCCGCCTTCCGGAACTATGGACTTCAACCGTGTAGGTGGAGGATCAGGTAGGGGAGTTGGAGCTGGAGTAGGGATGGGTAGAGGAGCTGGAGGGAACTTGGGAGTAGGGACGGTGTCGTTGGTGGGGGATGGGTCCACGAGTAGGTAGGCCGGTTTAAGTCGGTCTATCGTTACTGTGACCTCCCTGCCCCTAACCAGTATACGGAAAGTCTTGTCCCTACGTTCAACCACTTTGTGAGGTCCTGTGTAAGGTGGTTGTAAGGAACCTCGGGTTGAGTCGTCACGTAAGAAGACGTGAGAACATGTCCCTAGGTCCTTCAGAAGGAAGGACTTCCTATCTGTGTGACGTGCAGCAGGTGTGGGTCGGATCTTGGCCGCTATGTGTTTCAGGCGGGTGGTAAAATCCGAGAGGTCGGTGGTTTCGGGAGCGGATGCTTGGAAAAATTCTCCTGGCAAGCGGAGAGGCTCACCGTAAACCAGCTCGGCGGAAGAGGACTGAAGGTCCTCTTTGAAAGACGACCTGATACCTAAGAGCACAAGCGGCAAAGCTTCGACCCAGTTGGTATCCACGTGACACATTATCGCCGCTTTGAGTTGGCGATGAAATCGCTCGACCATACCGTTGCAGGCCGGATGGTAGGCGGTGGTGCGACGGTGTTTGAATCCAATCACTCTTCCAAGGTACTGGAAGAGCGCGGATTCGAACTGCCGGCCACGGTCGGTAACGATATCGGTTGGACATCCAAATCTGGATACCCACGATAACAAAGCATTACCGACCGATTCCGCGGTGATGTCTACCAAAGGTGTTACTTCCGGCCAGCGGGTAAAACGGTCCACTACTGTTAAGCAATAGCGGTACCCCTGTGATGGTGGTAGGGGCCCGATAATGTCCACGTGAATGAAGGCGAACCGAGCGCGAGGTAAATCGAAAGTGCCCACCGGTGCGGACACGTGACGATTCACCTTGGCACGCTGACAAGCCAGGCACTTTTGTGACCACGCTCGACAATCTTTGCGCACTCCAGGCCAAACAAAGCGTTCGGCCACCAGATGGGCGGTGGCCTTAGGTCCTGGGTGGCTGAGACCATGAAGATTGTCGAACAATGGCTTACGTAATGACAGTGGTACAAAAGGCCGTGGTGTTGGTGTGCTGACGTCACAATAAATTTCCCTACGGCTGCCAGGAATAGTGAGCTTCTTCAGGCGAAGTGATGTTTCTCCGCTGAGGAGCTGGAGAAGCTCATGGTCCACTGCTTGTGACTCCGCGAGAGTGTCGAAGTCGACTGGCAGCTGCAGTTCATCAACGCGGGATAATGTGTCCGCCACCACATTATCCTTACCGGAGATGTGACGGATGTCGGTCGTGAACTGCGATATGAAATCTAAATGGCGGAACTGACGTGGCGAACAGTTGGCCTTCCGTTCGTGGAATGCGAAACTGAGCGGCTTGTGGTCAGTGTAGACTGCGAAGTGGCGTGCTTCCAGCATGTGCCGAAAGTATTTTACGCTCTCGTAAATTGCCAAAAGTTCGCGGTCGTACGGTGAATATTTCTTCTGCGCAGGTGTTAGAGTACGCGAGAAGAAGGCAAGTGGCTGCCAATTACCATCTTTTAGTTGCTGCACTACAGCACCCATTGCTGTGTCGGACGCATCGGTGACTAAACTTAATTGAGCGTCGCAGTCAGGGTGTGCCAGTAGCGCAGCGTCGGCAAGACTTTCCTTACACTGGTCGAAGGCTGAAAGAGACTCACCAGTAAGATGAACCGGCTGCGACCCCTTCACCGAGCCCGTCAGCAGGGCGTTCAGTGGGGCCTGGATACTAGCCGCGTGAGGCAGGAAACGCCTGTAAAAATTAACCATCCCCAAGAAACGGCGCAGCTGCTTGACGGTCTTGGGTGGGGGGAATTCCCTTATGGCCTGTACCTTGGATTCCAGAGGTTTGGTACCTAACTCCGAGATGCGGTAGCCCAGGAATGTGACCTCTGGAGCACCGAAGACGCACTTAGATGTGTTAATGAGCATTCCATAATCCTGCATGCGTGTGAAAAGCAGGCGCAGGTGTTCCTCATGCTCTAGTTCGTTTTTTGAAAATACCAAAAAATCGTCTAGATAGGCGAAGCAAAAGTCTAGACCGCGTGTCATTTCATCCACAAACCTCTGGAACGTCTGGCCTGCGTTGCGGAGGCCGAATGTCATAAAAGGGAATTCAAACAGACCAAAAGGTGTTGTTATGGCTGTTTTCGCAATGTCCTCCTCGTAGACTGGGATCTGGTTGTAGGCCTTAACTAGGTCAATGGTACTAAAGACTTTGTTACCAGCTATATTATGGGCAAAGTCGTGGATGTGACGGATGGGATAACGGTCGGGGACTGTCCGCGCGTTCAATTGTCGGTAGTCGCCACACGGCCGCCAACCGTTATCCTTTTTGGGAGCAAGGTGTAGCGGCGAAGCCCACGGGCTCTCGGAAGGACGTGCAGTGCCGTTAGAGAGCATGAGTTCGAATTCCGTCCTAGCTATCTTCAGCTTGTCAGCTGCGAGCCGGCGGGGAGCGCATGAGACGGGTGGGCCAGGTGTGGTGCGGATGTGGTGAACCGTGGAGTGCTTTGGAGTCCCCGGTGTGCCTGAAGGGCGCGTGATGTCCGGGAACGTCTCCAACAGTTTATGATAACGCGTGTCGCCCGATGCTACCTTTACAGAAAAAACATCATTACATTTAATCATTGAAGCATTGGTGGACAGAGTCGTAGTATTATCCACCAAGCGTTGGTTGCGGATGTCAACTGCTAAATTAAAATGACTTAAAAAATCTACACCAATTATTGCTTTTGTGACATCCGCAACTGTGAAACGCCAGGTGAAATCTCGCCTTAGACCTAAGTTTAATTTTAAATTAATATAGCCATAAGTATTTATAGCGGAGCCGTTAGCCGCACACAATTTAAAGTTTGATATATTACGGCGTTCGCGTAACACTGATATCGGATAAACACATAAATCGCTACCCGTGTCTACTAAAAACTGCACACGCGTATTACGGTCGGTAATAAAGAGGCGTCGTGCTGACGCGGGACCGCAGTCGGTTGCCATAACCGACTGCCCGGCTGCGAGTTGCGCACGCTGTGATGAAGCGCGGCGTCGGTGTGTCGCTGTGGCCGCTGGCGCTGCAACGCGCGCGCTGCGTGCGCGCCGCGGTGACGGCTGTCGGCGTTGCGCCGGGTCGTTAGACTGGCGCGGGGCGGCGGTGCGACGATCCACCTCGCGGGCCAGGTGTTTGACCTTGTCGGTCAGGTCCTTGACCAGCGTGGCCGTGGTGTCCGGAAGTGGGGCGAGGGGGAGGGCGACCGGGCAGGAAGCAGAAATCTCCTGCAGGCGGTCCGCCATGTCCCCCAGCTGTTCCAGTGTATCGGTGGGCAGCGTGGACAACACTGCCTGCACCGGGTGTGGCAGGCGACTGCACCAGATGGTGCGGATGAGTTGCGACGGTGTGGATGGACCCGCCAGGTCCTGCAGGTGTCGCAGGAATTGTGACGGAGTCCGACTGCCGATGTCCTCGTTGCTGAGGAGCCGCTTTGTCCTCTCTGCTTGAGAGGCGGTGAGTCGGTTGATGAACTCGTCCCTTAATCGCTCGTAGCGGTTGTGGGCCGGAGGGTTAAGGATAACGTCCCTCACGGTCCTCGCTTGATCAATCGTTAGGCTGGTAATAATAAAATTGTACCTCTGTGCGTCCGTGGTAATACCATGGTACACGAACTGAGCCTCTAAAAGTGCAAACCAGAGCTCCGGATCCTCTGAATCAAATGGTGGCACTCTTAGGGCTGCGCTGGTGCTGATTGCTGCTGTTGCTGCTGGTGCTGCTGGCGCTGGTGAGGCGCCACATGGCGCATGCTGCACATTTGCGCGGCAACGTGCTGCGCGCCGCGTGGGTGCGCGCTGTGTCACAGCGCGGGCGCGGCCATTTTGCGCACGGGCGGCGCAAAGCGTCGAGTCACTGCACTCGGAATACTTAATGTCTCTAAGATCACTAAAGTCACTAATAACACAATAGTCACTATCACTATCACTCATTTTTAGTGTTCGGAAGGTGGTCACCAGTTATGGGGTGAAGATGTCTGTGTGCGTGAGGTGTGTAGCGGGAGCGCGCGAGCAATAAAGTTAACTACGACAGTAAGTTAATCGTTTATTACACGAGAACACAAAGAAATAAAAGTACATCTACACAGTTAACACAGCACGAGAAATACCCACAAATAAAAGAAGGAGAAGAGAGTGATAGGCACAGAATGTAAGCACAAGCAAGAGTCTTAACACTAGACACACGGAAATACAAGTTAGGGCACAGCGTAAGCACTAGGTACATGAGAGGTAGTCGAGCGATCGAGCGACGCGGGTTTGCGTTGGGACGTAGCGATGCTGACTGCCGCGTCGGCCGACCGAATGAGCTGCGTGAGCGCAGTGCCCCGCAAGGGACGCGGGGGAGCGGCAGTGGCTTCGGCCGACGGCCGGCAATACTCGGCTCGCCTCGGTGGTCAGGCGAGCGCGATTGCGTTCGGAACTCCACGGAGCGCTCCAGGTTTGATTCTGTGGAGTGTCGCTGTCCGTGCTCGTGCGTGATGTATGTATGTAGTGTGTGTATGTGACGAATAATATAAACATAATATATTACATAAGTGTATGTGTAAGTGTATACGTGTGATATATAATAAACTACATATACATAGTGCAAATGTGGAACGTAGGTTCCCACACTATTTTGTCGGATTCGCCGGATTCGGAAGTCGGATTTTGTCGATCTTGAACGTCTTCTCGCCTCGTTGTGTGACCTTATATGGACCAGTGTAAGGTGCCTCCAGAGATCTCTTTGCTGGCCCTTGACGTAGGAACACGTAGTCCGCAGTCTTCAAAGCTTTTGGTACATAAAAAGTCCTTGAACCATGCCAGCTTGCAGGCTGAGGTGCGATTTTGCCGATGTGGTGCCGTAATCTCGCCACGAAGTCTGCGTAGTCCGTAGTAGGTTCTTTATTGGGAGCAAAGAACTCACCAGGAAGCCGCAAGGGTTCTCCGTAGACAAGCTCTGCTGCTGATGCCTTCAGGTCCTCCTTCCACGCGCTGCGGATGCCGAGCAGCACGAGAGGAAGAACTTCCGACCAGTGAACGTTGTCGTGGCAGATGATCGCAGCCTTCAGTTGCCTGTGAAGACGTTCCACCATACCATTGCAAGCGGGGTGGTAAGATGTCGTAGGGCGATGTTGCGCACCGAGAATGGAAGCCATAGCGCGAAAAAGCTCGCTCTCGAACTGCCTCCCTCTGTCTGTGGTGATCTTCTCTGGGCAGCCGAAACGCGCCACCCAGCCCGCGATGAATGTTTGTGCGCAGGTCTCCGCTGTTATGTCACGTAGCGGAAATGCCTCAGGCCAACGTGTGAAGCGGTCGATGACCGTGAGGCAGTACCTGTAACAATTGGAGACTGGTAATGGCCCTACGATGTCCATGTGGACTTGAGAGAATCGACAAGTGGGCTGTGGAAAGGGAGTGGGAGGGGAGATGGTATGTCTGGTAATTTTTGTGCGTTGGCAATCAGTGCATTCGCTCGCCCATCGTCGGCAGTCCTTTCTTATGCCAGGCCATACAAATCGCTGAGAGACCAATTTAGTTGTGGCTTTGGCTCCCGGATGGCTCAACTTATGCAATGTATCAAAAATGCATTTGCGATAATCTCTCATAACAAATGGTCGAGGGGTTGACGTCGAAACATCGCAGTATAACGGTGTTGCTAGGTACTCTGACTTTACCTTTTCTAATTTTAGAGCCGAACCTCCTAACAATAAGTCTTGCAGTTCAGGGTCGCCTTCCTGTGATCGTGCAAGGCCTTCGTAGTCAATGGCTCCACAAACCTCTTCTATTCGAGAGAGTGCGTCTGCTACCACGTTATCTGGACCAGCTACGTACCTTATGTCTGTAGTGAATTGCGCAATGAAATCCAGATATCGGAATTGCCGTGGAGAACATTTGTCACGTCGTGTAGAAAATGCGAAAGTCAGTGGTTTGTGGTCCGTATAAATTGTAAAATTTTTAGCTTCTACCATGTGGCGAAAATAGCGTATTGCATTATAGATGGCTAACAGTTCCCTGTCGTACGGACTATACTTTTTCTGCGGTGGTTTGAGATGCCTTGAGAAGAATGCTAACGGTTGCCAACGGTCATGTTTCTTTTGCTGCAATACCGCTCCAATTGCCGTATCTGAGGCATCGGTAAAGATGGCTAATTCTGCGTCTAGATCTGGGTGTGCGAGCATTGTGGCTTTAGAAATGGCGGACTTACATGCGACGAAGGCGTTCCTCATCTCAGGTGTCATCGTTATTTCCTGCTGGCCTCTCTTCTTAGGACCTGCGAGTGCGGCATTCAGTGGTCCTTGAATATCCGATGCTCCTGGGATAAATCGGCGATAAAAATTGTACATACCCAGGAAACGTCGGAGTTCCTTTACATTCTTGGGCACAGGGAATTCTGCAATGGCCTGTATTTTATCCTCCAGGGGTCGGATTCCGTCTGCGCTGACCTCGTGACCCAAGAATGTAATTGTTTTTCTCCCGAACTCACACTTCGCCGAGTTGATAAGGATGCCGTACTCCGACAGACGCTCGAACAATTGACGTAAATGGCTCTGATGTTCTTCATCTGAAGCAGAAAAAATAAGGATGTCATCTAAATAGCCATAACAAAAATCCATACCTTTGAGAGCCTCATCAATAAACCTTTGGAAAGTCTGGGCAGCATTCCTAAGTCCAAAGGTCATATAGGTAAACTCAAAGAGTCCAAATGGCGTCGTAATAGCAGTCTTGGGTACGTCTGGAGGATGAACAGGTATCTGATTATAAGCCTTCACGAGATCAATCTTTGAAAATATTTTACTGCCAGCTAATAAATGAGTGAAGTCTTGTATGTGCCTTATGGGGTAGTTATCAGGTACAGTGCGAGCGTTCAAAGCCCTGTAGTCGCCACAAGGTCTCCATCCATTGTCCTTTTTGGCCACCAGGTGTAACGGCGATGACCAAGAGCTCTCAGATCTACGAGCAGTGCCGTTTTGTAGCATGTCCTCAAATTCCTTACGAGCAATCTTAAGACGATCAGGTGGCAAGCGGCGAGGCCGACTAGTGACAGGCGGTCCAGGTGTAGTCCGTATATGATGGACCGTAGTGTGTTTCGGCTCTATATTATGAGTGCCGGCTGGTCGGGTAATATTAGGATACTCACGTAACAAGGTGTGAAAGCATGTGTTACCAGAAACAGCCTTGACGGAGACGATCTCCTCTGCACTTCTCCCAGTCGACGCCGACACGAACAGTGTAGTCACGCCATCTATTAATTTTTGCTGTCGACAATCAACCATTAAATTATAAAAGGACAAAAAATCAACGCCAATAATAGGTTTAGAGACGTCCGCCACAATAAACTTCCAATTAAAAGTGCGTCGCAAGCCTAAATTGAGTTGAAGTTGCACACAACCGTATGTTGGTATCACCGTTCCATTAGCCGCGAAAAGTTGGTAATCAGTTCTCGACCGCTGCTCTCGGAGCTCTGTGCGCGGGTACACACATACATCCGACCCAGTGTCCACCAAAAACCTTATTTTAGTTTTAACATCAGTTACAAATAAGCGGCCCGGTGATGTTTGTAGGCAGTCGTTAGCCGCTACTTCCGGCTGCCTAGGCAGTTTCCCGACGCCTTATAATTACACGGAGCAGTACATTTATTAGCCTTAGATCCAAATCTATTGTGATACCAACATACACCAGAATCCTGCGACTTAGATCTAGCGCGACAATTTTTATATGTATATCTACTGCGTGACCTTGACCGTGAGCGGTTGTTATTAATCTGGCTTTGAAGTGCCGCGACTTGTTTAGTCAACGCGCTTACCTGTTGTGCGATCTCACTCAAACCACCTTCCGAACTCGAGGCTGCTAATACCTGTTGGTTATTGGGTACTATATCGTAAACCTGGTCCGCAAGCTCTGCTAAGTCACTGAGTTCATATTTCCTCTGCGCGGCGATGATGCTCTGCAAGTGTGTGGGCAGCCTACCGGCTCACAGCGTTCGAAGGAAGTCATCTGGTACCCCTGGACCGGCGAGGATCTGTAGATGGCGTAGAAATTGGGATGGTTTCCTATCGCCTAGCTCTTCATGTGACAGAAGCTGCCTCATCTTCTTTTCTTGCGATGCGGATAATCGCTTTATTAATTCCGACTTAAGCTTCGCGTATTTGTTGTCTGCCGGGGGAGCTGTAATAATATCTTTAACTTCCCTGGCCACCGAGTGTTCTAATTGCGCTGACACATAATAAAATTTCGTGGTATCCGCTGTTATTCCCGCTAGTGCGAACTGGCCCTCTATCTGCGCGAACCATAGTGCAGGGTCGTCTGGGCAAAACGGTGGTACGCGTACGCCAACCTTGGCCAATTCTGGCAGTGCGCCTCCTGCCGCTTCCTTTCCGTTAGGCATCTCCGTAGGTATCCGTCTTCAGTCGTCGGGTCACCAATTATGTGGGTGCCCTACCGGGATTATTAAATTAAAGTCCGATATGACACTCAACACAAATAAGTTTATTTCGAGAGAAATGAAGCGATACACAATAGTCTATCGTATAAGAAAAACAGCACACAGTTCATAGAAAGAAAGCTAGAGATACTAAGAACGATAGATTTAAAGAAGTAGTAGAAGAAAGGAAAAATAGCGCGACAGTTAAAAGCTACACAAAATTATTAACTTAAATACGAAAGCGTAACGTAAGAATTGCGCGGGAAGTACAATGCAAAGCGTGCGAGCATTCGCCGTCGAGAGATGTAACCGACTGACTAGAAGCGCGCGCGTCCCCGCCGGCGCCGTCGGCGGGGGGGCGCCTATCGGCCTAAGCGCAAAGAGGTGTGAGATCTCCATATATGGTGATGGAAGCGGCCAGCTGCGCGCTGACGCACGATAACGGGACCGCACTGTCAGCTGATGCTAAACAACGCTCTCAACCGGGGTTTGCTTGTGAATTTATTTTTATGTAAATTTTGTGTTAAATTATTTTTTATTACTTTAGATTTATTAATTGTGTATATAGTACTTAATATTTTAGTTATATTAATTTTGTTATAATATATAATTATTTTTTATTTCTTAAGGTTGATTGTGTAAATTAAATAATTGTTGTATATAGTTGCTACAGTATTCACCTGAACATTGAACTATCCTCCTACTATTATTGCATGAAGGTTAGATATAAATCGGAGATAATAGACGGGTCATTTCAGACAGGCAATATTGGTGACTATAGAATGAAACAGATATACAAGAAAATATTTATTATTATTTACATGATCACGTAAACCACGAACTCTGAGCAATTCCAACTAACACCATAGTTTGTGATATGTCTAGATTCTAGGAACTACATCATATAACACTAATAAAATCGACGGGTGCAAAGGACACCGCATAATAGGAAAAAGTGCTCCCATTTTGTTAATTTTCAACCAAATTTTTTGAAATTTTTATCACTGCTTCATTATTTAATAAGGTATCTATATGCATATTTTATTTCTTCTAATTATGTTTAATTTACGAGATATTGCAGTTGTCTTCATCTACTTTGTGCTTAAAAATATTACAATTGTGTCAACTACCACTTGGTCGTTTTAACGTGGGAATTCAAAAATCTAGATTAAATAAAGTATATTTTATAATATTACAGTAAATACAAAAAGTGCAGCATTTCTTAATATTAAAATTAGTTCATGACTGTGTTAAATCTTAAATACACCAAGTTTAGAACATATATTGCGCAGATGTCTTTTTCTACGTCCGAACGTTTGTTCAAGGTACACGATTTAGAAGAAGGTTAAATGAAAAAATATACCTATTGTTAGAAATAACGGGTCTAGCGGTGGCGCTGGCGTGACGTCACATCGGGTGACTGGTGGCGTGAGCGGCGGAGTGGAGGAGCAGTACCTGCACTACCTGGGGTGCGGCCGGAGCAGAGCGGGGGCATTCTCGTGTTGGCATTCGGACGTGACGGTCGTACTATTTAGAGTGGTTCAATATCGTGATAACGTTGTACTGTTATTTCTCTGATTAAAATATTCGATGTGGTTATCGTTATTTTTCTTTCACTCTTCGACGACTCGTCGACTCTTTCACTAAATATACCCTTCTGTATCCAATTGGGAGACAGGATGCCACTGAACTTAAACGCGTCGTCACACAGGCTATTTCTTTGTTTGGTGTGCCTAAGCTCATGGTCACCGACAAGGGACGGATGTTCGAGTCCAATAAATTTGTGACTTGGATAAATGAACTTGGCTGTGAGTTGCACTACATAACGCCGGGGATGCACCATGCAAATGGCCAGGCTGAACGTTACATGCGTACAGTCCTCAACATGTTACGCATCCAAACAAACTATAAGAAGTTGCCTTGGTCAGAAACGTTGTGGAAGCTTCAATTAGTGCATAGAGCATTAGTACGTGATGTAGCGATCGAAGGTTCAACTCCCAATAGAGAGGCACTGCGCGAAATTACTAGAGGCAGAGTTCGTGATCTACTAAGAAGTAACCAGATCAGACAAGATGAGCAGGTGAATCAGCAGCGGCGTGCACCTCAACAATTTAAGGTGGATGACCGCGTATTTGTGATAAAGTTCTCCCAATCAACGGGAAAGCTAGATTCTGGAATGCGCGGTCCATATAAGGTGGTGGGTGTACTACCCAATGGACGCTATACACTAAGGTTGCTTAGCGGTGACTATGGGAAAAAGACACAAGCTGCAGCGCAGCATATGGTACTATGGCGGGGTGAATGGTGCCCAGAAACGTGTGCTGCATTCTTTGACAGTAAGTAAACTTAATAACGTTATTTACTTTTACACAGGAAGGATAATTATATCGGTGCAGTAATATCAGCACCAAAGTTGCTGTGTCACCTTTAAACCAGCTGGGTTACAGACAACTGTATTGGTCCGGTAAAGACGTGGCCAGCCCGCGGATCTCACACGTATGATTATGGTCTGCGTGTTGAGGTAGCTTATACGCATGAATACGGTCTGCCTATCAGGTAATAAGTATACTTGCATGTATGAATACGGTCTACATGTCAAGGAATGTGATACGTAAGAATATGGTCTGCGTATTAAGTGAGCAATAAGCTTTCATGTATGAAAACGGTCTACATGATAAGTAACTAAACGTATGAATACGGTCTACGTTGTGCAATTGTGTTATGTCATTTGGTAGAAGTCGATAGTGGAACACTAAGGCTATTTCACAAAATGAGAAATAAAGAGTCGCTTAACGTGCACCTAAACATGTTTATGCATTGCCTTAATTATGACTTATGTAAGCATAAAATGTCTTTATTAAAGAAGGACGAATGAGTTACGTGGAATAAAACACACGTAAGTACTTTACTTAAAACTTTTGAACAATAAGTTTTAACGAAATCTTATTTTTAGGTCAAGACGCTGACGACCAGGAAACAAGCGATGCTGGACCCCACAGGCCTTGTGCGGCTGATCCTTCCATGCCGCTACTAGACGACGACACTGAGGTCGAGCCGCCAACCTCTCCTGTCGCGGGACCGAGTGGTGTCTCTAGAAGAACATGTGTCGAGGACGACACATCGTCAGAATAGGCCGTGTAAGGAGAACCCCTTACTACCTGACCCACCATTACCCACCTTTGCTATAAAAGCAAGGGGCTCAGGTAGAAACGAACATTTGCATCTGGGCGCTCGTAATGTTCAGAAGTCTGCAGGAATCTCTGTTTGTCGTTATAACGTTCATGTAAGCCATCTTGTTTTTTTTTAATTGTAATTAAGTGTAAAACGTTACCTTAAAATGTGTAATAGTGATTAAGGATTACATTACGTGAGTACTTTGTTTAATAAAAGTTGTAATTTAAATAAAGAAGCAAACGGATTTCTTGTCTTAATTGTTTTTTTTTTAATTAATTATCCCTTCTGATCCTAAAAGTACTATAATTATCTGCGAATACACCTTGATTCAATAGTACTAAGTTCTCAATAATCCCAACTGGGTGAGTTATGCAAACATCTTACAATAATGCTTTTTTTCTTCTGCTCACGTAATCCTTACTATCCTTACTAGTCCTTACTAGTATAATATTATAAATGTGAAAGTGTGTTTGTTTGTTTGTTTGTTTGTTTGTGACGCTTTCACGTCGCAACAAAGCTATTATATGGTAAGGTTTATGTGTGTGGGGATAGTTAGGAGGGTGGAGAGTGACGTAGGCTACTTTTTACCGCGGAAAAACATCCCATTCCCATGGGAAGATCGATGTTTTGTTAGTTGCTAGATATTTATTTTCGGAGTTGTTAATAGATGGCGGTAATAAAATTCATTTGCAAGTTCTGAATTACGCTATCAAATACTGCATGTAATTTACTTAAGTCATAGGCAAATGTAATAATAGGCTACTTTAGCTCTGCCTCGAGAACTCCCCGCTCCGGCTGTATTCAGTGTACCGCCCGCCCGCTGGCACTATCCTGTTGACTGATGTCCGCAAGTTGCTCAGCCAACAGGATAGTGCCAGCGGACCAGAGGGACCTTCGAGTCGAGAGCCTGGACGACTTCATCGAGAGATTGGCACGCAACATGTTCGGGCGTGTCGACGCGTCGCGGTTCCCGCATCTGCAGGACCTGGCGCCGCTCCACGCCCGTCCACCGGACCGCTGGGCCGTCCCGCGCGACTTGCTGGTTGCGCGGGACAGGCCTAGCACTGACTGATACTGGGGCTTCGTAAGTCGTCGCCCGGCGCTGATCGGCTCATGCTGGGCTTCCCACCAGCGGGATTCACCCGGTAGGGCCTCGATCGCCTGGGTGGCCCGAAAATGAACCCCATCCCGTTTAAGACTCTGTGGCCTGTAAAAAGGCCACAACTCACCGGACTTGACCTATTGGTTAACCACAGATGGACAACCAAGGGCCTTAGGGCCCAGCCCAAGACCCGGCCCGTTTTAACGGGCCGCGAGAGACACCCCCAAAGGGGAACTAACTGTCCCGAGGGCTCCACACACCTCAGACAGGGTGGAGTGAAGAGAGCGAGTAGTAGGCTACTTTTTAGCCTAAATTCCTACGAGAGCGGGACCTACGCGGCTGTTACCTACGGGTCCCGAAGCGAAGCGCGGGCGGTTCTCTAGTTTAAATTATAACTTGTAACCGTCAAGTGTATCAATATGTAGTATTACGTACTGTTACGCGGGTCCCAGTAAGGGAGGTTTTAAAAAAAATATTTATTCGATGCACACAGAATTTAATTAAAAGACACAGCGTTTAGTTAAGGAATTAGGGATATGTGTGGCCTAGCCGAGAGATCCGAGCAGACTGACTCGCGAGGCTCCCGCTATAACTCACCAGAGCCCAAGATTGCTGATGCAGCAGTTCTGTACTGCATGGCAGCAGAAAGGCCTACAGAGGCCAAACGTAACAGCCCCCCCTTTAAGTGGAAACTTACACAGTTGGGAAGTGAAGTTTCCCACTAGTATTTAAACACTTCTTAAACGTGGCTGCTCTGGGCTTGGTTCTGGTTCTGTACCAGAAGATTTAGCAGAACTGGGTATAAATTTCTTGAGGAAGGCCAGACATTTCCCTTTACAAAAGAAGAAAATTAGAAAAGATAAAAAGAGAACAAAGAAGATATACATTAGTACAGATTGGCCGGTTACAAGTTCCGGAATTTCGTTTAATTTTACTTTATTGGCAAGATCTAGGATTTTATTTGTTTTTGAATTTAATTCAATTAGTTTATTTAAATTTAATTTCGAAAAAGCATGATTTGGGACTGTATCGTTAAATTTCTTAAATGCAATTAAATTACAACAAGTGTCATTAATTAGGTTAAAGTCTGAATAAATATAATTTGTTTTTACAACAAGATTACGGGATGTAGTTAATTTTATTTCTTTACAGTAGCCGTTACATTTCGGCTTTAGAGATACAATCCCGGTGCCCGATAACGTTAAATCTATGTCATGATCTTCACAATTTATATGTAATTTTACAGGATTTGAATGCGTGAAAACCCATTTGTTGTTACCTAAGGGTTGCCAAAAATGTAGGTTTCCTGAGATAAAATTCGTTTTACATTCTTTAGGAAGTGAGTATAAAACTTTCGATATAATTTCAGTTTCACAGATGGCATGGTCTACAACATCGTATTCTTCCAAATTTGAACAAACATAATGTTGGTTGACAATAGTCTTGCAATTATAAAAATCATTAAGGATACAGTAACTAGACTTGTCCGTATTAATCCATACTAATATTATAAATGCGAAAGTCTGTCTGTCTGTCTGTCTGTCTGTCTGTGACGTTTTCACGGCTAAACCACCGGTGCGATTTGGATGAAATTCGGAATGAAAATAGTTGAAGACCCAGAGTCACATATAGGCTACTTTTTTTTTCAAAAATCAACCCCTAAATGCTTGAAATAGGGGATGAAAGTTTGTATGAAAAATCTAAACCGTCTGACCGATTTCGATGAATTTTCCCAGGAAGATACTTAGTTGATGACGTATCTTCTTCCCCACTTCCCTGGTTCGCGATATAAACGAATTCCACGCGGGCGAAGCCGCGGGCAAAAGCTAGTAGCTATATAATTCGCAGAAGGTACAATTAATGCGAAAGAATTTGGGACATTATTATTGTGAGGTATAGGAATAGAAATAATTTTATACAAATTAAATTGGGAAATCAAAACTAAAGGAATCTTAATAGTAAACACTAGCTTATTATCTATTATATAAGAAACAATTTCGGATAACTCAATTAATATATGAATATTTTCTAAATCTAGAGATACAGGGAATTCAGAAAATTTAGACAAATGTTGAATATTCATAACAAGTTCATTATATAAATCTTTTGGGGTTATAACAGAAGGATGCAGTGTATTAGTTTTAGCGAATAAAATTGAATTTACAATATCTTCTAATTTATAGGACAGGCTTAAAAGACTTGAGTGGAGCACACTGAGCACTTCCTGTATAGTTGCCCGAAATTTAAGAGAATTTGTATTTATCGTCATACTCGTCAAACGCGATGATAGATCCTCGATGACTTCACTCAAATGTTCTTCGTTTTGGTTCATCGTAACAATAGATTCATTAAATTTCATAATAGCCGATTTTGAAATGACAATATTTTGTTTGACTAAGTCTAACAGTTCTTTATCATTATTCTTTAAGCGTTCAATTGCGTTGATATATCGGATTGCATCGTTTTCGTCCATAGTGCCGAAAATATGTTTAAAAATGGTACCGACACCTGCTATCCACGCGGATCTTTTATCTCTTAAAGATATAAGATGAGATATGCTGTAATAATCTCTTGTTAAATCATCAAACATAGAATTTAGGGGTTGAAACATATTTTGGCATTCGGATTTATTAACTATAACGCTTCCGAAACAGAGTCGTTGAGACGTGTATAAGACGTTTTTTATGTTATCAATATGTGGTTTTATGTATCCTATCTCTACAGGAACAATAACATGTAAATAATCACTAATTATCCTAATAGAACCTAGGGGATTAAAATAAACTCCTGGACTCTTAATCTGTTCGACGAAGTCTTCATGGTTAAGACCATGACAGTGTACTGCCAGGCTGTAACGAATAAATGGAGTAGAATAATTCGACACCTCCTACGTATAACTCGCTAACTTGAAATCGCAAATTTTACAGGAGAGCCGTTTGAACATTCAAAAGCGTGTAGCACTCTTAATACTGCAGCTATCGTCATGAAACTTGGCGAATTTACGTTTTTAATCATGAGTTTTATAAATGATTGATATTTTTTTCTGGATTTCTTATAGTTATTAAGATACAACACTTAGAAAGTTATGTGTCGGAATTAATTTGTGTTTTTTAGATTCAAATGCCACTTGCATAGTTATGCTTAGGAAAAAGTTACCAGACAAAGTCGGTAAGTGGTATAAAGAGATTTTTGCAATGGAAACGCGGGCCTATTTTATATCATAAGTGGCATATTATGAGTTATGCATGGGATGAGATAATATTTAAAATATTAGTTAGATAGTTATGCTTGTATGTATTTTAATTGAAAGTGCATTAATTTTTAATAAAACAAGTTTTTATATATAACAATCATATGTTTTTAGAAAATAAAATGTTTGTACTACAACATGCACCATTGCATATAAAATGAAATAAAAAGGTTGCTAAAATTCTGAAAATATTTAAAAAATCAATCAAACTTTTATAACCAAAACGTACACTTCAAGGTAAAATAATTCCACTTAAGCGGAAATAGCTGTTAAAATAATATAAAAAGACTATACAAAACAAATAAAAAATCTCTCTTATATTAACAATAATATTATTTGAACATTAATTAGGCTTTTGTTCAACAAAAGCATAATTTTTTTTATAGCTTGAAGGGCTGACGCAAGAGCTGACGGTCATCGTCGCCTATGGATACGAGCAACACCTGGGGAGTCACCAGTGGAACGCCGGCCCTGAAGGAGAGCTCTTTTTACACCTTTCTTGAAGAGCCCCATGTCAAAGCGCTCCGGGAATACCTCAGAGGGAAGCTCATTCCACAGCTTGCAAGTTCGTGGTAGAAACGATCGTGAAAAACGGACCGTTCTCGTCCGCCACGAATCCAAGCGATGTGGATGATATTTCAATCTTTGGCGAGTGGTGCGATGATGGAAGGGTGATTTTGACACCAAATCGAACAATTCCTTGGAGCACTCACGTAAAGTCGGTAGAAACGCAGAGAGATCCCATGTCTCTCCTGAAACCTAGGTTTTCTAGCCTGTTAGTGACTCGTGGGTTGTTGACAACTTGAACTGCGCGCTTTTACACGGCGTCAAATGGACTAAGCTGGTATTGTGGCGCCCCTGCCCAAAGGTGAGAACAGTACTCCATGTGAGGCCTGACCTGAGCTTTATAAAGCATCAGAAGGTCCCTCGCAGTGAAGTACTGCTTCGCCCGGTTCAGGACGCCAAGTTTTTTAGAGGCCAGTTTGGCCTTAGCTTCCAGATGACACCTATACTGCACGTCGCTCGAAATGTCAACACCCAGAATCCCAACACTTTTACTAACGGTGCGCGCGGTACCCTGGAATTGAGGCGCTTTGACAGATGGGGTTTTCTTAGCGGGAAACGCGCAAACTTGTGTCTTCGTGGGGTTGAACTCAACTAAATTGAGTCGTCCCCATTCCGAGACTTGCTCTAGAGAGTTCTCGACTTCAGACACAAGTTTAATTCTGCTATCCTCCACATGAGACTGAGAGGAGTTTGCAGGGCCTGTGTAACAAGCATCTCCCGTGCTGTCATCTGCATAGCAATGAATGTCGTTTGCACGCTCCAGCATATCATTAATATGCAGAATGAACAGAGTAGGAGATAGAACAGACCCTTGGGGAACACCAGCGTTTATAGGTTTCATATCTGAGCAACAAAGGGTCAACTACGACCTTTATATGTCGCTCAGATAGAAAGCTGGCTACCCAACTGCATAACCTCTCAGGGAGACCGTAAGATGGAAGCTTCGCGAGGAGAGCCCTGTGCCATACCCAGTCGAAGGCCTTAGCGATATCCAGGCTGACCGCCAGTGCTTCCCCGTTACTATCAAGGGCCTGAGCCCATCGGTGAGTAAGATATGCTAAAAGATCGCCAGCTGAACGGCCGTGACGAAACCCATACTGACGTTCACTGATCAGCTGGCGATCCTCAAGATATCCTAGGAGCTGGGCATTAATTTTGCAATAAAGGGTTTCTGTGCAGATTTTCGTTAACCGGTTTTTGTAGTTCAGACGTTTCAAAGTTGTTTGGAATAGGGTTCTGGTCAAGTTCTTAGTTACTGTTTATTTCGTCCGGGATTTGCTCTTCGTTGCTCATGTAAACGTTATTCTGATTATAACCCTGTACTAATGTAGTTTCTACAATATCATCATCATCACTGCTCTCTAATATATTATTGTTAGCCCAGTATGTTTTTTCTTCCTCTTGGAAATTTGGTACAGGTGATTCTGAAATAAAAACATAAAATTTGCATTAGTTACGGGGATATCTTTTTATTTGGGTGGTCACGTAAAACTTTTTAAATGGTACATACAAAAAAACACTTATGTAAAGATCCAACGCAATCGTCACTAAGTAGCTGTTAGACAATATTCTTTAACAAAAAATCCGGCGCATAAGTCTTTATGTGCCAGTTAGAATAAAAAATAATTTCAATGGTCCTAAGCAAAACTCTTTATATGGTATGTGTTATGAAAAACTCCGAAGCATAAGTCTGTAACTGCACTAGTTAGATACTTTTGCGTTGTATTTATAGAATGAAATAAAATTTACACTACAATACCAAAAACACCCAAGAATTCTACCAGTAAAGATAACATTGATATAAAATTAACTAAATAAAACATCACACGACAAGTATCATTGGAAAAAACATACCTGGAATATCAATATCTGTTAAGTTCTCATACAAATAACGCCATCTAGGCAAGACGCGGCAAACTATTTTGTTTCCCTAGTTGTTGTAATATCGATTGACAAACAGTTAATCGCCTCGTCACTAGATGGCACTGTACGGTTTTCTAGAACACGGTTACGAATGTTTCGCGGAAGATACGTAAGTAACAATGCGTACGAACAATAAACGAGAATCAGCACAATCTTTTGTCTCTTTTTCACTTTCGCCATCCTAGTATCCCCTCGTACGAGAAACCCTCCCCGCGCCCCCAGTGCTAAATTCTTTCATGGTCCTTCGGAACCGGATTTTTGGGAAAAAACTTGTGGACAGTGGATCGCTGTCGCAAAACACGAGTTCAGCGACCAAGGTGGTCGTTACTGGGACAGTCCCTCTGGTGGTGACTGTCAGGCGGAGCCAGCGGTGAGCAGCAGGGAGCGCTGCAGCAGTGAGCGTAGCAGCAGGGCGACAGGATCTGGTGGCGACATCACGGGCAGCGGAGCCCGAGGCTGTGTGAAGCAGGAGTCTTCGCAAGGTTAAGTGACCAGGAAAATTGTGAGTTAAAATTTACTATTTACTTTAAAATCAGTGCAAAGTGAAGTGTTCTTCAACGTTGATTCAGCAATATTGGACTTAGAAAATTTTCGTAAAATTTGGACTTAGAATATTTTTGTCAAATTTAAACTTAGAATATTTTTTGTGAATTTGGACTTAGAAAAATTTCAAACTACTTTAACTTAGAAATATTGTGTGCATGGTATTTAAGACTTAGAATAATTTCGTTAAACCTGTTGGTACGGGGAATCCATGCCCAATTTTCAATAGAATTTAAAATCACTCAAACACTTGTAATTTTTTCGTGAAATTTGTACTTACAAAAACTTGTATTTTTTCATTGAAAGTTGCTCTCACGCTAAAAACTTATATTTTTAGTGTATCAAACAGTTGTATCATTTTCATTTAGCAAAATCTAAAAGGTGCGTAACACTTGTAATTTTTTGAATTTGTGGATTTATTTTTGCCAATTATACTTGCCTAATTTTAAAAATGGAGTCAATTATAAATCTTCAAAATGACATAGCGTCACGAATTAATAAAGCAAAATTAAACTTTAAAAAATCTCCCAAGGAGAGGATAACGAGGGAATATATAGAGGGAAGGTTAGAAGCGCTAGAACAGTTGTGGCAAAAATTTACTGCTGGGCATGAAGAGTTGGCCAAAAATTATCCACCTGAGTTATTAAAAAATTCTGTATACTCTACTGGCGAATTGTATGATAGGGTAGAGGATATGTATTTAGAATACAAATGCGAATTGAAATGCGTATTACCAAAATTTGAAACACATAGTTCATCATCTCATTCTACGCAAGCAGTGTCAGTAGCTAAATTGCCTAAAATAAATATACCGGCTTTCTCAGGCAACTACTCGGAATGGTGTTCTTTTAAAGAATTGTTTAAGTCTTTAATTATCAATAATAACAACATAGACAATATTCAAAAATTGCATTATTTAAAAAGTAGCCTTGTGGGTGAAGCCGAACAGATATTGAGACATATTCCTATACAAGAAGAAAACTTTAACAGATGTTGGGAATTACTCACACAACGTTTTGATAACAAAAGATTTGTATCTAATCATGCTCTGAAACGTCTCCTAAGTCAAAAGAATTTAAGTAACGAGTCGGCATCGGGTTTGAAGTCCATCGTAGACACAACGGACGATTGCCTCGCTACACTGCATAATTTAGGCATAGATATTAACAGTTGGGACATTTTAATCATACACATACTAACTTTAAAATTAGATCCAGAAACACGTCGTCAGTGGGAGTTTAATATTGCTGGCTCAGGGGAAGATTTGCCCACTTACAAACAATTTAAAGACTTCTTGCTGACTCGGTTTCGAGCTCTAGAGTTTCTCACTTCAAAACCAAACCCCTCAGGTAATCAGCAAGTAAAATTAAAATCTTTACATGTTAAAAATATTCGAAAACCTGTATCAGCTTGTCCATTTTGCACAAATGAACACAAGCTTGCATTTTGTAAACAATTCCAACAACAGTGTGTGGAAATTAGGCGTAAATTTGTCTTTGACAACAACATATGTTTTAATTGCATGGGTGGTAATCATTCGGCCAAAGAGTGTCGTGCACATGTTAAATGTCAAATTTGTAAGCGCAATCATCATACGCTTTTGCATCCTAAAGGGAACGGATCAGAGGTTAGCAATGTCGGTAATAATAGTACAGATAACGGGAGTGTTGCCACTTCCGCAGGAAGTTGCAATGGAAATGGTAATACCAACCCAACTCCAGTGATATCTTGTTTTGCAACGGACGCAGTTCAACAACAAGTATTATTAGCCACTGCGCTCGTAAAAGCAATCTCCAAAACCGGAGAAGGGCACAATGTACGTGCACTCATCGACCAAGGGTCACAGTCGTCATTTGTCACCGAGTCCACAGTCCAGTACTTGGGCTTGAGAAAGGTGATGACGAAGGGAAAGATAACTGGTCTCGGTGGAAACAAAGAAATTGTTTCCAAGGCTATGGTATTTATGGAAATACGATCCCGGTATGATACAAAATCGATCATTCCGGTGAAGGCACATGTTCTAAAGAACATTACCTCTCTCTTACCATCCAGAAGAGTTGAGGTAGGAAGGTGGGATGAACTCCAGGATTTGCAGCTGGCTGATCCTGACTATAGAAAGCCTAATCGGATCGACCTGCTACTCGGCGCAGAGGTATTTAGCCAAATATTACAGGCAGGTATGATGAAAAGCCCAGGTGGCACCCTTATAGCTCAAGCAACCGACCTGGGGTGGATTCTGTCAGGGGTGGTAAACACTGCAGCAGAGACCTCTTCGCACATACAAGTCTTGCATTGCTGCACAGAAAGCAACGATTTATTAAAGAAATTTTGGGAACTTGAAGCTGATGTGCAACAACCAAAACATGAAATGTTTACTGAAGAAGAACGTCGATGTGAACAGTACTTTACTGACACTACTACGAGAGACGATAATGGCAGGTACATCGTGCGCCTTCCTTTCAAAAGTGAGGTCCCTGAAGTGACAGATTCCAAGGCTATAGCTGAAAAAAGGCTAAAATCATTAGAACAACGGTTAGGTAAGGATGAACAATTAAGAAATGATTACACGGAAGTAATTAATGAGTATCTAAGGTTAGATCACATGGAAGAAGTGCCTGATGAGGAGCTGGATAACCCAAGGGCAATATACTTACCTCATCACGCTGTTGTCAGAAATGACAAGGAAACTACAAAGGTTCGAATTGTGTACGATGCGTCCTGCAAGGGAAGCAATAATCTTTCGTTAAATGACCATTTAATGGTAGGACCTACCTTGCAACCGGAGCTGAGACACATTATAATGCAATGGAGGACTTCAGCGATTTGCATTTCGGCTGATATTGTCAAAATGTATCGGCAAGTGAAGGTCAATCAACAAGACGTAGACTTTCAACGCATTTTATGGCGAGAGAATGTAGATCAGGAAATGAAAAGTTATAGACTTACTCGAGTAACTTTTGGCACTGCGGCTGCTCCATATTTATCGGTAAAGGCCCTCCAAAAAGTGGTGCAGGATCACGGGGCAGAATATCCAGAAGCTGCTGAAAGAGTACTTAAAAACTTTTACGTCGATGACCTCATGACTGGAGTTCAAACAATAGAAGAAGGCAAAAGAGTACATAAAGAAATCATAGAGCTACTAAGCAAGGCAGGATTTGAAATAAGGAAATGGAACAGCAATAGTGCGGAATTAGTAACAGCAATGAAAGAAAAGGAAGAAGATAACAGTGGTAACGAAAACCTGAAAATAAAAGAAGATAACTTAACTAAAATCATGGGACTTACCTGGAACCGGCAGGACGACACCTTTCGCTACGACGTCAATCTCCCGAAGCTGGAACAACCTGTAACAAAAAGAAAAATTATATCGGACATATCTCGTCTGTATGATCCGCTGGGATGGGTAGGACCAAGCATCATAACAGCAAAAATAATAATTCAAAAGCTGTGGCTTCTAGGTATTGATTGGGATGAGGAAGTACCTGACAACATATTAAAGGAATGGTTGACTTACCGCGAGGAGCAACTATTGCTAAACAATGTACGAATACCGAGGTGGATTGGCACCAAGGCAAACGCATGCGACGTCTTATGCGAGCTCCACGGCTTTTGCGACGCGTCGAAGTCCGCGTACGCAGCAGTGGTGTATATGCGAGTGATTGACGAAGTAGGAAGAGTGCAAGTCTCGCTGATCACTGGGAAGACAAAGGTCTCGCCTGTAAAACAAGTGTCAATCCCACGCTTAGAACTGTGCGGCGCTGTGTTGCTCTGCAAACTGCTTACTGAAGTTGCTCATGTCATGAAGGTAGACAAGAGCAATATACATGCATGGACGGACTCCACAGTCGTTCTCGCATGGTTGAATAGTCATCCAAGTAAATGGAACGTATTTGTAGCAAATCGGGTATCGGAAATACTAACCAACTTAGAGCCTACCAACTGGTCGCATGTTAACTCCAAGCAGAATCCTGCGGACTGTGCGTCTCGAGGGATGAGACCTGCGGAATTAATCAAGAATGAGTTATGGTTTAATGGTCCCGAGTTTCTCTTGAGTGAACCTATTACTTACCTGAAACCAAAGGAAATTCAAACTGACTTAGAAGCAGTCAAGGTACATTTTGTATCTCTCGAGCAGCCAATGTTTGAGAAATTTTCTTCGTTAACCAAAACTTTACGAGTATTGGCGTACTGCAGGCGATTTATAAACAATTCCAAGAAATCGGAAGGAACGAAATTTAATACACCTTATTTAACTGCAAGAGAACTAAACGAAGCATTGACAGTTATCATAAAACTATGTCAGCAAAATAATTTTGAGGAAGAAATTAAATTAGACAAAAAAGAAATAAAAGCTTACCAAAACACAGCAAACTTATAACTTTGAATCCATTTCTTGACAAAGATGGTGTGTTGAGGGTGGGCGGCAGACTAGATCACTCACCTTTAAATCAAGATCGGAAACATCCAATTTTGATCCCAAAGCAGTCTCATTTGACCGAACTCATCATAGCGGACGCTCATAAGCAAACGCTGCACGGTGGCCCACAACTAACTTTAACGTATATCCTGAACAAATATTGGATATTAGGCGGAAAACAAATGGTCAAGGCCCATTATCGACGTTGCGTGACTTGCGTCAAAAATGCGGCTGCAACAAGACACCCTTTGATGGGGCAAATGCCAGTTGCCCGTGTTACTCCAACTCGGCCTTTTACTAACAGCGGCGTAGATTACGCAGGACCCATCCAAATACGCACAACTAAAGGCAGAGGTCACAAATCCTACAAAGGATATATCTGTTTGTTCGTCTGCATGGCCACGCGGGCCATCCATCTAGAAGTCGTAACAGACCTAACGACAGAAGGTTTCTTGCAAGCCTTTAAACGATTTGTGGCACGTAGAGGTCATTGCTCACAGTTATGGAGCGACAACGGCACCAATTTCGTTGGAGCGGCAGCCGAGCTACAAAAACTATCCGCGGTGGAGCGAAATCGGATGCATAGGGAGGTAGCTGAAGCACTGGCAATGAACAATTGCGAATGGCAATTTATACCGCCGCACTCCCCTAATTTCGGAGGTTTATGGGAGGCCGGTGTCAAATCGGTAAAATACCATCTCAAGCGAGTGATTGGCAACTCAACTTTGACATATGAAGAGATGGCCACTGTACTAGCCCAAGTTGAGGCATGCTTGAATTCTCGTCCGTTGTCAACGCTGAACGATGAGTCAGAGACAGGCATAATATTGACACCAGGACATTTTTTGATAGGTGAGCCGCCAGTGGCAGCACCAGACTATAATTTTGAGTCCAGCAATCCAAGCACACTGCGTAGATGGCAACACACCCAAAGAATGATGCAAACATTTTGGCGACATTGGTCGCAGGAATACCTTACTCAATTTTTACGTCGGTATAAATGGAACGATCCAAAATCACAGCCTTCCCCGGGTGACGTGGTAGTTATAAAGGAGGATAATTTGCCTCCATGTCGATGGCTCTATGGTCGAATCATTGCCACTCATCCAGGACAAGACAACATTGTTAGGGTTGTAACGGTTAAAACCAAAACTGGTCAGTTGAAAAGGCCTGTATCAAAATTATGTTTTTTGCCTGTAGCTAAATAATGTTTTTGTTAAATGCTAAAATTTATTTTCATAAATGTAAAATTTATAGTTTAAGGTTCATTGTAATGTTTGAGAACTTAAATCTTAGTTGTTTTAAATGTGCAACTTCAGTTCTCAAGGTGTTCGGTTGTAAAAACCCTTTCTTAAAAGGACAAAGTTCACTTTGCCCTTGGTGGGCGGTATGTTAAGTTCTCATACAAATAACGCCATCTAGGCAAGACGCGGCAAACTATTTTGTTTCCCTAGTTGTTGTAATATCGATTGACAAACAGTTAATCGCCTCGTCACTAGATGGCACTGTACGGTTTTCTAGAACACGGTTACGAATGTTTCGCGGAAGATACGTAAGTAACAATGCGTACGAACAATAAACGAGAATCAGCACAATCTTTTGTCTCTTTTTCACTTTCGCCATCCTAGTATCCCCTCGTACGAGAAACCCTCCCCGCGCCCCCAGTGCTAAATTCTTTCAATATCAATAGAACTTCAGTTCCCTCTGCCTCACTGCCACCCTCACCACTACATCCCGCGCAAATATATCGAACTAACAGTCTTATAGATTTGCGCGGGACTAGTTTTTTAGTTAAGTAGTTTTGCGATTGAAAAAGTATTAGTTGTAATAAGTTTTTTTAATTTTTTATAAGTTCAATATATAAAACCGACTTCGTAGGTTACGAAAATGCAGAAGCCGTATTAATCTGTAATTGACAGTTAGGGAGTTATGCGTAGGAGGTGTCGAATTAACACTAACTAAAATAACTAGTAATTAATAACAATTAATTAATGATTAATTACTACAATAACGCTAATATTATGTCTACAATTTCAACATAATTATGTTGTTGAAAGATCAACGTAAAATCTTGAAGCGTTAATGAAGAATTAGTAATTATAGGTTTTGTGGTAGAATTGGAGTAATTTGAATTATTCAAGATTGATTGTGTCAGTACTTGCGTGTTTAATTTGGGCATAGTGATGTTTAACATGGCGTCTATTAATGAGGAGGGAGACGGTATGGTTTCCGTGAACCTTAACGACTTTGTATGGACCTTTCCATACAGGAGACAGAGCTTTCCTCAATCTCAGGTGTGTTTTGAGATAGACTAGGTCACCTACCTTATACTGGGTGGAACAGGACTACTCCCGAAAACTGAAAGGGGGCATTCAGACAACCCTTCTGAACATTCCTGTGTAGAAATTTTGTTAAAAAAAAATTCAATGACGTCACCATGTTTTTTTTACTTTTGCAACTAGGTATGTGTAGTATGACACAACAGCAAAGTATTTTTGTGATTATTTATTTAAATTAAGCTGAAAATGAAATAATGATAAAAAACAGCAATGTATCGCGATCGCCTAATTTCGCCTCGATCGACCTCGAGCGGGCCGTTCAAGTTCACCGAGCGGCGCGCGGGCATTGCTCCCTACATTGCTTCCCGCCCCCACCCTCCCGCACACTACATCAGCGACGTGATTGCGCGCGACCTCAAAGTACCGTCCGTCGCGGAGTTTGTGGGCCGATTGGCAAAGGCGATGTTCGCCCGCGCCTACAATGGCCCACACGAATCACTGAGAGGTATCGCGCCTCTCCACGCTCGTCCTCCCGAGGGCTACCCGCTTCCACGGGAGCTCTTAGAGTCAGGCGACTCCCCCGACCATCTGGGGGAAGTCTGACTTTGACCCAGCTAGTCTAACTTGACGCTGATAGGACCCCCTCCGCCGGGAGACACTTAGTTCTCGTTCACGCCCTGGTAAAAAGGTGATCCTTGAGACCGCAATCCCCCTCGCCAAGTTCCCGTAGAAAGCGCGGAGGCGATGTACGACTGTGCTGCTGTTGCACACTACATCATTTGCACATAAGTTTCAGCTGTGTGGTCACGCTGTGCATACAAAATTTAAACCTTCATGTAGGTAGAACAATCCTAACTACCCAACAATTAATCATTATGTTTACTTTTGTACGTAAAGATACCTACCACAAATCATGTCATACCCGAGTCATCGATGAAAACCACGGTCTAAATTTACCTACTTATGTATGTGCCTACCTACCTGAAGTAATAATTACACTCCACAAAAGTAGTCGGTTAACCACCGTAAAAGTACCTACCTACCTACTAACTACAAAATACGGTACACAAAAGTAGTCGGTTAACCACGGTAAAAGTACCTACCTACTAACTACAAAATACGGTACACAAAAAGCCTGAAACGGCCTGAAAGCGCCAAAACTCCTCGATTCAACCAGGGTAGCGTCGATCGACCCTGGCCCATGACCTGCCAGTGTTTATAAGCACCGACTAGCGCGACTGGTAGGCGGGCACAGGTAACCAGCTTTCTACTTGATTATGCTCTTATCAGCGCTGGTAGGTAGGCGCAGGTTAGCGCTGATAACAAGCATTCATTGAATGCGGCCTTCCATCATTACATTCCCCAATGTACCTATTTCGTTAGTTGCTTAGGTAAAATAAAAGTACTTGCTACAAACTAAAGTACCCATAAAGCACTGTATTTCGATTACAGCTGCCCACCTACCAAGTACCTACTAGCGCCAATACCGATATGGCGTTAAACGCCGATCGGCACGTCAAGAATGTCCACTAAGTACCTAATCTACTGGGTAAACATAATGCAAACGTAAACTAAATTACATTGAAACAAAGAAATGTTTTAAATTTGATTCTGTAAATACTAAAAATACCTACAACATCAAACTTAAATACGTAACTGCGACAGTACCTACAATAATCAATGTAGGTAAATGACACACACGACTAGCCGCCACACCGTCGCGCCAAATTCGGTACCTTCTCCGCCGTTCGCCGCCGCTTGTTCTTAGCCGACAAAGGCCTCCCGAAAAATTTAGGTTTCGTTTGGCGCTCGCCGCCCTAAGGCCCGTTTCACATGCACACGGTCACGGCACGGTCACCGTGCTGCGGAAAGCAGTAACGTATGAGCTACTATGACTTGCGCCGAGTCAGGAACATGACATACCAGGAGTAGGCAATTTGAGCTGTTCTGTGAGACGGTTCGCAGCTCTCACTCACTCACTTGAACCGTGAGCTGATTGGCAACTCGACCGTTTCAGTCGAGTTACCCATGTCTAACGATCACCCTTTGCCAACGTTTGGGCTACCGTACGTGAGTAAACCGTGCACATGTGAAAGATTTTGCGCTGTGCCGTTTAGACGGCAACCGGATGCATGTGAAAAGGGCCTAACACGTGTAGCAGATTTAGGTAAATAAATAATCCTTTAATGTCTAATATCTTGGGTCATAATTTTTGTTTTGAACTTAGAAAAACAAGCAAAACCATTTTAAAGAAACTAAATAATTTAGTTTAATTATTTTATTTAGTGATCATTTAAATTTGTAGAGGCCGCCATCGCCATTTTCACCAAAGGGGGCGTCCATAAATTACGTGAGGTGTTTTTTTAAATTTTCTGTCCCTCCCTCCCCCCCTGGTGAGATGTCGTGAGATTTTATCCAACCCCCTCCCCCATCCCCCAATCTCACGTGAGATTTTTCAAAATGTGGTTTTCTTAGGTAAACGCGTTGGATTGCTATGCTTGGGTACCTCAACTTCTCCTCCACTACTTTAGATTGGTTTTCTTCCTACCTCTGTGACCGTCAGCAAGCAATTCGCCATGGTGCTAACACGTCTGACTGGTGCGACGTAGCTGCTGGGGTGCCACAGGGAGGAATTTTATCTCCTCTTTTATTTTCCGTTTTTATAAATTTTTTGTCTACCCAGCTTAGCTGCTCTTACCATTTTTATGCCGATGATCTTCAAATTTATGTTCAAGCTGATGTTGAGTCTGTCAACTCTGCGGTAAACAAACTAAATAAGGATTTAAACAACTTACATCTGTGGTCTGTCAAATTTGGTATCAAAGTGAATCCCAGCAAATGCCAAGCCATCATCTTTGGCAGTAGTCGGCAGTTGGCCAAGCTTGATGTTGGTTCTGTAACACCTGTTTTGTTAAATGGAACAAGTATTCCTTTCTCACCTAATGTCAAAAACCTGGGCCTGTACTTTGACTCTACACTTAGTTGGTCCACGCAGGTCAAAAACATTAGCAGGTCAGTAATTGCAAAGCTAAGCGTTCTTAATCGCCTTAGAAACTTTCTCCCGGTCAAGATTAAGGTTACATTGGTGCAAGCTCTTATCTTCCCCATTATTGATTATGCTGATGTGTGTTACCCTGATCTAAATGAGGATCTTCTAGACAAACTGGATCGTCTCATAAATAATTGTATCCGTTTTATTTTCTGCCTTCGAAAATATGATCATGTTTCGTCTTATCGCGCTCAGCTGAAATGGCTTCCAATTCGCCAGCGACGGCACTTAAGGATACTCACTACACTTTTCTCAATCTTATTTGATGAATTTGCCCCCAATTACTTGAAATGTAAATTTCAATTCTTATGCGACACTCATGGTCGGCAGCTTCGTTCTTCTGAGACTCTAGCTCTTTCTATCCCACCTCACCGTACTGGTTTCCTTCATTATTCGTTCGCTGCTCAGGCCATACGTCTTTGGAATGCTCTTCCACCTGAACTTAAGAAGCCATGCAGCAAGTTTAGTTTTAAGAATCGGGTTCGTGCTCATTACTTATCTTTACTTTAGGAAAATAGGCTCATATTCATTATTATTATTTACTAGAGAACCGCCCGCGCTTCGCTTCGGGACCCGTAGGTAACAGCCGCGTAGGTCTCGCTCCCGTAGGAATTTAGGCTAAAAAGTAGCCTACTACTCGCTCTCTTCACTCCACCCTGTCTGAGGTGTGTGGAGCCCTCGGGACAGTTAGTTCCCCTTTGGGGGGTGGGGGCGACGACTTACGAAGCCCCAGTATCAGTCAGTGCTAGGCCCGTCCCGCGCAACCAGCAAGTCGGCAAGCGGTCAGCAAGCGGTCCGGTGGACGGGTGTGGAGCGGCGCCAGGTCCTGCAGATGCGGGAACCGCGACGCGTCGACACGCCCGAACATGTTGCGTGCCAATCTCTCGATGAAGTCGTCCAGGCTCTCGACTCGAAGGTCCCTCTGGATGACGGCGTTCCTGACGTACCTCGGCGCACCAGTCAGCCGGCGGAGCGCAATCGCCTGAACCGCGCGCATCCTTTTGCGCTGCGGTTCGCTGGCGAGCGCGTACCACGCCGGTGCCGCGTACGTGAGGCGGGATCTGATGTAGGTCTTGTAGACCCCGAGCTTCAGTCCGAGAGGGAGGCTCGAGGAGAGCACTGGTTTCTGCCATCGCGCTTCTGGAATTCGCGACGGCTTTCGTAACCTGTGGCTACATCGAAAGTCTTCCGTCGATTTTGCCCCCAGGTATTTGGCCTGTGGGGCCCATTGGATATCTTGTCCGTTAAGCTCCAGAGTAGGGTCCCGCCTGTTGAGGTATCCTCTTATGTTCACGGCCTGCGTCTTCCCGACATTCACCGACAGTCTCCACGCGGCAAGCCATTCGGGGAGGGCATCAAGCGCACGCTGCATCTTGACGATGGCGTGGGTTCTATTCAGCGACGTGGTGATGTACGCCACATCATCGGCATACAGGGCAAGCGACGCCCCCCCTGCCGCCGGGATGTCGTCGGTGTAGCAGGCGTAGCAGACCGAGGACAGGCAACTCCCTTGCGGGACGCCGGCTGCGATCGGACGCTCGGTGGATTCGGCGTCTTCAACCACTACTCTGCAGCTTCTATTTTCGAGGAAACTGGAGATCACCTTAACGGCACTCCGGGGCGCCGACGACTGCGAGATCTTGTAGAGAATAAGCCGTCGTGCCAAACACGGTCGAACGCCTTTTCCATGTCGAGGAATACTGCACACACGCGTTCTCTCTTATTCAGAGCCGCGGTAACGGTGTGCAACACCTTCGACAGTGTAGCCGTGCTGTTCAGCGGCATCAAAAAGTAGCCTTCCACTTCTGTTGGCAGCTAGGCTATTCCACCCCGGATGCAGTTCCAGTCGCCCGCGCCCACCACCGGTGTCGGCGAGTCCAGCAACTTGCGGACATCAGCCAACAGGATAGTGCCAGCGGGCGGGCGGTACACTGAATACAGCCGGAGCGGGGAGTTCTCGAGGCAGAGCTAAAGTAGCCTATTACATTTGCCTATGACTTAAGTAAATTACATGTAGTATTTCATAGCGTAATTCAGAACTTGCAAATTAACGCCATCTATTAACAACTCCGAAAATAAATATCTAGCAACTAACAAAACATCGATCTTCCCATGGGAATGGGATGTTTTTTTGCGGTAAAAAGTAGCCTACGTCACTCTCCACCCTCCTAACTATCCCCACACACATAAACCTTACCATATAATAGCTTTGTTGCGACGTGAAAGCGTCACAAACAAACAAACAAACAAACAAACAAACAAACATACAAACACACTTTCACATTTATAATATTAGTAAGGATTTCATTATTATTATTGTCTTTAGTCATCAATCACATAAGCTTCATATCGCATTTTATATATATTATTTATATATTTATTTATAAACCTATATATTAATATTATATATATAATATGTACCTATATATTTATATATTATAGTGTTTTATCATATTATTTAACAAATTTCGCTTATTTGTTTGTTTACCATTTATAGTATTGAACCGTTTTAAACTTTGTTGATACCGCCCTCTTCTTTTCTCCCACTGCCCTAAGGTTGACTGGCAGAGAATGCTTTTAGCATTAAGTCCGCCTTTTGTTCCATTACATATGTAAGGTTCAATAAAGTGTAAAATAAATAAATAAATAAATTGTTACCTATTGTAAAAAGAAAAAAAATGCTTCGTGAATTATCTTAATCGTATTACGATTACGTCTTACGATTAAATCTTAAGCATGTACAATCTGGATTAAATGGACCAAAATAGTTTTTTTTTTGTTTTAATCAGAAAAAAAATTGCGTGATATTTGCCCGGGACCCCCCCTCTCTCCAACGTAAGATTAGATGAGATTTGACTCGACTCCCTCCCCCCTTAAAAACCTCACGTAATTTATGGACGCCCCCAAATGCAAAATGAAATCTGTTCTAAGTTTGAAGTTAATGTTTGTTGTCTCCAGGCAGAATGCAAATTTGTATGTCTGTTTGTAGTGTCCCAAACAAGTTGCAGTTTCAATTACACCTTAATTAGAATAAATAATTACTTTTTTCACTTAATTGTGATTAATTCCTGTATCTTATTGTGATTATTATCCTTTATTTAATTTGGTACTTACATTTATTATTTTAAATTAATCAAATGTATCGTATCGAAAAAAAGGTAATGTGGTGAAGGATGTTTTCCGTGCGCAACGGATTTTTCAAACAAAGGAAACCGACATGCCGCTCGTCTTTCGGCAAGTTTGTGCGTGTGTGCGTGTGTTGGCGGCTTATTTTAGGAAAAATAAATTTTAGTTCAGACGTTATTGCAACTTGCTAGATTACGCGTCCTGCTCGCAAATTAATTACGAGTTTCGATTTGCTTCCAGGTTTTAAGTGCTTTCTGTGACGTGATTATTAAATTCGTTTGGTGATTAGTTTAGAAAAATCGTTTGAAGTGTTTTTCTTGACTTTTCACGTGTTTTAGTACAATCGTTTTGTAGGTTTAGTTTTGTAAAAATGTTCAGTGCTCGTGAATACGGACAAATGTTGATGTGTTATGGAGAAGCACGAGGGAATGCTTCACGAGCGTTACGCATTTATCGACAGCGTTACCCGAATCATGCGCACCCTTCAGATCCTCGCGTCATTACGGGTGCGTACCAAAGAGTTTTGGACAACCAGCCGGATCTGACTCCGCTGGATTTTTTCCTCTGGGGATACGTTAAGGACAGAGTGTTTGCTAGTGAGTGTGATACCGCGGAGGAAATGAAATCCCGGATTCGGGACGTGTTTGCGGACCTGAACAGCAGGGGTGCCGATGACCCGCTGTGGGATAGCATCCACCGAGAGGTAGTCCGAAGAGCCGAGCTGTGTGTGGAGATGGGAGGAGCGCAGTTCGAGCCGTTCCTCATACGTCACCGAAATTAGGTAAGTACTAGATACATAAAGCTTTTATTGTAAATCTTTCAAATTATTTAATTATGAGGTACCTACCTAAGTACTAAACTCCTAACTAAGTCGGAAATGACCACGTATGATTTATTATTCTAGTTTGTGTTGTGTTAAAGGTATGTTTAGTTATGTTAAAGTAGAAAGCGTAATAAGGTGGCTAGGTATTTTGTCAAGGAAAAACGATAAGTAAGCGTCAGTTACTGTCGGCGTCTAAATTGATTTCAAGGCAGTAACTGACGCGCCGCGCGGATGGATATTGGCTATTTTTACGTGGAGGCGTTGACGCGTCAGTAACTGACGTCAGTTATTGACTCCATGTAACTACCATAAGATCTCTTGTTCGCCGCCGCGTCCGAACGCCGTGCGACGGAGTGGGATTTTCGCGTTGTTCGTGTTACATTGCTGGCTGATGATAGCGATAAAAACTTTCAAATGAACATTTTGTTTAACAAATTGCTGTCCTCGGCTATACCACGTTTATTTACGGTCACAATTTGGTTTCTTCTACCCCCCCCTTCAGTTTTGGGGAGTTGTCCTTTTCCACCCTGTATGTGACCGGACGAGAATGTTGATCATAATAACCTTTCGACCTTTCTTTGGATCTGGCAATATTTTCGCGGGCTTTTTGTTGTGAGAATTTTAGACGATGGTTTAACATTTTTATATATTCGTGATAAGTACCAGCGGGATTCAAATTGAAAATAGAATCTGGAATGTATGGTTTGTGGCCAAAGAGTAATTCGTAAGGGGTGAATTTAGTTGTGGTGTGGACATTAGTGTTGTAAGCTAATATCGCGGTATAAACATATTTGTGCCAGTCTGTCTGGTTGTCGTTAACATATGATTTGAGGTATTCCTTCAGAGTAGAGTGAGATCTCTCCAGGGCGCCTTGGGTTTGAGGGTGATATGGTGAAGACCAAAGTTGCTTGATTTTGAGGAATTCACAAGTCTTTTTAAATAAATCGGCGGTGAAATTTGTGCCCTGATCGGTGAGGATCATCTTAGGGATGCCAAATAAGGATATGAAATGAATGAGACACTCGCAACCTTCTTCTGCAGTCGCGTTGGAGATGGGATAGGCAACGGAATACTTAGTAAGGTCGTCCTGTAAGGTGAGTATATACCTCAAATGGATTAGTCCAGCTTCGGGGAGAGGTCCAACGATGTCGAGACTTATTCTTTCAAATGGAGTGGTAGAGGTAGAAGTTATTTGCATTGGAGCTCTGTTCACCTGACGCAGTGCTTTATTCGATTGACACTGAGGACATTTTTTAACATATCTTTCTATATCGGATTTCATTCCCTTCCAGTGATATCTCTCTTTGATCCTGCTATACATTCTACCCATACCAACATGACCAGCTATGGGTATATCGTGATTATCTTTTAGTATCTTAGGGATTTCGCTTGGGGTTGGAAAGATAATGGCATTTCTATAGATTTTTACTGTAATATCTGTATTATGAAATAGGAAATTTAACATATTAAAGATTTTGGCGTAGGATAATTTGACGAAGGGATCTTTGAAATCAGAAATTGCAAATTCGTTACAGGATTCAGTGATTAATAGCTCGTTTCGAAGATGTTTTAATGATTCGAATAGGTCGGGATAAGGAACATCGTCAAAATGATGGACCTTAGTGAAAAGGAAATAGTATGATTTGGTATCTGTTTTAAGATTTAGAAAGGAATGTAAACTTCTTTCTTTATTTAAGAACTCAGCGACATTGGATTGGTTTGAAAGAAGTTCCTCCACGTAAGGGTTTGTTTCATCTAGGTCAATGGAGGTTGGCAGGACCACAACTTTGGAATCAGTGGATAATAAATGGTTTGTATATTCGTGGATTACTGTATTAAAAGTTGTTTTAGGGTTAGATATGGCCTTGAAGAATTCGGGGTAAGAAGTATCAGTGTTACTGGGACTTGGCACGGTTATCTGACGATTACCGGGAGGATTAGGAGGAATAGGATTAAGCAAATTATCTAGGTAAGTATCAGGATTTGATAGATTTTGATTTTCAGGACTAGGAATAAGGTTAGGGACATCAGCGGGACAACTTGCAGGAATTGGTAAGTTTTCGTTTTCAGGATCAGTCGTAGGACTTAGGATTTCGTCGAGGGTTGGTAAGTCTAAAGGTAAGTCATCATTAGCATTAGTATTTTCAGGAATCGGTGGATCGCAAGGTAAGTTAGTACTTTCAGGATTCAGAGGAGCATCAGTAGGATTTGGAGGAGAGTTGGGGAGTTCGCCTAACTGTTGCAGGGGATCTAAGAAAGGTAAGTTCCATCTTTCAGAATTCAGTGGACTTGACAGGAGCTCCATATCAATGTGCTCAGGATGGACAGGGTTCTGAGTAGTAGGAGTGAGAGATGGCGGAGAAGAAATAGCAGGATTTGGTATATTACTGGGATTAGAAGTAGAATCAGGCTTCCTACCTATTACATTTACGACAACGGGAGTGTCAGAGGGATAACGCGATAGAGCATCTGCAGCGGAGTTAAGTTTGCCTTTTCTGTAGATGATTTCGTATTCAAACTCTTCTAATTTCAGTCTCCATCTTTGGAGTTTGCTGGAAGGATCCTTATGATTAAAAAGCCATTTTAGGGGACGGTGATCTGTAATGATTTGAAATTTACGCCCATATAAATAAGGTCTAAAAGTTTTACAACCAAAGATGATAGCAAGGAGTTCTTTCTCTGTTGTGCTATAGTTTACTTCACTTCGATTTAGAGTTCGCGAGGCAAATGCAACGGGTTTATCCCTTCCAATAGACCCTTGAGATAGAACAGCACCAACGGCGTGATTTGATGCGTCGCAGGTCAGGATAAAGGGTTTGGTAAAATCGGGATAACAAAGGACAGGAGCGGTGGTCAACTTACTTTTTAATTCTTGGAAAGCTACTTCTTGTTCATTTTGCCATACAAAAGGAATATCTTTCTTAAGAAGATGAGTTAGGGATTTAGCAATTTTAGAGAAATCAGGAATGAATCGGCGATAATACGAGACTAATCCGAGGAAAGATTTTATGTGTTTAGGGGATTTAGGTCTAGGGAAATCAACTACTGCTTTTATTTTTTCAGGGTTAGGTTTGACTCCTTCTTCGGTTATGACATGTCCGAGATAGGCCACCTCTCGTCTTAGGAATTCACATTTTTCTGGTTGAAGTTTTAAATTAAATTCACGAAGTCTTTGAAACACGCATTTTAAATTGTTTATAGCAGAATTTAAATCAAATCCATAAAGAACTATATCATCAAGATATACGAAACAGCGGGTACCTTGTAATCCCGATAGAGCTGTATTCATCAGCCTTTGGAAGGTAGAAGAGGCGTTCTTAAGCCCGAAAGGCATAGGAGTAAATTGGTAATGCCCTTGAGGAACAGAGAAAGCAGTTTTAGGTCTATCTTCTTCTTCTACAGGGATCTGATGGAAACCAGAAGAAAGATCGAGAGTGGAAAAATACTTGCTGGAACCTAATTGGTCTAGGATTTCGTTTATATGCGGAATGGGATATGTGTCACCTATAGTGATGTCATTAAGCTGTCTGAAGTCAATTACGATGCGCCATTTCTTTTCACCAGAGGCATCGAGTTTCTTGGGTACCACTCATATGGGAGCAGACCATGGGGAATTCGAAGGTTCTATTATACCTTGCTCTAACATTTTGTTTACTTGTTTTTGAACTTCTGCCTTATGAACTTCAGGAAAACGGTAGGTCTTTACGTGAGTTGGGTTTTCAGAAGTGGTCTTAATTGAATGTTTTATGGAATCAGTGTGAGTCAATTTTTCTCCAGGAAGATGGAATATATCGGAATATGAGGAACAGAGGTCATAAAGAGCGCTAATTTCTTCCGAATTTAAATGTGAGACACGGAGTTGGTTTAGGACCTCTTGAGTCCTTTGATATGCATTAGAGTATTGAATATTATTTATGGAATGGGCTATCGGATTCTCGGGGTCACTATCGCGGGATTGGAAATGTTCTACAGGAATAAGGGTTAAATTTAGATTGGAATTAAGAGATATGGGAGATTCAGAGGTGTTAAGTACGGAAAGGTTGATTCTTTTATTGTTTTTGACTTTGACGAGACAATTTGCAATCAATATATCTTTGGTGTGATTTTGATTAAGAACAAGTCCTTCTTTAATTTCGGGGTTGGACACAGAACATTCAACAACCATTTCGGTTCTAGGAGGAATCTTATACGTCGGTTCGTTGAATAATAATTTTATATTTGTTTTATTGATCTTTAGTAAGTTTTGATTATAGTCAATATTACAACCAAAGGAATTTAGCAGGTCAGTGCCGATAATACCGTCATAAGGTAAGTCGATTTCATTTATTACATGAAATTTGTGACTTATGTATTTGTTAGGGGAGTCAGCGGTTTTTAGTTTCAATTGGAAATGTCCTAAGGTTTTTGTTGTGCTCTTAACGGGATCTATACCCTTAATGTTTATTTTTTCATTATTTAATTTAGGTTGATTTTGGATGACAGAAGATTTAACTAGACTGACTACGGAACCAGAATCAACTAGTAAGGATAACGGGATGTCGGACACGGAGGAATACACAAGAATATGGGGAAGTAGGATTTTATTTGGGTTGGTTTTAATTTCGTAAACTTTGCTTTCTATTTCAGGTTCAGGGGATGCGGCGGATGCAGCGGACTCAGCGGATACAGCGGATATATAGGATTCAGCGGATATAGCGGATTTAGTGGATACAGCGGATTTGGCAGATACAGCGAGTTTGCTTTTCTTTTTAGCTAAATCGGAGTCAGAGAATTTGGTGCCTGGTTTTGGTTGGTGTCCCGCACGACACCGATACGAGACGTTTACATGTTTTTTGAATCGTTGTCCACTTCGTCGCAACCATAATCGTTGTCCGTCGTGTTATCTTCGTTGACAAAATTTATACGTGGCTGTGGTGTAAAATTGGACGTTGAAGGTCTTTGGAAGTCGCGATTATTGTGATTATTATTTGATTCCACATTGCGCGGACGATTTTCGGAATTGCGGGCACGATTATTATTATACTCTCGTTTTTTGCAATTTTCTATCGAATGGCCCAGGTTTTTACAATAGCGGCAAATAATTTTAATTCTTGGATTAGGGGTTTGAAAATTATTAGTAGGTCTACGCTGCGTTTGAAAATTTGTAGTTTTACTTTCATTTGGTTGTCTCCTATACATGGATTGCATAATGCGCTCCTCACAAATCGCTATATTGATAGCCTCGTTTAAATTTCTAGGGTTCTTACACCGAACAGTTAACGAAATGTTGGGCTTAAGGCCCATCATGAAGTGGTGAAGGGCAAGGTCCTCCATTGCGGCTATACGCCCTGGAATTTCGGAGGCTTTGTGACTGGAGAGTGATATCTCCGTTAAAAGGTGTGACAAACATGTCTCTATGCGTAAAGAAAATTGATTAACGGATTCGGCCTGACCTTGCCTGCTTTCTTGCAACTCCGTTAAGAGATGGGAATAATGTTTGCGATCAGAGAATTGTGTTTTTAAGAATTCTTTTAATTGTTCCCAGGTGTTGAATTCTTTTATTGAGCAGGCAAGCTCCGCTTTTCCCTCCAGTTGGCATAAAAAATACTTGAGTAATATTGATTTTTGTGAATCACTTGCGAGTTCAATCGCATTGCTGCAATTTACTAAGAAAGAGTTTAATGTCTCGCGGTTGCCATTGTACGGCTTGATGAATTTAAACAGAGTATTAATATCCATTTCTGTTTTACTCTTCGATCTGGTGATAATATTGGAGACTGTGGTGTAGTAAATGGTGTAGTTTCTAGAGAAATATCTACTTTTAACGGTTCTTCGGCTTTGACGGGTTTTGGCATAATATTATAATGTAATAAAAGATGATTGGTTTAATTGCAGCAACGAGATTTAAGAGGAAATAGTACACACATAAGTAATACGAGGATAATCAACAACAAAGAATGCAAATATAACATATGTTTAAAACACAGAGTTCAGTTCAGTTTGACTCACTGGAATGCAGCGACCACGATGATAAGGCGCATGACGTCGATTCAGCGGTAAGTAAGCGCTAACGTAGCGGAATGCAGCGACGAGAAGGCGACGGATTTTATGAAGACGGCGGAGACGACGGAGACGATCTCTGAAGACCGGCTACAGCACGGGCAGTGCGCAGCAGTGGGTCTTTTGGAGCTACCGTGAACACTTTGTAATCTTGACTCGTGTAAAACACTTTTCACACACTTTCTCACAAAGACACAGACTTTTCCACAGAGACGTACCGGGGAATCTTTTAGATCCCTTTACGCTGCCACCATAAATGTTACGCCCGGAGGTTTTAAAAAAAATATTTATTCGATGCACACAGAATTTAATTAAAAGACACAGCGTTTAGTTAAGGAATTAGGGATATGTGTGGCCTAGCCGAGAGATCCGAGCAGACTGACTCGCGAGGCTCCCGCTATAACTCACCAGAGCCCAAGATTGCTGATGCAGCAGTTCTGTACTGCATGGCAGCAGAAAGGCCTACAGAGGCCAAACGTAACAGTACGGCCTTTTATTTCATGTTTTCTTGCTTTACAACGAATTTCTAGACGAATTATAAGATTGCGTTGAGTGAATTGTTAAGATAATATAATTTAACTGAATAATGTATTTAAATATAAATTGGCCGTAGTGTAGTTCTTGTTCGTTGTTTGTCACTAGTATAAATGATTATTATTAACCTAGCAACTGTTACCGTTTCTGCATTCACTGCCTTGATTTCCTGTTGCCTTGCAAGCGCTATTATGCTATCATTACTGCCTCATAAACCTAGCGATGCTTGCACGCTCTTCTCATGCAGTGTCCTAATGTATCCTTTATTCCAGGAACACCCGTGGGATTATTAATTGATACCATCTTCCCTCGGAGCATAAGAGGAGAACCTAACCGGAGGATCCATTCCAATATACAGGACAAGGACGGAATTGGGACTTGGGACACTGCAACTATCCCACAGGACTCTGGACGCTCAGGAGAGTGCGGTAGTGAACTGAACCGAGTGCATTTCATTGTCTGGACTAACCTCACGACCCGTTTCAACTAGAAAATAATATTTTTTTTTTACTGATAAACTTTTTTTGAAGTTATACTTCTTTTGGCGCGTTATGGAAATTTGATGAGGGTGAATTTGCGCTCTCCGACTCCTAATTTTAACAGCATTAAATTCGTTTTGCGATGCGCGCGCAGCTGTATGAAGTTGCCGGCTAACCACTCATACTGATTGGCCTATTTGCATTTTCAATGTAAAGTAGCGTCATCTGACAACAAATTAAATAGAAGTACTATTTCAACACGTTACAAACAGTACCTCGTAGAAGTTATCCTAATGTTTCATAGATGGCGTTAGTATGAAACATTTTCATGAGTTCACGGCTATTTCAACACGTTACAAACAGTACCTCGTAGAAGTTATCCTAATGTTTCATAGATGGCGTTAGTTTCCATACGCTAAAGAAGTATAACTTCTAACGCGTGTACATAAGTACACACACTCTTTTTATTTACCTTCAATTTTTTTAATTTGCTCACACTCTTCAAGTGTGACACTCTCCACCCCATTATGTATCTGTAATGCGCAGGGAATTTGATACAATTGAAATAGATATAAGAACAAGCACTGGTCAAAAGATACCATTCCAATTCGGAACAGTGTGCATAAAACTACACTTCAAAAAAATATAATAATGTATTTGAAACATAATTATAATGTGAAATGTCCATACGAAGATTATTATACGCATCAAGCTGGATCTGGTATTGGTGTAAATATACAAGGGGATACCGTATCAAAGAGGTCATGGATTTGGGAGTTATCTAGGAGGGCTGTTCCGGTCTGTTTTACCATTACTTTCTAGCGGTGCAAGAGCTATCGGTAAAGAAGCCTTAAGTACTGGAGTAGGAGTTTTTTCGGATATGTTTAATGCAAAACCCATAGATGATTCAATTAAAACACGTTTGAAGGAAGCTACTAATAACTTGAAGCGAAAAATAGATAGTAGAATAGATAGAATCAACATGTCTGGCTCAGGGTATAAAACAAAACGAAAACGTTTATCTTCTTCCATTCCAACGCTGACCACGAAAGTGAATACTCCAACAAAAACAAAAAAAAAGTGTGTGTCAGCTACGACGCACGATTGGAGTTTACTCCTTACGAACGATAATTATGATATATATCGAATAGAAAAAAACGAAATAAAACTTTATTTAAAATTTCGAACTTGGCGAGGTGCACTACCGTGCAACAGATAAGAAATACGAAACGAAAAAACGAAATAAAACTTTATTTAAAATTTCGAACTTGGCGAGGTGCACTACCGTGCAACAGATAAGAAATACGAAACGAAAAAACGAAATAAAACTTTATTTAAAATTTCGAACTTGGCGAGGTGCACTACCGTGCAACAGATAAGAAATACGAAACGAAATAATTTAATGAACAAAACAAAACGGTATTTTTATGGAACTTGGCTCAGACACTACCGTGTCTCCGATGAAGCTAATATTCGAATATGAAATATATAAACTATACAGTAAGACTACGAAGTATCGCGCAAAGAGGAGACCCCGAGAATGAGATACGCTGTGTAATGTATTCCATCTCATTATTTTACACGTTCAATCCTACAGATATATATGTTTGTCTCTTTCTACGTAACGCCTCAACTTTTCGTGTTACACTTGATTTTACTCCTCATAAAATTTCCGTACCGGGCCTTATAACTCAAATCGTTTCTTAAGGAGTAAACTCCAATAAGTACAAGAATATTAACGATATATTTTCTAATTGATTAGAATGTCTTTTTTACATAATCATTCTTGTGAATGTATAAAATCAGAGTTAGATTTGTTTGCACTACCATCTACACAGACGAGCATAGAAAGTGGTGTATGGATTCATTACAAACCTATTTCATCTCTAGCGGATGATGGACCTTTAGAATTTCAAGTTCCTGGCGCTGGAGATGACTACATTGATTTATCCCATACTTTGATTCATATAAAAGCGAAAATACAGAATCAAGACAACACAAAATTGGCAGCGGCTACAGTCGTGGCTCCGGTTAATAATTGGTTGCATTCAATATTCAATCAACTTGATGTTTACTTGAATCAGAAACTAGTGTCACCGCCAAATAACACTTACGCGTATCGTGCATATATTGAAAACTTGTTGAACTATGATCCAGCAGCCAAAAAATCGCATCTAACTTGTGGTCTTTGGTATGGAGATACTGCAGGAAAAATGAATGAGACTGACATAAAAAATGAGGGTTTTGTTAACAGAGAGTTCATGGCAAGAGAGAGTAAAGAAATTGAAATGGTTGGACATCTCCATGGTGATTTATTTAATCAAGAAAAAAATTTAATTGACGGTGTGGACATGTGTGTTAAGTTGGTGCGATCAAGAGAAAATTTTAACCTAATGGCAGGGTCAGCAGATTTAAAATTTAAAGTATGTATTACAGATGCAACGTTGATTGTTCGTAGAGCACGGATCAATCCAAGCGTATTACTTGCACATCAAAAAGTTTTAGCATCTACTACAGCTAAATATCCCATTACGCGAGCTGAAGTTAAAGTTTTAACAATTCCATCAGGTGTTCAAGGAAAAACGCTTGATAATATATTCCTGGGTCAAGTTCCAAAAAGGTGTATAGTCGGATTTGTTAATAATGCTGCATTCAACGGAAGTCTCAACAAGAACCCGTTCAATTTTGAAAATTATGGTATCAATACATTTTGTTTATATATCGATGGACATCCTCTTCCCCCTCGGACGCATTAGCATATAGACGTGTTCATGTAAATCCTTCTTTTAAATTTAATTTAAGTAAATTACAAGTGTTAAAGCGAGTGCAAATAATAGGAGTGCATAAAGTGCAACGAGTATCTGTAATCTGCAAGAAAGTTTGTTCAATCTGTCGCCCTGGTACAAGACACGGATTGTTACGTGCGCGTGAGTGTTTAACCAATCAGCTAAAAGGCCACACCTCCGACGCATCTGATTGCTGCACTGATCTATTCTGCTGATAATGGCGGTGCGCTTGCGCTAATGGCTGCACTCTGACACCTGTTGATTGTCGCATTGTAGCACGGGAGTCTGCTATTTAAAAAGTACACTATTGATAACTTGGACTTTTATAACGCTCGATGATACAGGAGCCTGGTGTAAAATTTTATACAATACAACATAAAGTGTAAAAGCTTTTCGCATCGACTACTACTATTATTATTTTTAATAACATTTATGAAACTTCGGACTATATTTTAAGCGATTGATATTCAATAAATAATTATTCACGTCGCATTCGATATTTGGAGAAGTTTAATACAGTTTACTAAATATGGACATGGATAAATCACTGTCAGATTCGGACACACACTTAATAGATCGGTCTGATGCAACACCTCCGAACTTCATAAGCAAGCGTATCAAGAGGAAGAGGGAAAATGAAGCTACTTATGAGCTTACAAAACTTAGGGAGGAGATGAAAAATATGATATCGGCTGTAATTAATACGCAAAAACAAGGGTTTGAGAGCAATGCTACAGCACTTAAACAAATTAAGGAAACAAATAGTAATATAGAAAACTCTCTCGCATTTTTAACGTCACAAAATGAAGAGCTGAAGAAAAAAATTGAGCAGCTGGAAGAGAAAGCATAAGAGGATCGAAAATATATAGTTATCCTTGTACGAGACGGCCGGGTATTCAGGGTTTTACTTTGTAAAAAAAAACAAACTTCAGTGTTTTCACTGCACTGTATATTTTCCGACTTCACAATTGTGACTGACTACTCAGTCTCTGGCAGGGGCTTAAATAGCCTCATTGCTTAGTCAATTACAATTCAAATAACACTTTATTACTATTTTAAATTATAATTAAATATACACAATATTTTATTAAGTTATTTTACTATTTTAGAAAACTGAAAAGAATATAATAATAAGACGTATGTTATTATTATTTTTAACAACTTCCGAAAGACATGGAAAATACATTGAGTCAATACAACATCTTTTGCTAGTTGACAGTTTGGTTTTTAACCTCCATTAAACACGTTGTAATAAGTGCAGCATTAATTAAGTGACAGTGTGTGTTTATACTAGTTAAACTTACATTCGGTGAGTGTTAAAACATTACTTAATCTTACATTCGGCCATCCTGAAATTATTAGTTTGTCCTCAAACTATCATCAATCAATAAGTTGTACAATAAATTTAATGTTTAAAAATGTTCGTAAGCTTAGATATACATTATAAACTATTTACAAACAATAAGCAATTTCTGGGAAATATCATCCAGTGTTAATTAACTTATTTAAGAAGACTAGGATTGATAAATCATTTATTGCTGGGAAATATCGTCCAGTTAAACAATCGCATTAATACTAGGAAACTTCATCTAGTAATACAATCAATCGATATTGTTGTAAAAAAAAAATCCTCAAGTAAATATTTACAAACAACAAAACAATAGATGTTAAATTAAAAAAATATAAATCATTTATTGCTGGGAAATATCATCCAGTTAAACAATCGCATGAATATTACTAGGAAACTTCATCTAGTAATACAATCAATCGATATTGTTGTATCTACTTGGAAAAATCCTCAAGTAAATATTTGGAAACAAAAACAATAGATATTAAATGTTAAATTAAAAAAAAAATCATTCTTCTAAATCACTCTCAGAACTATAGTCGTTAACATGTGTATTAATCCATGGTTGTATTTGATCTACTGCCCAAACGTTGCAGTAATTTTTGTTTCCTATGTTAGAGCCAGGTATGCTGGAGACTTCATACCTGTCATTTTCAAGAACTTTAGAGATTTTATAAGGACCCGAAAAAACAGGCAACAGTTTTTTGCTTTTGCCATCGTTAGTATTTACTTGCTTTCTTATTTTCACCAAATCACCTACTGAGTATATTTTCGGGTCTTTCCTACGTTTATCAAAGTATAGTTTTTGTTGAGTCTGATCTTTACTTATATGTTTACTAATGTCGGATCTTATCGAAACTATGTCGCTTACTTGTGGGCGAGTCTCCGTAAAAACATCTGCAAATATATTTTCTGAGGCATGACTTAATGAGTGACCAAATAATGCTTCAGCTGGGGTTTTACCAATTCCTTTATTTAATGTGTTATTTAATCCCCACTGGATTTTTGCCAAAGCCTGGTCCCATTTGTGTTCACCTAATTTGTCAGTATAAGAGGTAAGCGCGTCTAGAACAGTACGATTATATCGCTCTACTTGGCCGTTAGCTCTTGGAGAGGAAACGGCATTCAATATATGTTTAATATTAGATGACTGACAATAGTTTTCAAATTCTTTGGAGGTAAAGCTAGATCCTCTGTCCGATATTAATCTATGAGGAAATCCAAAAATAGAGAAAACTGCGTTGAGAGCATTTATGGTAGGTGTTGATTTTAGATTACGCAAAGGTTTTAGAATACAGAACTTCGTGAACCCATCTACAATAAGTAACAGATATAAATATCCTTTACAGCTTTTGATAAATGGTCCTAAATGATCCACATGGATGGTATGAAATGGAATGGGCGTTTTAGGTATGGGATGAAGGTAACCTTCTTTTCTTCCCGAGACATCTTTACCATAGGCACAATGTACGCATGATTTTACATATTTAGTAACAAATCTTTTTAATTTGGGAAACCAAAAATCTTTTTTAATTTTGGATATTGTTTTCTCTGCCGAAAAATGCCCAATGTCGTCGTGATTTTGACGACATATTTGCCATCGTGCTCCCTTTGGAACGACCCATTTTAATTCATTTTCTCCAACTTTTCTAAATAGTTTATTGTTCTTTATAATAAAATTTTGCTTTATGTCAACTATATTGTTATAATTTGGGTCTTCTAAAACATTCCTGATGTGGGTTAATTTAGGGTCGGTCAGCTGTAAAGTTAATAACCAATCTTCATCTGTAATAGCTAATGAACGGGGAACTTCAATCTCATTATTTCTATCTTGGGGTTGTATGGGATTGCGGCTCAATGCATCTACATGAGCCATATTGCTATTTGGACGATAAATTATATTGCAATTGAATTCTTGTAAAGTTAACCACCATCTAGCTATTCTCGGCAATAAGTCCCGTTTAGAAAAGGTTGATCTGAGCGCATTACAATCAGAAAGATATATCCTGAATCTATTTAATGATTGCACAACAGCTAATGTTTCCAAATCATAGGCGTGAAATTTTTGTTCATCAATTGTAGTCTTTCTACTGTAGAATGCTATCGGTCTCAATGGGGTATTTTCATTTTCTTTTTGTAATAATATTCCTGCTAAACCGAATTTACTTGCGTCCGTGTGAAGCTCTGTGATATATTCCGGATTATATAAGGCTAGTACGGGTCTTTCTATCAATTTATTTTTTAAAGTCACGAAAGAATTTTCCTCACAATCTCCCCATTTCCACGAACGATTCTTCCTAGTCAAGTCCGTTAAAGGCTGTGCAATTAGGGAAAAATCTTTTATAAACTTTCGGAAATAACTAGCGAGTCCTATAAATTGCCTTATTTCGTGAACATTTTTGGGCCTAGGAAAATTTTCAACCGCGATAATTTTGCCCTTGCCTGGTTTTATACCCTCAGCATTTATTTCGTACCCTAAATATTCTATATTGGTTTGAAAAAAACTGCATTTTTTAATATTTAGTGTTAATTTTGCTTGATTTAATAACTTAAATGTATCCTCTAATTTACTTAATCCTTCTTCAAAAGTACTTGATGTGATAATAAGATCATCCATATAAGCTAGAGCAGGTTTAGAATTTTGTCTTGTTTGATTACTTTTTGGAGTATTAAGAGATAATGCTTTCAAAATTGTTCTTTGAAATATGGCTGGTGCATTCACTAAACCAAAAGGCATTCTCTTAAATTGGTAGAGACCGTCAGGAGTAATAAACGCCGTGAGATATCTACAATCTGGTTTGATAGGGATTTGGTAGTATCCGCTCATTAGATCTAAGCTAGTAAAGTATTTGCTACCGCTTAATAGATCTATCTGGTCTTCTACTCGTGGGAGTGGAAAGTTATCTTTTATCGTTTTGCTATTAAGCGATCTATAATCCACGCAAAGTCTTTGACCACCTGTCTTTTTAGATACAAGCAAGATCGGGCTAGCGTAACATGAAGATGATTCCTCAACAATGTCATTTTGTATTAATTCATCAACCATATCACGCACTACTGTCCTATCCCTGAAATTTAGTCTGTAAGGTTTATATGCAACTGGATTTTTATCAGATATTTGTATGTCCATTTCAGTCAAGTCAGTACAACCTAACTCACTAAGTTCAAGTGCAAAGGTCCGTCTGTACTGTTTTATTAATTTTTGTACTTTATTACGTTCGACAGTCGATAGATTTTGGTTTAATATAATATCGCTATCGTTAATAGGTTTGTATTCACTATGGATTGCAAGACAACGTTTTGCTGAACAACATTCCTGTATAATGTTAGCACGCACTAAAAGTGAATCTTTATAGAATTCTATGGGTGTTAAAGGAGCTACCATAATCACAGCCACTATTCCATTTTCTACTTTATAAATTCCTTCCTCTATCCAGTATTCACCCTTAGGACTATTTCGATAGCTACTAGGAATAAAAATAATACCATGTTCGATGTCTTTAGTATAGCAAGTAATATGACCTGTTTGAGAAATTTTGCTATTATCTTTTACATATAGTTTTAAGGACTCTTTAGGTTCATGATTTATCTGAGGTAATTCGTTTGAAAAGTCTCTATTTATAATATCTAGGGACCGATTGGTTTTTATAACAAGTATATTAGGTTGCTCTGTAAAATTTTGCCCAACAAGGATAGGTACATGTAGGTGCTCTGGATGAACCACATAGGCCGAGATATGTGCCTGGACAGAATCAATGGTGATTTGGAAATCAATTTTACCAATTGGAGTAATGTTAGTTTCACCTACGCCTCTAATTACGGGTAAATTGGCTTGCTGTATCACTAATTGGTTGTCGTCAACAATATCCTTTCTAATCAGGGAACAGTCACTCCCAAAGTCTACGAATGACAAGATCGGTTGTGGCAAATTATTGATTTTAATTAACTTATAATATTTACTAGAAGTTTTAGAAGTTTTCGCAATCATCACTCTTTTTTCTAATGACTTGTTATTGTCTCTACCCCTAAAACAATTTTCCGCCTTATGACCCAATTTCTGACACGTATCACATTTTATTACTGGTTGAGGGCATTGGGGCAGTCTATGACCATTTTGTTTGCAGTTAAAGCAGTAGGTTGTTCGACACTGTTTAGCGCTATGGCCAGTCTTTTTACAAACAAAACATACCATGGCATTGTTAAGATTTAGTTGGGGAGCATTTCTTTGCCGATTTTTAATATCAGTCTCCCTACAAATGTCTTTGAGGAAGCCTAATAATTGTTCAGGGCGAGTAAATCTTGCCGATGAGGCGCTCGATCTAACCGTTTTATCCTCTAATCCATGTATAATGCAGTCTACTGCCTTTTTATTAGTTATTTCGCAAGCATTCAAAAGGATCATTTTGTCGTAATAATATTCTTGTATGGATTCTCCGGGACGAAACTTTCTGTCTAACATTTCAGCTAACAAAACACCATAATTGCTCTCAGAAGGAAATGCCTCTTTTAAAAGATCTTGCCATTCTAACCAGGATAAATTAATTGACTGTAATCCCTGATACCATTTTTTTGCGTAGCCTACTAATCGAGGGAGTGCAAAATGGGAGGTCTGTTGGTCTGTCCAATTATATATGTAAGATTAGTTTTTACTTAAATTACCTTTACGCTCACCCTACCAAACCCACTGCGCACTGGTTTAGTGGAAAGAAATTTACAAGTAGATAATTTACATAATTATAATGCAATTAAAAGAAACATAAATAAAGAAAGGCGATAAACAAACAACATACATATTAAAACAAAATGACTTACAATAACCACCAATAACGTAGGTACACTTGAAAGAAAACAAAATAAATTATGCGTTTAAAACTAAGTGATTGTCTATGCATTGACACTCGTTAGTACTATACGAGTTTCAGAACGCAACTTCAAACTGACACAGCTGGCTGACAGCCAAACGTCAAAATCACTTTAACGTCGTAATGAATAAATTGTTATGAATTGCGACATTCGTTCGGTGGAATAATAATTTTAGAAGTAATAAATTGCGTGTATCCGGCGGTAAATGAAAAAAAGGAAATAAACTAAGTTACAAGTGTTTATGTACCGACAGTATTATACGACACTCGAAGTTTACCGAAGATTAAATGCCGCGATGCAACATAACCTAAAGAAACACAGCTTTATGCAGCAAGCAAAACTTTAACAAAACTATGAAAACTTATTACATAAGCCTGCGAGCCTTTCTTGTAGGTTTTAACCCGGTTTAAATATTGAAAAAAATATTGTTTTTTTTTTCGGAGTTTAACAAAAACTAAGACGCGCAGAAAACAACGCATTTATAGGTAGTTATACTACTCGTAATATATGTAGACAGACCTCCCGTTGCAAAGGTAGTTACCACAAAAGTTTTTCAATAGAACGACCCAAAGGTAGATACATATCTCATATTGGTAACGACAGACTTGTAACTAAGTTTTTTTTTTTATAG
>FR990013.1:1347473-1468138 GCA_905404135.1 Hesperia comma
TATTTAAGTGTATTTATTCCGATGGGGTCTAACACAATGAACGGTTTTGCATGAGAGCTATGTATACGGGTTGTTATTTTTGGGAGAAGTACATGATTGTACTTGAGTACCGTTCGATAAGTCAACTAGTTTGAGAAATGGCAACTTTTTGAGAAAAATTCAATTGCTTTGATAAAAGCTGATTAACTTGATAAAAACTAACTTTTGTAAAAAAAAAAAAAAACGTAAATTTGTTTTTGGGGAATATAAAGTGACCAGTTAATTTATTTTGAGTACAAGCTGTTATGTTTTGAGTTACTGAAAAGTAAAAGCTATGAGGTTAAGTCATGAGAAAGTCCACTAGTTAATTTGATAAGGGAGATATTGTTTAACCAGTATGTTTGTTTGACATTATCATTGTTCATAACCTGGTACGGTTTAATGGTGGTTTTTGATAACCATGACATTGCGATGAAAGTGCCTGAAGGTCAAGTTGATGAATTTGAAGTGACAATCAGTAATGAGGAAGTTTAGGCCCATCTGGCCTAGTTTTGGTCAACACGATGCTTGGTGTTGTGCTCGACATAGGCACAGCTCGTGGTGTATACGCTCGATTTAGGCGTTCAAGGTATGTTCTCGACATAGGCACAGGTTCTGATGTCCACGCTCGATTTAGGCGTTGGAGACATGTGCTCGACATAGGCACAGGTTTGACGTCCGTGCTCGACATATGCACAGGTTTGACGTCCGTGCTCGACATAGGCACAGGTTTGACGTCCGTGCTCGACATAGGCACAGGTTTGACGTCCGTGCTCGACATAGGCACAGGTTTGACGTCCACGCTCGACATAGGCGTTAATAACAGAGTGTACCAAGCAAAGTGATGACGTTCGAGACTTGAAAAGTTATCTGATGATGATGTTGAGTTAATGACCTTCAGCCATTTGAGTTCATGGGTGAACTGACAATTTGTGTAATACTGGTTGGATTAAAACTGTTAAGTGGTGTAAATACTGGTTTGACGATATCTCATTGTTTTGGAATACTGGTTAGTCACATGGGATGGACATGTTGATAATTGATATTAGGGTTAGAAACTAACTATGAACCAAGTCGGACAGAGACGAGATTTTTAGGAATGCGATTATTGTTTTTGGAAATTGACATTGATAAAGTCAGATAAAGACGAAATTTAAGATTTTTGAGAATGACTTTATGGTAGGTCAGGAAGGGCCGAGCGTGAAGAGATACTCGCGTGTGTATTTGGTTGTTACAGGTAATCCTCAAAGCCTAATACGTGTTGCCGCTGGTAGAGCGTGCTTGAGGATGGATCACGGGAAGATGCTAAACGAATACGGTTTTATAGCGGTGACGTACCGATTAGAGTTATACGGTGACGACGTACCGAGTAAAAGTTAAAACTAATCGCGCAAATAATGAATTGGTAATTTAGTTCTAAACAAGTGTTATGTTATGGAGTTTGTTCCGCTTGCTTCTTCCCCATAGCGAAGACACTTAGGAAGCAGTGGTAAAAACGGTAGTTAGGGTTAAAAAATGCAACACAAAGTTTTTGAAATCCACTCGCAGCAGTAGCAGCAGTAGTCATTTTTGATGTTAAAGATTTTGAGTTTTGTTTTGGTTTGAAGTAATTGAAAATTGCGGATCGAGCAATTGTGATGGCGATGATAACGGAATGGAGCATCACCCAGGGACGGGTGACATGTCAGCGATGGCGGTGTCGGAGATAGTAAACGGTTTGATGCTATTTAGTCTGTGGTACACGCGGATCGATAGTGAATCGATACTCTATGGCGCGCGGGAGCTGTGATTAGAGAAAATAATGGAAAGAAATTAATGTCGCGTCGGTATCTTGTTATTATTAAAGATTCCTTATTAATTGTAATGCCGTGAATCTCGAAAGTTGTGACGTGTGACGCGTATGCGAGTGGATCGATCGATAAATCAATATCGTAATATCGCAAAGTAAATCCAATCAATACCAAAGCAAACCAATACCGAGTATTCGTGTTGAGCCAAAGAGAGATCATTGAATAAAGTGGTGGTTACGTGTGATGGCTCAATCCTGTGTTTCATTTGATATCCTGAACTGACGTCCTGACGAGAGAAGCCCACATTGCATAGTTTGACAAGAGTACCTACTTGGAAGGAAGTTACACATTACACAGAGTAAAATAGTACGAAATCATGATAAAGAACAACCCGCTCGACCTTCTGACTCGTCATACATATAATTTGTTTATCAGTATGTCATGCTTAACAAAATCGAAAGCCTTGGAAATATCCATGAGCAGTGCAGTCACTGATATATTTCTGTCGACATTTGTTAATACTCTATCTTAGAATTCGTAAATTGCCACATTTATTGATAAATTTTTACGAAAACCTTTTTGTTCGTTAGATAAGATATTGAATTTTTCCAAGTAGCTATACAGATTATTATAAATTACTTTTTCGATAATTTTTGAAATAATTGCTTTTTACAAAAAAAATAACCGACTTCAATCTTGATAAGTAGAGATAACTCAAAAACTACTCGCCAGATGGCGCTCAATTCAACATATAAGTGTAAAGTTCTCGTCACTACAAATTAATCAAGCCCAAATACTAGATAATTGCAGTAAATCGTTGAGGAGTTCCCTCGACTGTCTTTCGGCTTCATCAGATCGACTCCAGATCTTCATGAAATGGTAGCGCTTTAATGTACTTATGATAATATGAACACACACTAGTTGTCCATACAATTTTCGAAAGTTTCCCTCGATTTCTCCGAGATGCCATCATCATATCCAGGTGTCCTTATCAGGTCCACTGCGCATATCTACTTTACAACAAAAGAAGAATTATCAAAATCGGCCCATAAACGACGGAATAATCGCTGAACGTACATAAAAAAAAAGCATATATACGGTCGAATTGAGAACCTCCTTCTTTTTTGAAGTCGGTTAAAAACAGAGATTAATGCTATTGGACGATAACAGCTCATATCCTCTCTATCTCCCTTTTTAAATAATGGCTTGATAATGGACGTTTTTAGATCATCTGGAAATGCACCATACTCAACACATAAATTAACTATATAGCATAACACTGGAGATATTATTTCTGCAATGGATTTTATAACTTTCGTTGATATTTCATCTATTCCGACGCTATTCGTATTTTTTAACGATTTTATAACAAATAAAATGTCTTTGGTTGAGATAAAGCTAAAGAAAATGGAATTATATTTATTGTATGTTGTAGTGTAAAGTGCGATGCAGGTTCGAATTGAAACGCGTCTTTGTTTACTGATGTCTTTATTGATTCTGTCTTTAATATGAATTATCCTAACTTATATATTAAGGTGTCTTAGCTACACACTACACCTCCGGGGGCTATTTAAATAAAAATTAAAGCTGCAGGTTTAATTTTTGTTACAAACTCGGCAGGTAGAATGTGTGCTAAGACTAGGAATAGGTAGATACATATTTAAACGTAATAAAAAAATTAAGAATTAAAATTATTAGGTAAGTAACAGGGTTATTCTAATCTTAATATCTATAGATTATATTCTATAAGTCACAGTTCAATATAATGCTGTAGGCAGTGCCTACTAGGCACCTACAATATAATATGTCACATCCGGGTAAAACGTCATATTCAAGCTTTTTTTTTTAAGTCCGTGTGTGGCCACTTCTCACATCTTGTAAATTTATTTTTATTTAACCTCATCTTTATTATTTTCTTCCATTCATAATATCACATTCAATATCATAAGTCTTTATATTTTATTATACTTCATTTTTATTTACTCGTTATTACAATAATTCATTTTATTCGATACCCTTTTCACATTAATATTTATTTTCATTTCATCACTTTTTAATTATCACTATCATCATTTATTGCTCTTTCACACATTTCTTTCGCGTAGACGACTCGCGTACAACACGATCAAGACAATGGTTACTTAACAACACAAAGAGTATCTGATCACAATTTGTTTCTTTCTTTCTTTCTTTTCATACTCTTGCAAATGATCCACTCTTTCATACAGACGTCTCGCGTACTGCATGATAAAGATAATGGTATCACATTATAATATTTTCATTTATTCATATCCTTTATAAGCATCCAGTTATCCAAATAAAAAACTTTACAAACATTCAATATTATTTCATCAATACGTTAGATATTTTCTTAACTCTCGGGGGATCAATCCCGATCATTAGCAAAAATACTAACTTAAAGAGGAAATCCAAGCAAAAATCAACACTTTCTTTCCTTTCAAAATCCTTTCGTGCTATTCCTTTGACACCCAACTATCAAAACAACATCCCATAACTATACAGTATACCTACACGTTATTAAAAAAAATCAACAAGTCTATATTCATTAGATACCTTCTCAAATTTCATTCAAATCAATTTAATAAGTTAGTCAAAGAACATTGTTACTAAGCATGACTGCAACAAGAAACGGCGTTTGCATCATCGCAATCCGATTCCTTGGTGACAAACATTCCATTCCTTTACGGATGCATTTTAAACGTAAGCGAAATAAGAATTCGCGTAAGTTATTGTGAAACTGATGAAATAAAATTATGAAGTTACTACTGATTACAAACAAATCTTTAAAATATTATTATAACTATGATCATAAAACTGTTTAAACTACTTATTTGTTACAAAAGAACCTTTATAAACATTACGACGCGAAAAAAAAAATTAAATACTTTGAACATTATTTACTGATTGCTTTAAATGTTTATGTTGTATGTTACCAATAAAAAAAATCTACTACCTATTTAAACAAAGAGAATAAGAAAAAAAAATAGTTTACGAAACTAATTCACTGGTATTTTTACATTGTAAGAACGCACAGATTCTTTTCACTTCACTAAACACATTTGACACGTGCGATCACTGAAACTTCTCTTCAAATTTTTACTGGAACCCGGGAACAGGACGCCGTGGTGCCGTGGTCCTGGATGATGAGGATAAAAATGATGATCCAATTTTTGCTCCATTTTAATTTTGACTCGTTCTTGAAGATATTATTAAGAAGGAAATCTTGCACTATTGTGTTCTATAACTTCTCAAAGCATAGTAATTGCCGTGTATTTTCATTAGTACTTCCGAATATTATTTCTTGGTAAATTTCTTGAAGAATGTATTTATCCACCATATCCACATATCCACATCCATGTATTTAACCAATCTGTAGCTTTAAATAGCTCCTCTTCTTCCGTCTCTTCATTTTTCTTCTTTTTTTTCTGCATATTCTTTTCAAATTTTCTTTGCCCCCCGTTGCGCATGCGACGCGGCTTCGCCACAAGCGCACCGGCCAGGCAGGGTCGCCATGTAGTGTAAAGTGCGATGCAGGTTCGAATTGAAACGCGTCTTTGTTTACTGATGTCTTTATTGATACTGTCTTTAATATGAATTATCCTAACTTATATATTAAGGTGTCTTAGCTACACACTACAATGTCAAAGTTTCTTGGTATGTCATATTATTATTTATATTATTTATTTGGTAAGCTTGGTCAATGTAATGGTCATTAAAAGCTTGTGCGATTGCCATTGGATGTGTTAAAAGTTGATTATTTTTTCTTATCTGCCTAATGCTGTGATTTGGTCCATTATTTCTGTACGAATTTGAAATTTTCCACGTTGCTTGAGATTTATTTTTCGCTGAATTTATGTAATGGTTATTTCTAGCCCTTCTGGTCAATTTGGTTATCTTTTTAAGTCTGCTTGCGTTGGTCCGTAAGTTATTTTTATTATAATTATTAGGGGCTTTCCGGTAAATCCAAAGAAGATGTCGCTCACGTTTACAGCAGAGACTTATGCCCTTCGTTATCCATTTTTGCTTTTTGTTTGTGGAGATCCTTATTTTAATGAAGGGAAAACATAAGTCATAGAACAGCTTAAATTCGCTTATGAAATTATTATACGCCTCATTGGGAGTAGAGCTGGTATAAACTTGATTAAAACTAATACATTTAATATAGTATTTAAATTTGTTCATGTTTTCTAAAGAATAGTCACGTCGCTTAATATACCAATATTTAATGATACAAATGGCTTTTACAGGAAAACTAAAGAGCTGTGCTGTGTGGTCTGAAAGTCCCAAGTCTAGAATTTTGCTTTTCCTTTTTTTAAAGTTATGAATAATATTATCAATGCAGGTGCCACTACACAGTCTAGTTGGTTGTTCCAGTTCGACTTTTAAATTATAACTCTGTATCATTTGTAAAAACTGTTGGGAGTGCTTATTACGTTTGCAGATGTCAATATTAAAGTCACCCACGATTATGACTTTCTTTTTCGTATTTGTACATATTTGGTTTAATAACAAGTATAGTCTATTAAAAAATATTTCAAATTGACAAGAATTGGTTTTTGGACTTCGATATATACATACAATAATGACTTGATGTTCAGCATCCTCCGTATCGGTTACTTCGTGCATAATGCGACGCTAATTTGTAAGCGGGTAGATTTAGTAATTCTATATCGGAATCTATCATATTGTGTTCTGTAATGCACAGAATATCTATTGAGGTATTATTAGATAGAAAATCATTTAAGTGAACAGTTAGTAGGTCAGCCTTGCTTAAGAGCCCATTAATGTTTTGATGAAGCAAAGTCATATTGTTATACGAGAAAAAACTCATTGTCAGGCAGATCAATGTTTAGATTTTTAGGAGATGCAGTATTTACGTCGTCGGAAGGAATACTCATAGTACGTATTTCATCTGTAGTTTGCGTAGATTTGTCACACAACACTGTTTTGGCTCCATACAGGAATCACAGTGTTTATTTTTAGGTAACTCAGAATTGTACTTCAAAATACCTTGTTGATATTCGCTACGTAAAATATTTTTAAGTATAGACCGGGTTACGAATGTTGAGAAAAATGATCTGCGTGGTATATATTTATCAAAATCCAAGTCTAGAAACACAGAGTGCTCATGCCGTCCACATATGTATCTAAGGTTATAATTTAGTTTCATAACATATAAATACTTATTAAATGGTATCTGACACACTATTACATTTGTATTTTTAACGAGTTTAACCAAGACTCTATGCTACAGTTAAATACAAAGGGGTTGTTTTCATTTACTCCTCCAATAAGTATTATATAATCATTTTTAGTCAGGGATGATAGTTCTTGTTTATATGTTAAGAGCATATCATACATTTGTGCACCCGGTTTACGCATACATGTAACTAAAAACTTATTTCCTAATAGATTTTGTAGATATGGACGTATACCCTTCGCCAATTGATCTCCGATGATTATACATTTTTTCTCCAGGTTTACATTTCGGTGTTCCACTTTATCGTAGGATTTAAGAATCTTCGAGGTGTCGTTTGTCTTGTCTGAAGAGTCTGGTGCGATGCTTTGTATTTTATTAATAGTAAGGGACATTTTTTGGATTTCGGTATTAGCATCCTCTAGTAAACTCTAGTTCTTCTTCTAGTGATTTAATTTGTTTTTCCAGTTCGAATATTCTAGCCAATTGCTTCTCAGGAGATTTAGAGTTCAATTTCGTAGGAGTTTCATTTATTATCCTTTGTATTCTTTTTATTTTAGGAGTTGTAGCATTTTGAACTGAAAGTTCAGATATACCTATTTTTTTATACAGACTTAGTGTTTTTTCATGTCGCGTTATGATCTTTTTTTGTTCTGAGTTTTCCATACACAATTTGTAAATTTCCTCATGGGCCGACTCTAGTTGGAGTTTCTGATTAGATATCTCGTCTTGAAGGGTTTTTATGTACTCATTTTCAACAATTGATGTGTTTGGTAGGCTTTGCGTAGACATGTCCAAGTGTTGGATCGAGATAAACTATTGTCCATAATTATCGAGAGGTCTGTTGTTGATTTTGATATACACTTTCGCATAGTTACATTCTCGTTGTCCATTGTTTAGCTTTTATATCAATTAATGTAATAAGGTTTATTTCATCGATAACGTAATGCCATCTATTATTTAACGTTGAATTTACTATCTAACATCAGTCCTCTAGTGTGCAGTATCTAGTTGTATTAAATCTATTCGATCGATTTACATAGAGCCGCCACCAATCCGCATTGCCTCCACCAACCCGCATTGGAGCAGCGTGGTGGAGTATGCTCTAGGCCTCCTCAGTAATGAGGAGATCCGTTTTTTTTTTATGGAATTAAGGTAGCAAACGAGCATGCAGCACCACCCTTCCGCTGCCGCCCATGGCAATTGTGACCGACTTAGAACAAGACCCAATTTAGGGACTAGTCGGAGAAACTGTCAGGATGGTGGCACAATACTCCGATCATCAGGTTGTAAGGTGAAAAATAAAACACAGTGGGCGTTCAATACTTTTCTTCATGATTTAAATTAGGTTTCAGGTTACACAGTTTAACTTAATTTGATTAAAGCTTTTGGGTTATGTTAAAACGTGGTACAACGGAAATACACTTAGAGAAAAGTTATGCCGTCGGGCATAGGTACAACGCGGTATAGGATTTTATTACAGAGAACACTAGTTAACTTAATGCGACCGTTCGGCTCGACATCTGCTCGAGAAGTCCCCGCTGTTCCTAAGTGACTGCAGAGCTGCCAGGGGTGGGACAGTGACAAACAGTCAGAATTCTCAGAATAATAGCTGATTGAAATGTTCCATCTAACGGTTGGGCCCCAAACTAATTTAGTTTTCCATGCACTTGATAGATGTCGCTGAAGTAAAGCGTCGGTCAAGCAGATACGTCTATTTTATTCAAAATGGCGATCGATAACAAATTAAAGGTGTAAAAGTAACGACAAAAAGCAAACCCGTATGTATTCGTTACTATAAAAATGAGTACCCGTTACTATCGTATCGTTACTCGTTACTTTTGATACCTTAGTATAACCCAACAAAACGAATCGATTCGTATGTTGTATCGTTTGGTACGCTTGTAGAACATTATCAATGAACTGTTGACGGAATCTAAATTATAATGAAAAAGCAACACATATTGTGTCAAACTTATTAATTGACAAAAACATTTCAACAATAAAATCTTTTACTATTCAACTGAAATTAGATATTATATTAAATAATAAAACATACTTATTTAAAAAATCTTTTGTTCTTAAAATGAAATGAGACATATTAAATAAAAACATAATGTTAAATAAATCACTCATACCAAATTCACCCAATATACGAAATAATGCGAGGAACGAAATCGTGCGAGTAACGAAATAAATTCGAGAGTAACGTTTCGTTACTGGGTACCACAGGGCAGGGCGCAGGCGCACCCGTTACTCAGTACCGAATACATACGGTTTGCTACAGGTCTACAAATTAACAATAACATCAACTGTCTCATGTCTGTCTGGGCGGACTGTTGCGTACGTGGCTGTTGTGTTATTCGTTATTTTTCGTGAATTGTGAGTTTTTTGTGAAATCTGATCCGCTGTTCGTTGAGTTGAGTACGCTCCTCCGAAAGTGTGCTAATAGTTTTCTCAAGATCTCATTTCCGAATCAGTGATATAGACACTTAAACATTTGTTACAAAATGCCACGATTGTGTGTTTTTGGGTGTGCTGCTACTGGTACGTATCTCCTAATCTTCATTTTGACTTGAAATAACTCTTTATCACAATACACTTTCACATAGATAGTTTGAATTTTTTGCCAACTACCAGCTGTAGGTACTTGGAACCATATTAGGTTACCTTTCTGCAGCTTATCCATATCCTGGCTAGCCGCCAGTTTGCTGCCAGAGTTATCGAGCCCCACATAAAGCCTCTAGCACCCAAAATCATCAATAATCTAATCACGAGGCTATGTGGAGCAGCTAACCTACAGGGTCTGACAAGCTGATAACGACTGCTAATTATGATAACAATCAGTAACATAGCCTTTACATTCCTTGCAAAGGCCAAAAACACTATTACAATGACGACTAGAAACAGTCTCATCCGGGTACTGACTAACCATGGGCACTCGGGCAGTGATGTTTTACTTCAGTGATCATAACAATTACCCTTGTTTCACTATTTCTAAGTGTCTTGTACGGAAATAATTACTGATCCATTAAGCCAGCGGTTCTTAACCTTTTTGGCTGGCGACCCAAAATGTGAAAATATTTCAAGTCCGCGACCCTGACATTTTATTGATTTTCCAATGATAATAAAATAAAACCGGCCAAGTGCGAGTCGGACTCGCGCACGAAGGGTTCCGTAACATTATGTATAAAAACGCCAAATAAATCTGGTCTGTTGTATGAAAGCCTCATACATATTATTTTATTGTAGCCCCATATTAGCCACAACGCCATCTCTTGGACCGAAAGGTAACTGAACTATCGCTGAGGCGTCGAAAGTATGGGCGGCCACTTAAATATCCTTTTTTATTCTGTTTTTTAGTATTTGTTGTTGTAGCGGCAACAGAAATACATCATCTGTGAAAATTTCAACTGTGTAACTATTACGGTTCATGAGATACAGCCTGGTGACAGACGGACGGACGGACGGACGGACAGCGAAGTCTCAGTAATAGGGTCCCGTTTTACCCTTTGGGATCGGAACCCTAATAATAGGAATAAAAGTCCGTAGTTTGCTCAAATTGATGTCATTACGTTGATTATCTTAGTGGCACAGTGGGAAGCGCGCTCAGCTTGCGATTACGTTTGCTAAGCAACTTTCGCAGAGCCTGTTCACTGGATGGGTGACCAAAATCCTTAATATTTACTCCGTTAGGTACGTTAAGCCGTTGGTCCCGGTTGCATTTTCTGTCGTTAACACCCACCAATCCGCACTGGGCCCGCTTGGTGGGTTACGGGTCATTCTTCTTGTGTGTTTCAATCAGGTAAGCCTGTGCCCCTGTGTCCCCAACATTAGAAGGCTGGTGATGATGATAAAGTCATTACGGTCTCCCTGAGAGGTTATGCAGTTGGGTAGCCAGCTTTCTGTCTGAGCGACATATAAAGGTCGTAGTCGATGGTTGTTGCTCAGATTTGAAACCCATAAACGCTGGTGTTCCCCAAGGGTCTGTGCTGTCTCCTACCCTGTTCATTCTGCATATCAATGATATGCTGGAGCGTACAAACGGCATTCATTGCTATGCAGATGACAGCACGGGAAATGCCTATTATACAGGCCCTGCAAAAGCTTCTCGGTCACAAGTGGAGGATAGCAGAATCAAATTTGTTTCTGAATTAGAGAATTCTCTGGAGCAAGTCTCGGAATGGGGACGACTCAATTTAGTTGAGTTCAACCCCACAAAAACACAAGTTTGCGCGTTTTCCGCTAAGAAAACTCCATCTGTCATGACAATTCCAGGGTACCGCGCTCACCTTTGGTAAACGTGTTGGAATTCTGGGCGTTGACATTTCGAGCGACGTGCAGTATTGGAGTCAACTGAAAGCTAAGGCCTAATTGGCCTCCAAAAAACTTGGTGTCCTAAACCGGGCGAAGCAGTACTTCATTGCGAGAGACCTAGGTACTGATGCTTTATAAAGCACAGGTCAGGTCTCACAAGGAGTACCCACTGCTCTTATCTCTGGGCAGGGGCGCCACAATACCAGCTTAGTCCAATTGACGCCGTACAAAAGCGCGCGATTCGAATTGTCAACGACCCACGAGTCAGTAACAGGTTAGAACACCTAAGTCTGAGGAGAGACATGGGATGCCTCTGCGTGTTTCACCGGCTTTACAACGGTGAGTGCTCCGAAGAATTGTTCGATTCGGTGCCAACTTCACCCTTCCATCATCACACCACTCTCCAAAGAAGTTGAAGTTGAAGTTTCATCCACATCGCTTGGACTCGTGGTGAACGACTACCTACGGTCCGTTTTTCACGATCATTTTTGCCGCGAACGTGCAAGATGTGGAATGGCTTCCTTCTGAGGTATTCCCGGATCGCTATGACATGGGGTTCTTCAAGAAAGGTGTAAAAAGAGTTCTCCTTCAGAGCCGGCGTTGGACTGGTGACTCCCCTGGTGTTACTCGTGTTCATAGGCGATGATGACAACTTACCATCAGGTGGCTCGTCTGCTTTTACGTCAGCCCTTCAGGCTGTAAAAAAGGGCGCTACCTAATGTGTTTTCGAAATTTCCGCGACCCATCCCAATACCGCCCGCGACCCGGATTTGGGTCGCGACCCGAGGTTAAGAAACGATGCATTAAGCATTAGACCTATGACTTAAAATTTGTCTCATGTAATGTCTCATCAAGTGATTGTTTTACACTTGCTATTTAATTTAAATTTATCATTATGTTTCATACCTTTTCTGTTATAGGTGTTGGTATGCACAAGTTTCCAAATCTGAAGAAATACCCAGAGCAATTCAAAATTTGGGTACAAATTGTTGGTGGAAAACTGGAGACTGAAGCAGATTTTGAATTTTATAAAAAGAAACGAATATGTGATTTGCATTTTGATGCTAAAGACAAGGGAAATAATGATCGTTTAAATCCTTTTGCTGTGCCATCTCACTACCTAGTTGGTAAGTTATTTCTTTATTGCAGTTTAAGACATGTCTACTTATTGGATATTCAGACCAGTGCTGCATGTAGCAGTGATGTCTCTGTTATGTCTTTAACAGTTATTATGTCCTTTCAATTCTTTTGACAGGCAATTATTATGTACCTCAATACTTTAATGACCTGTCTTGTTTGGTTGAACATTCGAATTTCTGTCTAATTACAAGGTGTAAGACCACCAGGGTTTACAATAAGAACCTGATGTATTTTAAGGGTTCCGTCCCAAAAGACAAAAACAGCTCTATTATTGAGACCCCACTGTCTCTCTTGTCACCAATCTGTATTAATTGTACAGCTCCACTTTATTTGTTTCATAAAGGCTATGTTTCATTTTGATAAAAATATACATTGAAATGTTTTATATTTTAAACATGTGGTGCCCAACCTTAAAGCTTGAAATGGGGTCATTTAACATGTGCATGATATTCAAACATGAAACAAGTGAAAATGTCAAGAAAAATGTAAATATTATTGTTTAATGTTTGAAATTTCTTTTGTAGGAATGTCAATTCCTTCTTCTGAAGATAATAATCAAGAAATCAGCTCCAACATTGAAAATGTCAACCCTAACACTCAGCGTTATATCAAAATTTCTGGTGAGTTATCAAAATTCTTTTTTTTTAAAGAATTACACCTACTGTGTCTTAAGTCTTAATCTACATAATAATTAAAAAGAAGAAATTCTTGTAAAATGTACAAAAGAACTTAAAGGTAATATACGTCACTGTTTGTTTTTCAGGAAAGTCAGCTCCTCCTTTGGAAGTTACAAATGAAGAGTGCAGTTCCAAAACTGAAAATTGCAACCCTTGCAAACCACATTCAAAAATTTCTGGTGAGCTACCAATTAGTAAACATTGAATAAAGTCAGCATTTGTTTTTATTTAATGAGTAATTGTCAATAATTGGCCATTCTATATACATATATTTCCCTATATGCATATGTTGTAGTTTATGTGTAAGAAAATCGGGGAATGGTAATATTTTTCAATAATAATACTTTCTCCCATAATTCAGTTTTCGTCTCATCTCAAAGCTTGAAATGGGATCATTTAACATTTGCATGATATTCAAATATGAAACAAGTGAAAATGTCAAGAAAAATGTAAATATGTATTATTGTTTAATGTTTGAAATTTCTTTTGTAGGTATGTCAATTCCTTCTTCGGAAGATAATAATCAAGAAATCAGCTCCAACATTGAAAATGTCAACCCTAACACTCAGCATTATATCAAAATTTCTGGTGAGTTATCAAAATTCTTTTTTTTTAAAGAATTACACATACTATGTCTTATTCTACAAAATAATTGAGCGAAATTCAAAAGTGTTAATTCGGTAATTGAAACAACGTCTAGCAGAATACGTGTTTAATGCACAGCGAACATGAGAGGCAATGGAAAAAAACAAAATGTCATTTTTACGTTGACGTGGTAGCCCCTGCTGCAACCGAATAGCATTGCAGTGTAATGCGGGAATGGTAGGCGTGATTGTCCTCAACATGCCCCCGGCCGTTGAAAGCTGGTCTTTCAACCACTCGCTTCAAGTAGAGGACAAATTTTATTAAAGGCACGACGAACGATGCCTGATGCGGTTTTGACGTCTGCTACTCTACTTATTCCGTCAGTCCCAGGATGTAAACAGGTCACTCGGCCTAATTTCCACTTCAAAGGAGGCATGTTATCTTCTTTTAGAAGAACGAGGGAATTCAATTTTAAGGCATCCTTGCAGGCGCGCCATTTGACCCGTTGCTGAAGTTCGCAGACATATTCCTTGCTCCACCTTGCCCAGAAGTGTTGTCGGAGTTGTTCTATGCGTTGATAGCGTGTCAGATGGTGCGCAGAATAATCCCGATGATCCTTTACTGGCAGGGATGTCAAGGGCCTTCCAATTATAAAATGACTGGGAGTGAGAGGCGCCAAATCGTCCGGCTCAGACGACAGAGGAGTAAGTGGCCGCGAGTTCAGAATGGCTTCAATTTGAACCAAAACTGTATTGAGTTCTTCATAAGTGAGATTACAATTTCCCAACACACGAATTAAATGAGATTTGGTCGACTTGACACCCGCTTCCCAAAGACCACCGTAATGCGGAGTATAAGCGGGAATAAAATGGAAGCGTATTCCTTCAGTTGCTGTGCTTTCAGCCAAAGAACTATGATTATTTTTCAAAAAATCCGAAAGTTCGCGATAAGCACCTACAAACATAGTTCCGTTATCGGAATAAATATTGAGAGGTTTTCCCCTTCGAGACATGAACCGACGCAAAGCTTGTAAGTAGCTGTGACTTGTTAGATCACCCACCAATTCTAAATGAATCGCTTTAGTCGTAAAGCAGATAAAGAGCGCGATATACACCTTGGTTAATCTGCATCCACGACCTTGACGACTAGCACAATAAACAGGGCCTGCGTAATCAACCCCTACGTTTTGGAAAGGGTAGACAGCTGGTGACAGTCGGTCTGAGGGTAAGTTTCCCATTTGAGGAATAACCGTTTGCCCCTTCATACGTCGACACAGAATGCAACTACGGTAACAAGCCTTGGCCAGATTACGACCACGTAACGGCCAGTATGATTCGCGTATCGTGGCTAATAACATTTGGGGGCCCGCGTGCATTAGTTTTATGTGTTCATACCTAAATAAAAGTTTTGTAAAATGATGAGTGGACTGTAATAAAATTGGAAATTTTTTGTCGTATTTAAAATCTGAGTTAGACAATCGACCACCAACGCGCATTATTTTATCCTCGTCAAGGAAAGGACTGAGTTTTAAAAGTGAATTTTTGGTTGGTAATTTTTTATTGTTTAGTAATATATTATATTCTGGAAATGATTCGCGTTGGGATTGAATGATGATTAATTTTAAGGCATTTTGTAGTTCGTCAGCAGTTAAATAATTAGAAGTAGCTTTATGCCCTTTACAAGAATTTATAAATCTTAACATATATGTTACAGCTCGTTGTAATCTTAACAGATTAGAGAAGCGTTGAAAATCAATCACCATGTTATTATTGTTAGGAGGAATGTCAATGGCAGCACCAGAAAATGAAACGTCTGGCTTCATTTCTGGCAACGGAAACTGAGTCTTGGATGTACAAGGCCAGCAATTATCATTTTTCAGTAAAAACGCTGGGCCTGTCCACCACAAATTAAGTGACTGCATCGCCTGAGTTTCTACTCCACGTGATATTAAATCTGCTGGATTCTCATGCGTTGGTACATGTCTCCATGTAGCAGTACCCGTCAATTCTAAAATTTCTGCAACACGGTTGCGAACAAAGGTGTTCAATTTAATGGGCAGCATTTTTAACCAGCCCAGTACCACCATAGAGTCTGTCCAGAATGTGACACGAGAAATAGGATCTCTTAGTGATTTGGACACCTTCTCATAAAGGCGTGCTCCGACTAATCCAGCACAGAGTTCGAGACGCGGTGTTGTTACTGGCTTAATTGGTACAATACGGCTCTTGGCGGCTAATAACCTTACTTGGACACCACCTTGCTCATTAACACTGCGCACGTAGGCACAGGCGCCATAGGCTTGTTCTGATGCGTCAGTGAAAATATGAAGCTCAAGTGTCGTGAACGAATTACAAACAACATGGCGAGGAATCCGAAGATCGTTTAACAATGGAAGAGACTTGAGTATGTTATGCCAAAGCCCTTTAATCTCGTCTGGTAATTCTTCATGCCACGACAGCTTCTCTAACCATAATCGTTGCATGAGATGTTTCATACGCACGACGCATGGTGACAATAAGCCTAAGGGGTCAAATATACGAGCTATAACTGCCAGCATGCCACGCTTTGTATTATCAATGTCCTGAGCAGTAATATAAGGAAAACGCAATTCATCGGTGTGTGTTTGCCAACAAAGTCCCAAAGTTTTATTTACCTCTGTCTCTCCCATATTTAAATTGAGTGACGAGTATTTCAAATCCCCTGATATCAGCGTGGGCTCATTCGATTTCCACTTCCTTAAAGGCATACAAGCAGAAGAAAGAGCATTAGTGACGTTTTTACGCAAGTTGAGTGCTTGATCTAGGTCATTTTCACCAGTTAAAAGGTCATCTATATAAAAGTCGTGAAGAATAACCTCTTTCACCTTTTGATCGCTACACTCTATGCCAACTTGCTTGATGCATCGCGTAGCCAGAAATGGCGCGCTAGCCGTCCCATAAGTCACCGTATTTAATTGATACGCTTTGAGTGGACTTGTTGGATCATCACGCCAGACGATTTGCTGCAAGTGTCTGTCTGAAGGATGTACAGACACTTGACGGTACATTTTCTCCACATCTGCAGAGAGAACGTACTTATACATCCTGAACCTTAATAATATTGAAAGTAAGTCATCCTGCACGGTGGGCCCTACTAACTGGATGTTATTAAATGACAGCCCAGAAGTGGTAGGTGCGCTTGCGTTGAAAACTACGCGTAATTTGGTAGTAACATTATTTTCACGCAGGACACCGTGGTGAGGCATAAAATAGGAATTATTTCCCTCCTCAATATTACACTCAGTCATATGACCTAACGAAATGTACTCAGACATGAATTGTTTGTACATGTTATTAAATGTTGGTCGACTCTGATTTTTACGCTCCAATGACAGGAAACAACGTTTAGCTCGTTGCAATGAGTCGCCTAAATTATTTACAGATTCCTTCAGGGGAATCCTAACACAGAAACGGCCGTCAGTCAGTCGTGTCGTGTTGTTAACGAAATGTTCTTCACATAACATCTCCTCTTTAGAATAAGTAGACGAGTGACAGCTTACTTCCTCAAGTTGCCAAAAACGGGTCAACAGACCTTGTATGTCATCGTTACCATGAGAGAGGGAATCATTTACGCTATTGTGTGAAGAAATCGTTGTAAAATTACAGTTGATAGGTGAGGACGATGATGACGCATAGCCGCTATTAATCGGGCCACAAACCAGCCAACCTAATCTAGTTTGATGAAGCATCGGTTTTCCTTCACCTAAATATATTTTTTCCGATCCTAATAAACTCCAAAAAACATCAGCGCCTATTATTAAATCAATCGCGGCAGGCGAGTGAAAGTTAGGATCTGCTAACTGAATATCCGACGGGATATTACTTAAAATATTACGTAAGTCTATTTTATTGATAGGAATATTATCGGTTATTGTAGGTAGAACAAAACACTGGAGATCAGTTTCATAATTTTCGTTCAACGACTTAATGTGAACTCGACACATCTTTCCGACATGTGAAAGTGAGTTATTAATTCCTTGTATTGACTTATTAACTGAAAGGTATGATAAATTTAATTTTTTAAATAGTTGTTCTGTAATTAGACACGAAGAGCTCCCAGAATCAAGCAGCGCGCGAGCAGTGACCGCACGGTTGTTTTTATCGTATAACCTGATGAGAGCTGTAGATAATAGAACATTACCGGAGTAGGTTAAATGTGAACCTGTAATAGGCGTGTGCGTAATCACAGCTGCTGAAAGAGCTACGGGGGGGTCGCTCCCCGGGGCGAGGGAAGATGGCATGACCTTGACATTGGTATCGGTGCATTCGCCTGATGCAATGTTATCCGTGCGGTTGTGTTTCAAATCTGACACATGTATAAGCGTATTATGCTTATGATTACATATTTTACAACCTGTTTTCTTACACTTGTTCGAATAGTGACCACTTCTAAAACAATTGTGACAAATCTTATAGCTGCGTAGCGATGATAACCTTTCTTTTGCACTTAAGGCGAGAAATTGTGGACAATTATTAAGTTTGTGGTGATCTTTACATTTAGGACACGTACTTGTCGGTGAAGTATTGTCAATCGAAATCATAGCCTTTAGTTTAGAGTTAGTTTTAGGTGATAATTGTGTATGTATATGTGTCTGTGATGAAGTGTTACGTGATAGTTCTAATGTTTCCAACATATCCGCACGATTTTGGATGAACTGAATGAATTGAGAAAAGGTTGTTGGCTGCATTTTATCAAAACTACCTTTATGTTCTTCCCATTCTCGGTAAGTTTTTGTGTCTAATTTTCGACTGATAATGTATATTAATAATGTATCCCAATTGGACACAGGCTCGCCTAATGCACTTAATGCACGAATATTTTTATTTACCTGGTCTATAGTATGCTTTAATGAGGCTGAAGACTCCTTTGTGATTTGTTCCAGATTAAACAAGGCTGAAACATGGTTTTGGATAAGTAGACGTTTGTTATCAAACCTTTCACAAAGAAGTTTCCATGCAACATTATAATTTTTTGCCGAAAACTCGTATGAATGTAACATAACAGCTGCTGACCCTTCCAAAGACGACCTTAAATAATGAAATTTATTTATTTCCTCTATATCATCATTGTCGTGAACGAGACTGGTAAAAGTATCGCGGAATTCAAGCCAGGTGTCATAAAGGCCACTGAACTTGGGTAATTGTATTGTGGGCAATTTAACAGGCACACAATTAGAAGCCCTACGACTTGATACAGAATTAGTCGGTCTTGAAAAGTTATTTATTATGTCCTTTGCCTGAGCAAGTAATGAATAATACTGAGATTCAATTTTAATGCGTTCGGCCATCTCAGTCTCGGGGTTGTCCTCTAATAGTTCTATTTCTAACTGTACCTTGTCGAATTCTTCACTGTACAGTTCCTCCAGCTTAGTCACACGCAACTGAATTTCTATTATATGCAGAGACTGCAATTCGGACAGCTTTAAAGAATTTAAATAAGCAGCAAAGATTGTAAGTCTTCCCTTGTAGATATCTCTCCTTCTTTTAAGTTCCTTAGGGTCTGTGGAAGTCATTTGGGAAGCGAGTGCAGTAGACCTGGAATATATAATATAAAGGTTAATTGAGCCTTAACAATAGCTATAGATGCAACTATCTTCCTACCGTTAACAAACAAAATGAGTTATGCACTTTTACTGTCCTAAATATTTATTAAATTTTACAAAGTGATTAAACACGGCAATAAATATGCTAACAAATAATAATAATGATTCTGCTTGGCGTATTACATTAAAATAGCATGTACAGTTATGTACCGAATTAGCTTCTAAAGTACTGTACGCGATTATACAAATTAAATGCCAACTTGCTTAGGTTTAATAAAGTTAATGATGTCTCCTAAGAGAACTATACTGTTTAACAAGTATGACTTAACAATAATATTAATATTAATTAATTGAACCTAAGACAAAGAAAGCTACGTAGACAGTATGAAGTAAAAATACCGGTACTAACCTTATTTGTTGTTTATTTAAAGAAGAAATTCTTGTAAAATGTAGAAAAGAACTTAAAGGTAATATACGTCACTGTTTGTTTTTCAGGAAAGTCAGCTCCTCCTTTGGAAGTTACAAATGAAGAGTGCAGTTCCAAAACTGAAAATTGCAACCCTTGCAAACCAAATTCAAAAATTTCTGGTGAGCTACCAATTAGTAAACATTGAATAAAGTCAGCATTTGTTTTTATCTAATGAGTAGAGAGTACAAAAGCCAAGTAGAACATATTAAGTGTTACATTTAATACCATGACAAAATTTGAGTCAGGTAGTAATATACTTTTATATCATATTTGCTCAGTAACTAGGGATTACTATGGTGGAAAGTCTCCTTGTAAGTTGGTGTTTGCAATTCAAGGCAACATTACGTCGCACTATGCTTGAATTGTAATGTTCACATTACAGTTCAAGCTATGCAAAACTCCTTGGTAAACAATCTCTTTTCTTATAAAATGGTAAGAAAACTTTTTACTGAAAAAAAAAACACTGAACATGGCGGCATTTAATTTCCATACATTTCAAACTATGCAAAACTCCTTGGAACTCAGAGCCGTAAAAAAAAATAGAAAACTATTTACGAAAAAAAAATGGAAATGGCGGCATTTCATTTAATCTGAAAGTTTGTGAAGTTTGTTCGTAAAGGGATTTAAGTTATTTACAACAATGTCAAGCACTTCATCAGCAGCAATATTACTATAATTAATTATAATAAGTAACCATTTTTTTCTATTTTTTCTCTAAATTTGCTAATTATTCTAATTAAAATTTCATTTTGCATTACCAATGTTTTATTTACCTCACAAGAATGATATAAAGTAGAATGCTTACCTCGGTTGCAAGTAGCTATTACACCCTCGAACTATATTCACCCTCGCTCGCTGCGCTCGCTCGTGTGACTAAATATCTCGGGTGCACGCGATCCATTAGCGCCCTATGCGAGCTGCGCTCGCACTGGCGCCAAATTGGATCTTGTTCTGTAATAGCTTACTTACGTCCCTTTATGTAACAATCTACTATTACTTTTCAGATGCTAATCTTGTTGTACTGAAGGAACACAGTTACAGTTGCATCAGTAGAAACATAAAAAAAGGTAAATAAAAATATTTTTGTTAAAAGTCAAGAATTTCATTAATATTCCATGACAAGTCATATCAGCTTTATAATTATCATCTATGTTATAATATGTAATTATGAAATTTTTGGTTTAACTCTCACATTCTTCTATCTACCATCGTTTCGGAGATCATTTTGTGCAAAGTTATTATTTATACCAGATGTTTACTAAAAATATCGTGATTATAGATCTATATCTCGTTGGGATGGTGTATAAAAGTTAATGTTTTATTCACAAAACGAGGTATTTAAACGTACTCTAGCCTACCTGGATTGCAAACTAAAATTTCTTTAAATTTGTTTTTGCTCTCCTGTAAAATGATGATGTTCGACTTATATCAACTTTTACAGAAGCCACTGATTAAAACTCTCATTATTTATTTTTTCCATTCCAGATGCTCAGAAAAAAGTGCTGAAGTACAACTACAAGCAAATGAAACCGATGCAGACTCAAGTAAAGAATCTCAGAAGCGAAATATCACGCCTACGTAAAAAAGGGAAATCTCTGCAATCGAGACTTCGTAATGCGCATACTCTAAGTATGGATAAGGCCTTTCAACCTGTTATAAAAAATATGACTGTACCCGCACAGTTATTCACACATATGCAACTGCAATGGAACAAAAAAAGAAAAGGCAGACGATTCACTATAAAAGAAAAAGTCCTTTGTTTATCATTGTATAAAAAAAGTCCCAAATGTTACAGATTACTCTACAAATACTTTTCTTTGCCTTCAGCAAAATGTATGAAGCGGTTGTTAAGTCAAGTGAAATTAACATCAGTTAATTCTGTAATTTTTGAGAAAATAAAAAAAACTATGATCAGTAAGGAAATAGAGGAAAGATTGTGCAGTCTAATGTTTGATGAAATGTCAATTACGCCGCATATTTCTTATAATTCGAATATAGATGCATTTGAGGGATTTGCAAATAATAAAGAACACTCATTTGCTGACCATGTCATTGTTTTTATGGTCAAAGGTATAAAGAGTAATTTTAAACAGCCTATAGCTTATTATTTTACGAATAGTTTAAATAAAATTGAACTAAAAAAACTCATCAAAACAGTGGTAACGCATGCCCAAGAAAATGGTCTTATTATTGTTAACACTGTATGTGATCAAAGTGCGGTAAATGTAGGTGCGATAAGCGAACTCGTCAATGAGAGTAAAGCTAACAGTTTGCGTCGAGGTAAAGAATGGGATCATGATTTGATTAAAATTAACGGGCAAAACATTATACCTATTTATGATGTACCTCATTTGATTAAAGGTATTAGAAATAATCTTTTAAATAAGGATATGTTATACACAGTCGACAATGTGACTAAAATAGTTAAATGGGAGTATTACCAAAAAATATACGCTGCCGATAAAGCATTTGGCGAATTAAGATTGCTGAACAAGATTACGGAGGATCATATTAATCCTGGTAAAATCAATAAAATGCGAGTGAAATCCGCGACTCAAATATTTAGTCACAGTGTCGCTGTGGTCGCGGAACACCTGACGGCTAGGGGAGATCTTCCCGAAGAATGTCGTCAGGTTATCGACATTACTTTGTTATTAGACAATTTGTTCGATTCATTAAATGTAAGTTCTTTTTCAATTACAAATGGTAAAATATATCGAGGTCCTATAAAGGATAAATCTCCTCATCACCAACTGTGGCAAAAAGCTAAAATAATTTTAAACACAATAAAATTTTTACAAAAGAAAAAAGTTAATAACAAAATTCGATTAACGGAGACAGTTGTACCATCTATAACAAATTTAATTAAAACAATTAATGGCATTGAAGCACTTTGGAAAGTTTTAAGTACAAAGTATAGATTTGATGCAGTCCTAACAAGAAATTTCAACCAGGACCCACTAGAAAATTTCTTCGGGAACATCAGAAGTTATGGGGCGAGAAATGTTGCACCTAACACAACAGCATTTGAGAGTGCATTTAAATCTTTATTGTTAAATAATTACAACTCGCCCCATTCAATTAAAGCTAATTGTGAAGAAGATAAAAATGATTGTCTGCAGACATTGGATTTTTTTCTAAAGGAAAATATACCTACTTCAGATGTTCCCGGAGAAGAGCAAATTCATTTTAATCATAACATAGGTTTTAAAGAGACTGAGAACGATGCAGGTCAAAGACATTATGTTTGTGGCTGGGTCCTAACAAAATTTAAAAAAAAAAAAAGATTTAAAAGATTTATTCAAGAACCAGAAACAATTTTTACATTTGTTAATGTTCGTAAACAGTGGAAATAGTATTAACTGTGTTACCACTGGTTACGCCCACCTCGGAATACAATTTTGAATATATCTTAACTAAAAATTACAAAGTTATCCCAATAATAGTTACAATATTGAACAAGTTAGTATGTATTGTGTGTGTGTGTGTGTGTGTATGTGTTGTGTATGCGTGTGTGTATGTATGTGTGTGTATGTGCGTGTGAGATAGTAAGTGCGTGGCTGTGTGTGGATGGTCTACAGTGTATAAGAAGTAATGAGTGACTCGGTCTCGTCATATGACAAGTTAAGTAAGAAAGTTGTTAATTTCATTTTGCATTCATGGTATAAGAGTGGATAGATATTTATAGATTTATTTATTCTATTATAAACCACGCTAGCTATATACTCATAGTGACGCCTTGCAAGAGCATTGTTACATAAGGGTATCTGACAAATCCGCGCGATTCGGCGAGTGGAGGAGTTGATATTAATAAAGGGCATACTTGAATGTTTGCGCAATATGATTTGCCGGACGAATAGCTGCCGAACCGTTAAAACTTTAGCTAGAGAATAAATATCTGCTGTAGGATAACGAATGGGTTTTGAATACATCACTTTAAGAATCGCTCGCTGTGCTCTCTCCAAACGAAGAATGCTAGTCTTGACAGATCCACCCCAAGCTGTTATACAGTATGTCATGATTGATTGTGCCAAGGAGTAGTACACAGTTTTTAGAGTTTCCTGATCGGTAACAGCTCGCAAGGATTTAAATACGTAGATTAATTTTCGCAATCTACCAACAGTTGCCTCTATCTGTTCCTTCCAGGTCATTAAACAATCAATTTGGACACCAAGATACTTAACGCTATGAGCTATTGTTAGCCTAAAACAGGAGCAGGATGGATCAGTAGATTGACATCGATGAGCAGTAATAGAGAAGGATTCGGGTGGTAGTGAACCTGCACTTTTAGCAAATGGCATAAAAATTGTTTTACTTAAGTTAAGTGTTAGTAAATTTAGATCTAGCCAATTCATTACTGTTCGTAATGCATCTTCTGCGAGGACGCGAGCTTCGGCCCAAGTGGTGCCGTGAACAAGAAGGGCCGTATCATCAGCATAGGCTATAATTTTACAATTATTTAACGTCAGACAGCACAGGTCATTGATATAAATAAGGAATAGGGTAGGCCCGAGTACGCTACCTTGAGGAACACCAAAAGAAAGAGGTAAATCTGAGCTAATGTGAGATCCAATTTGTACACGCTGTTTCCGACAACATAGATAACTTCGAAATATATCAAGTGCCAGTCCGCGCACGCCAATTCGTTCCAACTTATTCAGAAGTATAGGAACGGAAACAGTATCGAATGCTTTGGACAAGTCTAAAAAGATACCAATTGTTTTTAATTTTGAATTTAGATTGTTAATTATGTTATTAGTTAGACAGATCACAGAATCTTCAGTAGAACGTCCACTTCGAAAGCCGTATTGATTATCTGAGAGGATATTATGGGAATTTAGATATTTTGTTAACCGATTGTTTAATATTTTTTCAAGTATTTTTGATAGAGATGTCAAAACAGAGATTGGTCTATAATTATTTAAATCGTATCTATCACCATTTTTATATATTGGATGTACTATGGCTACTTTGAAGGTCGAAGGAAAAGTACCAGTAGAAAGGCAAAGGTTAAAGATATGGGTTAGAACGGGGACTATTGTTTGACGTGCAGATTTAATCAAAGTTGACGAGATTTTATCCCAACCCAAAGCACACTTTTTAAGACTCAATATTATACTTTCTACTTCTTCGTTGTCAGTTTCGATCAAAGCCATAGAATTTAGCAACGAATTGAAAGATTGGCATGGTGAGTCGTTAACAGATGATGATACAGTAAATTTTGAAGCAAGGTCACTTCCAATGGAGCTAAAATATTTATTTACTACATTAACTGAACGTGTCGGATCTGCATCTGTTTGTAGGAGTTCGGTGGCGGCGGCAGCAGTTTTATTATTTAAAAATACCGTGTCTTTTATAAGCTTCCAAGTAGCTTTAGGATTATTTTTTGCTTTTTGAAACTCTAGTCGTTCATATGCGCGTTTAACTTTCTTTAAGAGATTTGAACAGTAATTTCTATAGCGAGTATAAGTGAGCCTAGTAGCGTGGCTATCAGGGTCTTTTTTAAATAATTTATGTAAACGATCGCGGTTACGTATACAACGGAGCAAACCAGGCGTCATCCATGGTTTTATGATTCTCTTTTTACAAGGGATTTTCACCGAACACGAGTGGGTTGCAATTATGGTCATTATAGTGTTAACAAAGGCATTCGCAGCAGTTTCAGCATTAGTCATAGACATAATAAACGAAAAATCAAATTTATCGATATCATTCACACACGCAACCTCATCTGTAATTATTTTAGTTAACGCAGCTTTTTTAGTTTTAGTTTTTCGACTACAGCATAGTACAATTGGTGCATGGTCAGTAATAAATGAATCAACAACTAATGTAGTTGAAGGGGTATTGGTTTTTAATAATACGTGATCAAGGCAACTCGTCATTCGTGTCGGATAGATGTGAGCGGGGAGCAAGGCATTTGCAGCTGCCACATTTAGATACGGGTCAGTGTTTAGGTCCCCAGACCCAGGGATTATATTGATATTTATATCACCTATAACTGCCACAGTTTTAAAGCTTTTCAGTGATTTGAGTGTATGATCTAGGGATTCTAAGAAGTTAGAAACGTTCCTTGAAGAGGGGGATCTATAAAGAGCGACGAGTGCGGTCTCGTTTGAGAACTTTAAGATGAGGCAATTGGCATCTTCAAATGTTGGCTTATATACCGTACAAGGTAAGTGTGTTTTAACAAATGCCACTACACCATCGTTTTGGTTTGTGTATTTACTTTGAAACGAAGAATATCCAGGTAACTTTGGGAGGTGAGGGCATTTGCTAAGCCAACATTCACTGAGCAAAAGCACATCAAAGACTATATTGATTCGCTGCAGCAGCACCAAAAGCTCGTTAAAATTGCATCCAATGCTTCGAATATTTAAATGTAAGACTTTTAGAGAATCATTGATACCTGCAATATGCTCCAAACAGTTCTCAGGTGTACACATATATGACAGAGAAATACCCATTTGTTCGATATCATTATTAATTTCTAGATTACTATCCATAATAATACATAAGTAAAATCAACAAACGTCAGAGACTGTAGCATGTAATAATGAATCATCAACAAATATAATTTGTTAGTTCGAGTAATAGTAATGTATGCTAATGGAGACCGTGTGAAATTTGTGTAAAGTGTACTAAGTTTATAATTTGTATAAAGTGTAACAAAATGTAATTGCAAACAGAAAGTAATAATTAGTAATAGTAACATTAGTAATAGTCAGATTTCTTCTGAGCCAGTCAAACTTTTCAAGTCCCGCTCACTTTTTATAAGAATCGCAGACAATCCTTCCTTTTTCCTCAAAAATATTTTGCCGTGGGACACCCAGCAATGATCGTAGGCATTTGATCTAGCATGTTCTTTCGAAAGGTATAACAGTCTTTTCATTCGTGGCGTTAGGTTTTCAGAGATGAAGATTGGTTTTTGCGGGCCTTTTATGCGCAGAGTTTCTGTAGATAATTTACTTGTCTTGTTATTTTTATTGTAGTCTTTGAACTTTTGGATTAGCATTTCCTTCATCAATACACTTGTAAAATCTACAATAATAGTTTTATTTAGTGGATCTCTAGTGTTAATACGGAAAATATCCCGAATGTGGTGCTGATCGATCGATACATTGAGTACATTAGCAATGGATATTAACTGATTAATTAATCCTTGTTTCGTTTCCCCAGTAGTCCATGTAACGTTCTTGATCTCCACACATGTTGCCCGTTTATGACGCTCGAACTGCTCAAGTTTTTCCTCTAAACTCTGAATGTATTCAATGTTTTTATTCCGCTCAGATTCAAGCTTTTCTATTTGAGTTTGTATAGTATCAAATTTTTGGCTGAGGAAGTCAGTACTGGTTTGTAATATAACGCTTTGGTTCTTAATTTCATCAATGGCCGTTGAGATTTTTTCCATTTTTGAGTCCTGTGATATTTGATGGGCTTTAAACTCCTGGAACATGGACTTCATTTCCGACATAAAGTGCACTAATTGTTCGTTAACGCACTCTGGACGCTTACGCTTAAAGCGTTGGGTGACATTAGGGATGTTAGTATCCAAATCCTCAGTACTACGAGTTATATTAAGTTCCGGTTCCGAAGTACAATGCTGTAAGTTCTGTAATGTAGCAGGAGTAACTGGCGTTATGTTTACTTTATCTGCACGTGTGGATGAAGGCGGGGGAGAGTGACGAAGTGGCATCTTTTTATCTCAATTAATTCTAAAGCAAATTCAATACGTATCAAAGATTCAGGTACTAGTAGGAGTAATTTGTAAGATCACTTAAATCGATCCGTCAGCGCTTGCGACTGTGTTTGCGCTCAGAGTACTAGGGCTGCATAGGAGGGCAGAGCAAAGATTCAGGAACTAGTAGGAGTATTTTGTAATCACTTAAATCGATCCGTCAGCGGTTGCGACTGTGTTTGCGCTCAGAGTACTAGGGCCGCATAGGAAGGCAGAGCAATGGTAGCAGCGTCACAGAGCGAGCGTTAATAAGTGCGTAAGGGACACAAAGATATGGTAGACGTAGATACAATCCGATAGCTGCGATGCATCAACTTGTGAGTGAGTGAGAGGTCCAAGAATTAGCGGTGATTTACGCGCTCGGTATTAGATCTTGATAAGCGGGTGGGTACACACAAGCAAAGCAGTTAAGTCTGTGTTAAGTTTCTCACCGTTCTTGTATGCGCGTAATCTCACTCAGCACCTGCTTCTGTTTTCCTAATGATTTGCGTTAAATTATAGTCACAACTAATTTAATTTTAATTAAATTTGTTAGATATAACGAGCAAGAAACACGTCTACACTGTATGGCGGTCCGAGGGGAAGGGGGAAAATGTTTGAAAAATGTTGTGAAAGGCTGCAATATATGTAAGAAATCTATAATTGACCAGGAATATAATAATAAAAATAATGATTTCATAAAATTAAAGGAATATTCACATAAAAGATGGCTATGTTATAATAATAATAATAATAATTTTTATTTTTCAGGTATACACCCATAATATTATACACAAAGCTATATACTTAATAGGTACTATAACAGTAAATATGCCGATTACACAATTTAAATTGACACAATATAAGTTAAAAACAATAAATTAAATTGTAAACAGTTAAAAAAGTTGGTAAATTAAAAGTAAAACTAATAGATCATTAAAATTGTAAACTGTTTAAAAAGTTAAAAATATTTAAAATTTTACAGGTATTATAAAGTGTATATGCAAAATTTTGTAAAATTGTGTATAGATATTAACTTATATTATCTTTGGTTACCATCGCGGTGCACGGATAACCAGTGTCTAAGTATAGGACTATCCAAATGTTCAGACAATGTGTGGAGGATGGTGTTGTCCGAATTACGGATACGCTCCCAGAAAGCAGCAACCCTAGTACGCATGATCGCAAAAAAATCTGGTATTCTTGCGTCTGCAAACATGCTGGAAGCACTGCAGTATCGTGGAAGCTTCATTAGTATACGATATATGTCATTATATTGTACTCTAATACCACTTATAGCTTTCTTGGTGCAGTTCACCCACAATTGACACGTATAGAAACATTGGCAGTATGCCATGAATAACGTCCTCTTAACGGCCTCACTGCAACGGTTGAATCTGCGCGCCAGCATGTTGCCACGCACCGCAAGGGCTCTGCGCTCACGCTCCACATCATTGTCGTCACGAAGATTCTCACTCAGTACGTGCCCTAAATATTTGAACCATCCACACGTGCCACCGAAGCACCGTCCAGGAAAATCGGCGGGACCCTCTCCGGACCCTTCCCTGCTTTAAGAACCAGTACCTGGTTGACCGAGCTTTGCTCGGTTGAAAATTATATTTAGTATGAATCGCAAGAAATACGAGGAATTCCGCCATCTATTCAGGAGTCAAATCATACAACTGTTCACTGAGCACAAAATTCATTTTACTTATGTTACGGCCAAAGGATCTCAACAGCGTGTTTCACAAAGTTGTACAGCGCCATCTAGTTTCATACTACTGAAATTTCAACACGTTACAAACAGTACCTCATAGAAGTTAACTGTGTGAGCGAATTAATTGCATTTTAAATAGGTACATACTTAATTAGATAAATTCATTGAACTTTCCTTCGTACTTTTCGCAGGCTTAGGCAGTCCCCGACTGAAATTTTTATTTGCGATAAAATGTATTGAATGTTTATGATAATTAAACAACATAAATAAATATACTTTTAGTTTAATGAGCAAGTTGTTAGGCGTACTTAAAATTTTATTGATTCTATTTACAACAATAGTAATTTCATCGATCTGACCATTATTTATTTAAAACTTTATTAAAATATATTATTAAATCGATAATAACAAAACTAACATTTATTTACAAATATTCTCGTAAATATCACAAACGCACGTTAAACTATCACTACGCGTCCTGCGAGGTCAAGCGAGATAATCGCACTGATTTTTAATTTTATTCAAACAGAAAATAAGTAGGTATAACGCAAAAATAGCGCTTCAACGTAAGAATGAATATATTAGTATTAGCCGAACAAAAATATATTCGAGCGCCATCTAGTTTCATACTACTGAAACAAACAAACCGTACCTCATAGAAGTTATCCTAATGTTTCATAGATGGCGTCAGTTCAACACGTTACAAACAGTACCTCATAGAAGTTATCCTAATGTTTCATAGATGGCGTCAGTATGATGTTTTTAAAATCTCTTTATCTCGGGAACCGAGCTTTTCTCGAACCTGGGACCTTGATAAATCGATTCCTTGAGCCGAAAACCCCCTAATCTGTAATTTTCATGAAAATCTTTGCAGCCGTTTCCGAGATCGTGATTATATATATACATATAAATAAATATACAAGAATTGCTCGTTTAAAGATATTAGATAAACTGCGTTTTCTTTACGTTGTATCTGAGTCCGTGACTACTAGCGTAACGTTCACAGATACCAAGCAGCCTTCTTAATCCCTTGATCGAAGGGCTCAGGAGCACCATGTCGTCGGCATAGCTGAAATTATTCATACAAATATTCCCGATATGACATCCGATTTTCGAACTCCTGAGCTCCTCGATCAAGTCGTTCATATAGAGACTAAACAGATCAGGAGATGTCAGCCCCCCTTGACGTACGCCGCAATCTAGCCTATATTCGCTAGACATGGCGTCATCCCATCTAACAAAATTCGTTTGGTTTTCGTACCAGTATCTCAACAGATCTACGATATTTGTTGAGATTCCGGTACCAGTCAGTTTTTGCCACAGTAGATTATAATTTACCATATCAAAAGCACGACTTAAATCCAGGAAACATACATTATACAGATGTCCCTTTATTCACATAATGGTATGCTGTAGATTTCAAGCTAAAAATCGCAGAGTCTGTTGAAAGACCAGGACGAAAACCAAACTGAGCGTCACTCAATTTAATTTTCCGTTTCAAGAACGGGAAAATTAACCTTTCCAAAATTTTTCCTAGAATAGTGCCCAGAGAAATAGGCCTATAATTATTTAAGCTAGATAGATCACCAGTTTTGTTTTTCGGGACCGGAATAACCACTGTCTTCATAAGGTTCGTCGGTAAGTAACCTGTGTTTACACAAATAGTATAAAAACTTGCTAGTACTCTAAATAATTCGGGGCCCGCATATGAGATGTGCTCGATACTCAACCCATCGTAGCCAGGAGACTTTCCCCTCTTCATTGAGCGTACCACATTAGCCACGTCTTGAGGAGTAAAGGATATCGTACCATTACTAGTAGATTTAAGCAGTGGAGCTAGGGTTGCCAGACGGTCGGGAATTGGCGGGATTCTCCCGAATTTTTGTATGTCCTCCCGACTCCCGACAAAGCAAATAATCTCCCGAAAAACAAGTTCGATTTTAAGTTCACATTTTCGTCAAACGAAACTTGCAAACCACATGGGCGCTTGGCGCAGAGCGAAAAAACATTGCAATGCACTCAGTCTGACTTAATCACTACATAGTATAAAACAAAGTCGCTTTCTCTGTCCCTATGTCCCTTTGTGTCCTTAAATTTTTAAAACTACGCAACGGATTTTGATGCGGTTTTTTTTAATAGATAGAGTGATTCAAGAGGAAGGTTTATATGTATAATAACATCCATTAAATAGTGGAGAAATACTGTTATTTTTGAGGTTTCTAATGTGATGTCGTTAATTATCAATTTTTTTCCGCTTACATTGCAAACGCAGGCTGAACCCTACGAGATTTATCAAAATAATGTACTAATTATTTGAACACATTGAAAAGGTCTACAGAAAACTCCGCGATGGTATAATGTCTATCTCTTATGGATATCCCACAATAACATTTTTTGTCACTTACTTTTTACGACAAATAATGGCTAATTTTCGAAGCGATTTTAACAAATACAGCATTAATCCTTATCCAATTAAATAGCTTAAATACATTGTTTATTTAATATAGATCTATATGGTCCTTTACAGCACAAGATTTAAATGAAGAAATGCGTGCGAAGCCGGGGCGGGTCGCTAGTACTTAATAATTTATACTCAAAAGAAGGGAACCGAATGAGCATAGATTTAATAAAGGCGGAATTAATAATTCGTTTGAATTTTGACGAAAGTTGTTTAAATTTTAAGACCTTTTTGAATTGCGATAAAGCTCAAAAGTTGTAAACGCGGTAAAAAAATGACAAGTACTTACGGCAAGAACAAAAACAATAAATATGCTCATTCGGTTCTTATCATATGTGTCACAAATACCTACTATGTTTTTTTTCTTATATCTACAGTGCAATGCAAAAATATGCTTGTTTACTTAGTATATTATATATTAATTTACTATTATTAACTTATCTTTTATTTCTCCCGACCAAAGCCCTAAAATCCCGAAAAATCGGTTATTGATCCCGATAACAGGAAGAATCGATCTGACAACCCTAAGTGGAGCCTCCGCGTTACCTAAGCCGTCACAACGGGGAGTCGCCTTGAAGTGATGCGAGAACAACTCTAGGGAATATGCATGTCATTCAAATTTAAGTAAATATTTTTTATACAGTCGTTATCGCTAAAATAATGATATCTGCCACATTATTTTCTATTTAATCTTTTTAAAATCACTAAAATAAATTTATAAAAAGTGCAAATTTTACGAGGCAAATTTAAAATGTCGAAACGCAACGCTATTGGTTAGACATCGGCGTGACGTCATCCTTCGCGATGGGCATGTCAAAAACATACTAAAACTCATAGAGTTAGTACAATAGAGTGCAGAAGCCAGGCTTCAGAGCGTACCTCGGATAAAAAGAGACGAAATTCACGAAATCACTTTAGTAATCACCTTTCTCTTTCTGGCGTTCCCTTCGTGGCATTGATCGTCTTGACGTTTGATTTTGTGGTTACCTAAATTTCTACTATTACGATTTACGGTTTTATAAAATGACGAAATCATGCGTAATTTGTAAAAAAGTGTTCATTCCTGGTGATTTGACTCACAGTTTTCATAGGTATGAGTTATTTATTTAGTGTATATATTTTATTATTTGACAAGTTCAATATTCGGTCGAGTACTTAATATTATTGTTTGGTTATGTTTATAACAGAGTCAATGTTAACCATATGTTAACAGAATAATAATAATAATAATAAATTTAAATTGCAGTTTCCCGACAAACAGTATACAAAGGGAGAAATGGGTAAAAGCGATTGGGATCAAAGATGGAGAGATCCGGCATGGTCATTGTATTTGCAGTGACCATTTTGCCGACGACTCGTACTATCATATTGATCCCAATACGAGGAAGAGACGTCTTTTACCAACGACAGTACCCTTAACTGGTGCCACTCTAACCGGTCCTGGGCCTTTTGAATCCAGCGGATGCCAAGTACATAAGAACCAAAGAAATTACTCAGTCAAAACACCAGCTACCTAGAGTTGGAAATAACCAAATGGTTCTTGAAGGTCCCACTAGCAACCAGACAGTTAGAAACTATATACAGGAAGGAAAAGTGACCAAAAAATAATATTGCCAAGTACAGATGCAAATGCATATCACAGGAATTAAGAAATGTTACTTTTGTATTGCAGTATATTGCATTTGAAAGTAATAGAAAAGTGTAAATAATTGAAGTGGAATATAATGAAATGTATTCAAGAAATATAATATTGTGTCTTGTCAACTTTTGGAAGGAAAATATATACCCTTTACTACATCAAAGCGCTAGAGTTACATATTAATAAATAAAACTATACAATCAATTCTAGTTCTTTTATTTTATAATAACCACAGAACAATCACAATAATTTCTCATACAGGATCAAAAGATCAATATATTTAAACACAGTGGACCAACTGTAGTGTATTTTAATTTGATAGGAGATATAGCAATATTGACTTTCTCAACTTTTAGTGGCGAGGTCACAGCATTCCGTTTCCTAATGTGAGTTTGACTACCTTTACTTCTGTATTTTTTAGCAATATATTATGCTTGTGTTGATTTATCTGCTGACTTCGGTAAAACTGGAGGGATTTTGTGAACCTGATCTGGTTGATTAACTCCAGATGCAACTTGGACCACCATTTGTTCAGAAGACTGTAGATCTGTAAAAAAAAATTACATAGATCCTAACTTTTTCAGCTTTATATAGTAAAGCAGTTACAATATAGTCATACACACATTTTAGTGTATTAGCTAAAGACATGTAAAATCAATTTAAAACCAAAGTAAGATTGCAGTTTGCCATGTTGCCATTATGGACTTTGGACTATATGACTAATATTCTGCCTTCCTACACATTATATTATTGAGTTTTATAAATCTCAAAGTTAACTGATTATTTAATACCTGAACATGAAGATTCTGCCATGTGTGTAACGTTCATGCTAACTTCTTCCGGTTCATTTTCTTTAACATCATGTAATAGTTTGTCAATGAGTTCCTTTCTTTGTCTTTTAAAAAAAAACATCTCGAGGAGTGGTAGTCGTTCATTTTTTTCGATCAGGTTGGCATGCAAATTTTGATGGAAAACACATGGGTTTCATTAAGATCCTCTTAACAGAACCTAACAAATGGTATTCCATGTAATTTAACTTATCATTAGGGAGTTGAAAAAAAGTATATACTTATTGTAGCATTCATATTACCTAAATAGAGTAATGATAATGATGCTTGACATAAACACGGTTATGTTTACTGAAGACAGTATCCCGATGACTGAAGAAAATTATTTAAGTAATGTTGTAGGTACCTATTGCAATAACTTGTTACTTACATCGAAATGATCTTCACAGAAAAACAAATTTTATTTTGCTGAAACATGTTTTGGATTCAATCGGGCAAGTTCTAACCACTTATTTCGAATATCTGTTTTAGCAGGGACATGAATAAACAGCTTTGTGGGTGTTTTGATAGTAGTGTTCCCACAATACGGCACAGCACAACATTGGTAGTAATTTTTCACGTTCATAATTAAATTTTAAGCGAATAGCGAAATCACTTTGCACAGCTCACTTTGTTTGTTTGTTGAACAATGACGTCATACGTGATCACGTGACCATAATGGCGCGTTTTTGTGACATATTTTGAATTCAATATTAAAAATCTTTTTTATCACATTCAAGGGCGTAATAATCAATAAAATATTATTTTACGGGTATTATTGTAAACACCTGAAGCGCTTAAAACTATTTTTATAAAGTTGTCAACTCCCGTATTGTATGAAAACCAGCCAAAAACTACAATTTTTTTCAGATGGATGCACAATCTGCTTGACCCAAATTTCTACTAAAATCGTAGAATTCTTTTAAATCTGGTCACACTGAAAATACTTTTCTATTGTCATTTGATCGTCATTCCTCGGGCACCCTCGGGATCGGAGAGAGATAGGTAATTACTCTTATCGTTGTTTCTCTTTCTAACCGGGGGCGATTGCAATGTATGGGCAGCCGTATGGCTCACCCACTCTATTGTACTAACTCTATGCTAAAACTAGCTGTTTTCATTTATATTTCAGTTAATTTGATTGCTTTCAGAGTTTATCGTATACTTCTTGCGTGATTTTTGTTTGTTAGTGGTGTGTTGAATGACTAACAATGTCTGAAAGTGGATTTCAAAAGGCGCAGTCGGATAATCTTCCGAAAATTGACGCTTTCATGATAAGTTCATACTTCGCCTCAAATAATGATTTTGCATCAGCTGAAATCAGGGGAGTCAAAGCTGCAAGGTGAGGAAGTGATAGATATATTTAATTTAGGTACATGTCATGGTTCTCGTACAGTTTTTCTATGTAGTTCATAAAAGTCTTTAACATAACCTGTAAAGATTTAGCCATTTACCTTCTACATACAAATTATACTATATCCTTCATATCACATTTTAGGAATAAATGGTTGTTAATAAATAAGTAAATCCGTGTTTGGGAATACTTTATAATCAAATCTGTTTTTATCCCAGATCTGAACGAGAATCTTACAATAACTTTTCAGGGTTTGTACTTTTGTAAGCCAAATTAAACCAAAACTATTAATATTTGGTAGAAATAATTATTTTCTTCTTACGTTAAAATGATCTTCGCAACAGTATGCAGTGCTTTTTGTAGATATAATATCTCTTTTCACAATTTTACACCACTTTTTTCTTATATAAGCGTCCCGTGGAACATGAAAAAATACTTTGTCCGGTGCGTTCCATCTCGTATTCTTGCACATAATATGTAGGTACAATACAGTACTTAAAATACGGTCTTCGGTTTCCATCCATACTTCCGTTTATGAAATTAAACTAGAAAACGTAAATTTAATACTATAAAATACTCTTTCTCAACCTCGCTCTTAACCACTTGTTATTACACGCTTTATATTAGCTTCACTTGTATGTTTGTATGTTTGTTTGTAACCGACTTCTTTGGGCGCGATTTTGACCCACTTTAAACGGCCAGATTTCGTTCAAACTTTGTAGATTTATCGAGTTCCGATGACATTACACTAATTTGATAAAATTATTCCAATTTTCAATTTGCAAAATAAGATTTTTATTTTTTTTACTCTCACAGCTTTTTGTAGATATAATATCTCTTTTCACAATTTTACACCACTTTTTTCTTATATAAGCGTCCCGTGGAACATGAAAAAATACTTTGTCCGGTGCGTTCCATCTCGTATTCTTGCACATATGTAGGTACAATACAGTACTTAAAATACGGTCTTCGGTTTCCATCCATACTTCCGTTTATGAAATTAAACTAGAAAACGTAAATTTAATACTATAAAATACTCTTTCTCAACCTCGCTCTTAACCACTTGTTATTACACGCTTTATATTAGCTTCACTTGTATGTTTGTATGTTTGTTTGTAACCGACTTCTTTGGGCGCGATTTTGACCCACTTTAAACGGCCAGATTTCGTTCAAACTTTGTAGATTTATCGAGTTCCGATGACATTACACTAATTTGATAAAATTATTCCAATTTTCAATTTGCAAAATAAGATTTTTATTTTTTTTACTCTCACACTACTGCCATCTACCCATTTGCTACTGCCATCTACCCATTTGTTACTGCCATCTACCCATATTTACGGGCAACTAGCTGTAACTCCGTATTCAGTTTGACTGCGTACATTACTTTTTACTAGATGGCGTTGTTCTTCTGTTTATTTGAATTTTAAGTTATCACGGAAGTAATAGTCGATAGATCGATAGAGATAGAGACCAAATAATAGTTTAAAATTATAAAAACAAGCTATTATGAATAAACCAAACTAAAAAGTAGGAAATAAATAATATTTTAAAAAAACTAAAAAACACGCTTTTTATAGAAAACCGAACTAAAAAAAAAGAAAATAAATTTAATAAATTTAAATTAAGAATAGTGTTGAAAATTTCAATAAATATGAATTAATAATAGTGTAAATAAAAAAATATTTTATTTAAAAAAAAGCGTGGGGTGCATGGTGTCATTTTGATAATATCTTAAAAAGCACCCCACGCTTTTTTTAAATAAAATATTTTTTTATTTACACTATTATTAATTCATATTTATTGAAATTTTCAACACTATTCTTAATTTAAATTTATTAAATTTATTTTCTTTTTTTTAGTTCGGTTTTCTATAAAAAGCGTGTTTTTTAGTTTTTTTAAAATATTATTAGTAAACAACTCCAACCTGACGAACGATGACGTCACTATAGAACGCGCCAAAAGGGCGGCGTTTGAATCGGCCTTATGTCATTGCAATTTTCATTAATTAATTTAAAATAAATTTGGACTTTCCCATGACTCGTATATTTTTTTACGGTATTATATTAACATAAATGAGCTATAAAAACAATAAAAAAAAATCATGCATATTCCCTATTGAGGATGGATCATGTACACCTTGTACACTGGCTGGTATGTTAGTCCTGTGGTTTAGATTCTTTGTTGCTTTCCAAAACTGTGAAAAATTTTTTCCTACCTGATGTGCGGCCAAAATATCCATCCTGATTTTGTCCTCGTTGTTTTGGCACCACTCTAACTTATTCTTGAACACCTTACGGCTCTCTAACATATTATTATAAGTGACGCCCGATTTAGGTTTCCCACTTAACGCCCAACAATTATAATGAAGCCTCGCTATTTGATGATTATCTTTGACGTGGTAATTCCACCCTAGAATATGTTTCTGTTTACTTTTTATCCGTGCACCACGACAAGAACTAATTTTAGCACCTTTCTGTAAATTATTCACAACTAATAAATAAAGTTCGTCTAACGTACATAAATGTTTTTCACATACGCGTATATCACAATTTATACATTGACTAGATATCTTTACATTACGTAATTTCTCATTACAGTATTTAGTAAAACATTCAATTTGGTTAAAATCTCTGTAACCCCATTTGACACCCTCAAGATTACAGTTTACGCTAGCTTTAAAATCTTTTTTTAAAATTAACTTAAGTTCACATTGTATCAAAAGCGGATAGTGGTCAGACCAATACACTCCGTCGTCCACATAGGCTGATATCACAGTTTTACGCGCCGCCACTGTCCCTATGCAGTGGTCTAACCAGCGTGTAGTGCCGTGGCCATCATTAACATGTGTGTATGTATGCTTAGGCAATAATTCACCGTCAATACATATTAACGAGTGCTCAGAACAGTAAGACAATAGTTCTTTACCAAAACGCGAGTCAAGATGCGCATTGTAATCCCCAAGAACATAAACAGCTTCACTGTTACATTCTTCGATTACAGCTTCTATATTACCTAAGCAGTTAATAAAATCCGTCATACTTACTTCACTACCGTCGTCATATGGTAAGTAAACGCAAACCACAAGGATTAAGCAACCGTCCACATCAATTTGTACGGCAGCTAGTCTGTCACTTGAGCAGTCAACTACGGTCACATTCTGGAATATCGCTTTCCGCCAAAGAAGGGCGAGACCTCCATACGGTCTCCCCCGGAGTATGCCGATGGACGTGTCTACAGCAGACTTAGCAAAACATCCAAAGCCTTGATTAATTTCATTGACAAAACCTAAATCATGGGGTAACAACCAGGTTTCCTGCAAAGCTATGATATCAGCCTTGTTGCACAGACGCCTTATTTTATTTGCTCCACAGATCTTTTAATGGATCTACAATTAAAAGTAGCCATCGTTACTAACGACGCCGTTGATTGATTATCTACTTGTTTATTTTTACTGTCCATTAAGATTGATTGTATTGCGGTTTAAATTTAACCTTTCCCGAAAACGTCGATAAACTAAACCCTTCGGCCAAAAATCGTTTTCTAAAAACCTGGATAATCTGTTAGCCAGCACAACTATTTTAAAAGAGTTAAATTCTACCTCCCTATGTTGCTTTAATAATTCTACACTGATAGTCTTTTCACCCATTTCCATAACATGATTTTTAATATCCTCATCGGTAGTACTTTTACTCACTCTGGAAATATACAGCGACGATCTCGATTCGCTAACGACTATTTTACTACACTCTAAAGTTCCACGCATATTTTTATTATTTTTCTTACGTATCACAGTCTTATAACCATCTTCATCCGTAGTACCCGCACGCTCAAAGCGCAGATCACCGTCCGCTCGCGAAGAGACGTCCTTATTCATAGTCACAGTAACTTCGCTCGGTTGCCGTTCCGCCGGGGCTTGCATAGCGACCATACTCGCTTGTGGCTTCGATCGAATCGAGTGAGCTCGCACAATATCACGATAGTGAGGCGCGCGCGCCTGCACCGCTGCGGCCGCATGGTTGGGTTGTGGTACAATCACAGGCGATCGGGCTCGCTTGGTCGTTATAGTTATATCAGAGCAATCTATATTTCTGTCGTTATTACTGGTCATTATGGGGGTTTCAGTATTTTTACATTTGGGAAACGTGCGCAAACTAGCTAAGTCCTCCATGATTTTCTCTTGAAGTTGGTTAAGCTCCGCTTTCGATACTGACTCATATCGCAGTTTTTGTAAGTCCGACTTCATTATTACCACATCCTTCAGAAGGCGGGTCACGTCAACATGTTCAAAGGTCACCGGTGGTAAACGGTTCAAGTCTTTGGCAACAAAAGTTGGTTGCGTCGTCGGGTCCGATTCCTTTAGTAGTTTTATTACATCTTTAATATCCTTCTTTTTCTTGTCTTCACCTTTACGTTGTGTTTTTCTTGTACTACTCTCAACACTTGCATATACTACATCTTTTCCTTGTTCAATTTCTTCTAAACTAAAATTTGATGCACATATTTGTATAATACTAAGTTCGTCAAGTATGTCAATTTTATTTTGCACAAACGTCAAAAATTCATTAATTATAAGTTTCTGCTCCATCGTATCACTTGGACCATACGCAGTAGCAACACAGTAACATAGCTGCACAAAACGCACGGAACGCGACACAATGCTACGGCAGTGGGCCGACGACTGATCTTATCCCAGTACAGCTTTCGAAAAGTGCTTCGAGGAGGTTCAAAATATATGTACAAGCCTATTAAAGGATGGCGTTCAAAGAAAAAACATTAAAGAATCCATTGAATTATATCTGGATGTTTTTGTAAATTTCCCAAATAATTGTAAAAAACATGACATTCAGTTAAAAAAATATTTTTTCAATGTCTCCATTAACGTTTTGTTATATAGTTGGTGCCGATCTGTTAATCGAATTTTAATGGGTAAAATTGCCTATGATGGTGATGATAAGATTAAAACTCAAGCTCGAAATTATTATATTAAATATAAGAAATATAAAAATAAAAAGTGAAGCATTTATCATTGTTTTTTTTACATAGCCAAAGTACCAGGTACCTACAAAGTTAAAGCTAGGTAGATAGCAAAGAGGATAATAAGATGTAAATACAGTAAGCGAGGGCACCCTACCCTGAAGTTTATAGCGCCATCTATTGTGAAGATAGATACCTAATGTTTTTATTTGGGGCCAATAGTACAGATGGCGCTGCATTTTATTATTGACAAAAAAATGACGCAACTGGGCTCTCTATCCCCCTATACTTATTATCCTCTTTGAGAGCTGCCCTCTGTTGGGTTCCCCCTCTCCGATATCCCATCGAGTGACGTTTACAATTCGCACAGAGTTGCCATTTAAATTACAGTTTCCGGATTTACGTTTTATTCAAAGTTTAATGATTTATTTAGTTTGATTTTAATCTAATTTTATTTCCGTCTCATTAGTGGGTTGTAGCTTAGCTTTCTTTTTTTTTTACATAGAGCCATCTGTTGACAATTATTGCTTTTAATTATGACTTTAATGACAACAGCGCCATCTGTCGTTGACTGGCAGGAACACTTATCTTTGAAATGGTTTGTCTTGAAGGAATCCGCGTCATCTATTGTGCAGTAGCGGCAGTAAAATGTGTTAACGGATGATTTTGAATCTTGGAAATTTTCACTATATTTTTTACAATTGCAAAGAAGTTATTATGGCACTTTTAACAGTTTATACACAAAATATAGACAAAGGCTTACCTTATTCAAGCGCTCATTTTTCCAATCATTGATTATGGTGATGTGTGTTATTTGGACTTGAGTGAGGCTCTCTTAGACAAGCTGGATCGTCTCATCAATAATGCCGTTCGCTTTGTTTTCTGTCTACGTAAGTATGACCACATTTCTTCCTATCGTTCCAAGCTTAAATGGCTCCCTATCCGTAAGCGACGGCAAATCAGGATTCTCAGTGTACTCTCTTCTGTTCTTTTTGAACCCCTCTCACCTGAATACTTAAAATCGAAATTCCAATACCTTTCTTCTTCGCATGATCGGCCACTTCGCTCTGCTGAATCCTATCTCCTTTCCATTCCACTGCATCGCTCAGGTTTCCTTTCTAACTCCTTCGCTGTCCAGGCCGCCCGCTCCTGGAATTCGCTCCCAGCCGATATAAGAAGACCAGCTAATAAGTTGACACTTAAAAGAAGACTCCGGACACACTTAACGGACTGATATTTTGTTAGTCATAAGTCGTAAGCTCGTCATCTCTTATATATATTTAATAATAATTGTATGTATGTACCTATGTATGTATGTATGTATATATAAATAATGTGTATGTATTAATTTAAGTATATATGTGTTTAGATACGTTATCTATGTACCTAATTTATGTTTGTAGGTATATTATGTAGACATGGTATAATGTATTTTTCATCACACCTATTCGAAAAAGACGACTTGGTTCGGACTTACGGGGTTCCAAAGTTGCTGTTTTCTATTCAGCGGGCGGGAATGAATTTTCATACAACTTTTCCTGCCGGCTAGATCTTTTCCGTCCTATTTTGAATTTAGAACATTTTAGTATTTTGCGCTAAAGAAATCGAACGCATATATTGTTTGAATAAAGAATGTCTGGTACGACGCGAGGGCCCCGCCAGCTGAATAATAAAAAAAGAAATCAAATTAAGATTTCGTTTTCAAATTAAAATTAAGTTTTCGTGCATTTTTACGTATTATTTTTTTTTTTTTTTTTTTTTTTTTTTTTTTTTTTTTTTTTCGAGGGTAGGTGTCAAAGTGAAAACAGCTGTTTGCATATCTCTAGTTATAATTTTGTGTTTTAAATATTATTTGTTTACATTTTGCTTCAAAGTTCAGTGTTGTGATTTTTAAATTAATGTAGATTAATAATTAAATTTAGTTTTTTCTACATGAAGTAAAACATACAATATCCTACCTGCACCATCCATCAAGCCACTACCACTATCACTTTTCACTTTCAAATCACTTTATTATAATCAGAACTGCTTAATTCTCATAAAGATGGCTAATACTGCTGAGATTGAAAGCATCCAAAAAGAATTTGATCAGTGTTGGTCGAAGAAGTTGGCTGATTTCGAAGAGCGGCTTAAAGTTCTCACGGTCACTACAAACCCATCTATAACCCAGCTGTCAGAAGAATTCTATTCGTTTAGAGACCTTGTGAGGGATATGTTAAGTGTTCATCGGCAACAAATCCAATCAATTGCAAGGGCCGTAGATGCAATGGACATGAGGCAACGTCAAAAGATACTTCTATTCAACGGCATTGCTGAGGAAGAGAATGCTAACGAAGAACAGGCTGCCTTGGACATAATTGTGAAGACAATGGGTGTCAAGGATGTGTCAAGTGCATCCCTCAAGCGCTGCCATCGGCTTGGAGTTCAGATGAATGACAAGGCTAGACCGCTACTCGTCCACTTTGCTGATCACCGTGTCAAAGCTGATGTATGGAGAGCTAAATCCAAGCTGAAAGGTTCCTCTGTCTCTGTCTCTGAGTTCCTCACAAGGCCCCGGCAGTTACTTTACAAGCAGGCCCGCAAGCACTTTGGAGTACGTAGCGTGTGGACACTCGATGGCACCATATATATCAAGCTGCCGAATGGTGGAAGGGAGAAGATCCAGACTGAAGTGGAGTACATGTCCCTGATCTCCAAGTTTCCTGTAGACACTGTTGCTCCAACTGAAGGAGGACCCCCACTCCCGCCTTCGAGCTCTGGTCGCCAGCAGGAGCCGCGGCGAAAACAAGCAAATGTCACTTCTGCTTCTCTAGCCGATGATATCAAGAAGACCCGTCGTGCGCTCAAAAAGTGATTACAGCGTTGCGAGACGTTTTTCAATGTGGTTTTGTCTCCTGTCTCTCACGAATCTGTAGTGGTCAACGGTTCGATCAGTAGCTTCATTTACTGGACTTGCAACATAGACTAACCGGCAAGTTGTGATCTTTTACGTATACGTTTAATTTATCAAGTTAAGTCAGTTATCGTTCTATTATTGATTCCATGTCGGTATTTTGTTTTGTTTTGATATATTTACTGATCACGTGATCTAATTAACTTCACGTCATTTCTGACCACAGATTACTGTATGTTAGGTCGGAGAATTCTGACAACGTTCACAGATAACTTTGGCGATGTTTGTGTCACCTATGGTCTATGGCCTATACCACAGAGTATTGTCTTAACTATGTTGTTGGCGCCACAGTTACTGCGTGTAGTGTTTCCTTTAATTTTATAAGTTTTAATTGTGTTGTTATTATAACTATTTTTTATCAATCAACCATTGGGATGGTGCAGAAAATTTATGGCATTTTGTATATTTCATTTTTATGTGAAATTCAGTATTAAAAGATTTGATTATCTATTTTATATTTATAATATTTATATTTATATAATATTATTATTTATTTGATATTATTATTTATATACATACTATAATTATGTCAGGTTCGGATGAATCCTTTTATTCGGTGGTTGATACAGATAAGTCTTTTGAGTCTTGCGATGAATCCCTTATTGATAACAATATCTCCGCTTTGTTGCTGAAAAACAAATTAGATGGTATATTTTGCTCTTATACTAAAAACTTCAACGTGTGCCACATAAACGCTCAAAGTGTTCCATCTCACTTTGCTGAATTGGAGGTGTCGTTACGCAGCGATTACATCCATGCCATTTTAGTGTCCGAGAGCTGGTTAAAGCCGTCCTTGGACTCATGCTTGTTTCCCCTTCCAGGCTTTGTACTTGTCCGAAATGATCGTACTGGTAAAAGGGGAGGGGGGGTTGCGATTTATTTAAGGGGGTCGATACCGTACAGGATAATCTCCCAATCTCCATCACAGTACTCTGCCGCTCCGGAATACTTATTTCTGGAACTTGACATGAAAGGGAGCAGGGCTGTTCTGGGTGTAGTTTATTGTCCTCCTTCCATTGATTACTTCACACTTTTAGAAACAGCTTTCGATAATATTGGATCTGAGTACGCTCATTACGTAATCATGGGTGATTTTAATACCGATTTATTAAGGGATTCCTCCAGGGCTACAAAATTTCGATCAATTGTTGAGTCTGTCAACCTCCATATTCTTCCGCTTTCGGCCACTCATCATAATCTTGACGCTGAAGACTCGTGGATTGATCATATTATCACCGCATCTCCTGACCGTGTGGCTACATATGGTCAGATGTCTGCCTCTGGATTTTCGCGGCATGATCTCCTTTACCTTTCTTATAAATTAAAAACTCCTAAGCAAAGCCCGGCTGTTCTGCAGCTTCGTAGTTTTTCTGCTATTTCAACAGATAGCTTACGGAGGGATGCCTCTAGCATGGTTCTGGGACCCGTGATGGAAGCATCTACAATTGATGAAAAAATCAATCTCCTCAACTCTAACATCATTAAGTTGTACGATGTCCATGCACCGGTTCGCCATATTAGGCTGAGGCGCCCTCCTGCCCCCTGGATGACTGATGGTGTACGCATGGCAATGGCTAGACGGAATAAAGCTTTTAGGACATTTAAGAAAGACCGCTCTGAACTTAATTGGAATGCATTTAAAATTGCCAGAAATAGATGCAACCAGATGATACGATCTGCAAAACGCCGATATATCCATGATAACATAATTAATTCTTCTCCTGCCGATGTTTGGAAATTCCTCAAAACGCTTGGTGTTAGAAAGCCACCAATGCCGGATTGTGGTCAATCTCTAACATTAGATACTTTGAACAACCACTTCTCAACCTCTTCTACTTTGGACCCTTCAATCCGCTCTCAAACACTTGCTTATATCGCTTCAATGAAGACTCCTCAGATTCCTAGCTTTCAATTCTCTCCTGTTAAGCAGGTTGAGATTAAGACGACGATATTAGCAATCAAATCCAAGGCGGTAGGTTGCGACGATGTGGGTCGAGCAATGATTCTCCTAATTTTAGATGAGTTACTCCCTGTGATAACTCACATAATTAATTTTTCACTCCAGTCAGGTGAATATCCTTCTATTTGGAAAAAAGCTTTTGTTCGTCCCCTTCCCAAAATACAGCATCCTACTTTACCAAATCACTTTCGTCCTATTTCAATTTTGCCATTCCTTTCCAAAGTTCTGGAAGCCTGTGTACATAAGCAAATTTCCTCTTTTCTACTCGAACATAACCTACTGTGTGACTATCAGTCGGGTTTCCGTCCCGGTCACAGCACTACCACTGCCCTAGTTAAGGTGACAGATGACATCAGACGCGGTATGGACAACAAACAGCTCACTCTGGTAGTGCTGGTTGACTTTTCAAATGCTTTTAACACAGTGGACCATGATATCCTTCTATCCATCCTACAGCGATTAAACTTATACACGACCACCTTGGATTGGTTCTCGTCGTATCTTCGCGGTCGCCAGCAGTTAGTACGCCTAGGGCACATGTCCTCAGACTGGACGGACCTAGAAACTGGCGTCCCGCAAGGCGGTATTCTATCTCCTATATTATTTTCTGTTTTTATAAACTCCCTCACCACATCTCTCAACTGTTCGTATCATCTGTTTGCTGATGACTTACAGCTGTATGTGCAGACTAGTATTGATGACTTGCAGGCTGCATTCATCAACATCAATAGCAATTTGGAGGCCATCAGATGTTGGTCTTCTAGATACGGGGTTTCTGTAAACCCCTCAAAATGCCAGGCAATTCTTTTAGGCAGTTCAAGAATGTTAGCCAAGGTCACCCACGTACCTGACATTTATTTTAACGGGGTTAAGATACATCTCAGCCAGTCTGTGAAAAATCTTGGTCTTCACATTGATTGCACGCTGAACTGGAGATCACAAATCAAGGAAGTCAGCCGTAAAGTCATTGCTGCGCTGCAATCACTCAGTCGTCTTAAGCATTTCCTTCCCTCGAAGACAAAGCTTATGCTTATCCATACACTGGTACTGCCTATTATTGATTACGCTGATGTATGCTATCCAGATCTTTCAGAAGAACTTCTCAACAAACTAGAGCGCCTACTTAACAATTGCATCCGTTTTATCTTCGGCTTACGTAAGTTTGATCACATCTCCAAATATCGTGAGCAATTAAAGTGGCTCACGATTCGTCAAAGGCGCAATTCTAGAATTCTTCTCCTGTTGTACTCTATTTTGAATGATCCACTTACTCCTACCTATCTTAAAAGCAACTTTCAGTATCGGTGTGACTCCCATGATAGAGTACTACGTTCTTCTGAAAATCTCAAAATGGATATTCCATCAATCAACAGCTGTTTCTATTACTATTCCTTTACCTTTCAGGCAATACTACTCTGGAATGCCCTGCCAGTACAAATCAGAAAGGCCACGTCTAAGTTCTCCTTCAAAAGACTTATCCGGGAATATTATTTGAAGTCTGCCACCTAGTTGTTGTACCTATCTTATTCTACTTTATAACACGTTAGTATGTATATTATATATTTATATTATTATTTATTTATATTATTATTTATTTATTTATTATTATTTATTTATTAATATGTATAATATTTATCATATTTGTATTGTTTATTATTATGCGAATATTCTTATGTATTTTGATGTAGATATGCCATGTATTTAATATTTTTTTTTCTTCTACTTTTTTTACTTGTTGTAACCACCTATCACAACTTCTCACCTACACCAAGGGTTGGCTGGTAGAGAATGCCTTAAGGCATTAAGTCCGCCTTTTGTAACTACCTAGTTGTAGGTTTTACAATAAAGTGTAAATAAATAAATAAATAAATATTATTTTCTCATAGTGGGTGATGAAAAGTAGAGTGTATCACTCTGGTGCAAGTATATTTTTGGCTCGGGCGACGTACTTTGAATCCCTCGCTACGTTCGGGATTCTACTAAAGAATCCCTCGCTACGCTCGGGATTCTACTCTAGAATCCCTCACTTCGCTCTGGATTCAAAAAACGCCCTCGCCGAAAAAATATTACTTTGCACCCTTGTCATACAATCTACTATTATTTAGTACCGCTCATCGTGTTTTTTCTGCTTAGCCCAAAGGTTGGCTGGTAGAGAATGCAATTAGCATTAAGCCCGCCTTTTGTACCGTTATGTAACGAATAGTGGTCAATAAAGTTTAAATAAATAAATAAATAGATAAATAAATATTTTATTGTAATCGCACTAAATATGCATTATACTGTGTAATACAGTTAAAACTTCATTTTATAATTGTTTTATTCACATTAGTCAGTCCAATCACTTTTTTGAGTATTTTTGGTATATTTATGATTGTTTTTCAAGGATAACACTCTCACTGCTTATTTGTAACTTTAGACACAGAATACACTTAGTTTTACTGTAAAATTCGCACTTTTTATATTTTTCCGAATAAAGAGATACGTAAGTGTTTGTTTACTTATCAGCGCCCTCTAGCGAACCGATACATACATAGTACATACAAGTCAAACTGAGAACTTCCTTTTTTGAAGTCGGTTAAAAAGAAGAAAAGTGATAAGAAACATTAGCACTACTAAACCAATCTACTACTAAAACACTCGAACTCATGTCTACTGTAATTCCTTTTGAAGCGCATGGAATAATGAGTGTGCAAGGGATTTTTATAATGGTTACAATCGTACGCAACTTACAATGTTTGAATATAATTATTATCCATGGGTCGAACCTTGCAAACTGAGTTTTACTTCGAAGGTACTACCCATTACCTGTGCTATTACTCTACGGACTTAAAGTTTTGTATGTTCCTATAATTGACTGAGAATTATAAGCATATTAACAGAAGATAATACAAACCCTTCATTTATTTAGGCATTTATTTCATTATATTCTCTATCGTCCATTTTATTTATAAAACAATTTGATAAATTGTTTAGTTACAATGCTAGGTACTCTGTAGAGACAAATCGCAAAATGTGATATTATAATTTCCTCTCTGCAAACGTTACAGTGATTCCGGCTTAGCGTAGCTCCTGACGACCACACAGGGTGTTCCAAATTAGTTTCAATTGAAGAAAACGCATTTTTATTGTGGATTGAAGATATAGTAAAGTGTTTATTTGGGAACTAAAAGTTCATAGAGGCTATGAAAATAGAGTATTGATGGCAAAAGTAAAATCATTCAGTAAAAAAAAAAGGCATGCAGATTGTTAAAGTATAACTAAAACATAACATAAGGGTTATCATCCACTACACACTATGGTGGATCATCAAGGAGGTTAAAAAAAAAGCAATGGCATAATGACTTGAAATTATTGATGTGTTCTCAAAGTCCTTATTTTCAGCAAGTATTTACTTGACTGATGAATATAAAAAGTGCTAAGCTCACAATTTTAAAGAATTTATAATTAAAACAACACTGCTTATGAAGCATTTATGGAACGCAACATGTGTGGATAGATCACATCGTTTTAAGCTTTAATTGTTTCTACGAGTTGCATTTAAAATGAATCAATGGGACTTCCATATCCATTTTTACAATTACTGTGTGGCTTAAGGCCACTTGGTGTGTGTAATGTTTACTTATACATGTTGTTCAACTGTGTTTCAGAAAGGTGATCTGATTAATGGATGAAAGGTGTGGGGCCACACCAGACAAAAACAAAATAGTCAATCAAGTCGATTGAATATGTCGAAATATATAAACAAGTACAAAATACAAAACGAGAAAAACGATGATTTGCCGTAAGAGCAAGATATCTGAACTGCCGTGAGGGGCTGCGTATTTCAGATGCCGTGAGGGGCGAATGTCTGAAAATGCATTGAGGGGCACCATATTTCAGATGCCGTGAGGGGCGAATGTCTGAAAATTGCCGTGAGGGGCTGTGTATTTCAGATGCCGTGAGGGGCGAATGTCTGAAAATGCATTGAGGGGCACCATATTTCAGATGCCGTGAGGGGCGAGATATCTGAATTGCCGTTAGGGGCGTAAGTCCGAAATGCCGTGAGGGCACCATATTTCAGATGCCGTGAGGGGCGAGATATCTGCTGGTCCGAAATGCCGAGAGGGGCATCAGATTTGAAATGCCGGTTGGGGCGCATTACTTATAGAACCGATAGATGCTTTTGTTTCAATTGCTGATTTGGGTGTACGATTATGTTGCCGAGAGAGGAACAAGGCTTCAAATATCGTTAAGGATACACACTGAAATAGCCTAGAGGGGCACTTTGGTATCAAATGCTGATAGAGACGCATGCTTATACGTCAGACAGAGATGGGGCATTAAATGCCATTACAGATGCACATTATATTGTTCAGGAGAACCTCTTCATTACAGTGTCAATAAGAGCAGATGCGCAGAAATGCCGTGAAGGGGCTCATGCTTACAGTAACTGCAAAAAGCTATGGCTTGAATGCCTACAACTAATAAAAGGGAGAAACAAAGACACAAACAAAAAAAAAAGAGATTAACTACAACTGGCCGTGAAAAGGGTTCTAATTAACTATCGCATGGGGTATGTGTACAATGAAGCCACGTGGAGCTAAGTAACACATATGCTATATGTGAATTATATCTACGCTATGGTAATTATAGCCTCATAGCTCATTCTGAGAAGAGATTCGTGCTCAATAGTGGGCCGTGATGGGTTGAGATGATGATGATGAAGTAACATATTGTTACGTGTCAGGAGTACTGGGTTCGAGAAAATGCCAAAATGTACCACAAAGACTTTATTGTACTCGTAGATACACAAATTACACTAGGTACACAGTACACACTAAAACACTCTGCACGTAGGTACTCGTAAACACGCTCGTCGAACACTGTATCGCTCGTAGAAATCACTTCACTTCTCACTTGTATCGCTCGTAGGTATCGCTGGTATCTTCCTGGTTTCGCTTCCGAAACTAGAATGTCCGCGGTTGACCGATCGCCCCTTTTTATACCACTCACGCACCATTCACGCCAATCCAGAACATTCCCGCTAAGTCCGGACCCGCTCCACATAAAGTTCGAGCATGTTCCTTGCAACCGACTTTCAACCTTAAGACTATTGCCGTAAGGTCGTCGAAGCGACGTGCGCGTGCGTACTTTCGAGACGGCCGTCCATTGTTCTATTGTTCCTATTGTTTGCTCGACATGTTTATGGCCCCTATTGTTTATTGTTTTCGGCGTAGCGAAATCGATGCGCCAGGGTTGTCACAATATGATATAATGCAAATTAAATTGTTATTGTAAGAAGCTGAAGTTACTAAAATTGAAGTTGCGGTCATGAAGCATAATAAGACTACCCGCTCGCCCGCGGAGAGAATAAGAAGCAAGTGCTGTACTCTTTAAAACAAAATTCGCAAACTGTAGTAATTTCGAAGAATATCCATACTAATATTATAAATGCGAAAGTCTGTCTGTCTGTCTGTCTGTCTGTCTGTGACGTTTTCACGGCTAAACCATCGGTGCGATTTGGATGAAATTCGGAATGAAAATAGTTGAAGACCCAGAGTCACATATAGGCTACTTTTTTTTTTCAAAAATCAACCCCTAAATGCTTGAAATAGGGGATGAAAGTTTGCATGAAAAATCTAAACCGCCTGACCGATTTCGATGAATTTTCCCAGGAAGATAGTTGATGACGTATCTTCTTCCCCACTTCCCCGGTTCGCGATATAAACGAATTCCACGCGGGCGAAGCCGCGGGCAAAAGCTAGTTCTATAATATTTACACAACCATAAAGTTTAGTAGTGTGCCTTAACATTAGTGATAAAACCTAAACGTAAAGTGTCGTTTTCAAAGTGCATAAAGTAAAATTTTAAAGTTATAAATTACCAAACGAGTGAATAAAAGACTCGGTGTCGTGTGCAAGTGCAAGTGACTCATCACACGTATGGTCAATGCGATAAGACTATTACGCTACTCAACTTCCAACTAAGTGTCTACAAATTTTCAACACACACTGTCGGGTTAATTTGGTGTAGCGTACAACGATAGCACGTAGAAGCGTCGACGCACCCGAGTTCGAATCCTATCAGCCGGATTTTTTTTTCCAAAAAATTTTTTTTATTGCCTTTCTCACTCAATCTTTTATTATTATCGCTATATATTGATATTTACAATTATTATTACTTTTTGTAACAAAAATTAACTTAAAATTAAAAAGATTGAAATGAATATCCCAAAACACGAGTCCAATGTTACGCAGCGCCCAAAGAAGGTTACGCCACCGCTTTCCCGCAGCCAAAACAAGAGCCCTGATGCTACAAAACCTGCCAGTTATAGCGACATATTAGAAGAGGTCAAAATCTTTTTAGAGAAATTGCTAGATAGTAAAACGGAGAGTATCCGACAGGCGATTGTGGAACTAAATGATTCAATAAAAAGTCAAAACACGCGCCTAGACCAACTTGAATCTAGGATCTCGCTATTAGAGGGCAAGGCGGCGGAGACACCCTCACCTGATCCCCAAAAAATTGAGAGCATAGTAACCCAATTACAAGCTGATATTGTGGAAAGAGACCAAGCTCTACTGTCCAACGATTTGGAAATCGCTAGCGTTCCGGAGGAAACAAAAGAAAATTGCACCCACATAGTTCTTGCTGTTGCGAAGAAAATTGGCGTTGACCTTGACGAGAGGGACGTAGTAAGCGCGGTACGAGCAGGCCCGGCACGGAAATCGCCGGGGACCTCGGGCAGCACCCCGACACTTCCACGCACGCTTGTTGTACGCCTGGCGCGCCGTTCCTCAAGAGACGCACTACTAAAAGCCGCACGTGCCCATCGGAATCTTCTCAACACTGAAAGCCTTGAAATACCTGGGCCCGTCAAAAACGTATACGTCAACGAACGCCTCAGCAAACACAACAGAATCTTGTTCCAAAAAGCACGAGCTGTAGCCCGAGATTCAAAGTTCAAGTTCGTGTGGATACGGGACGGAAAGATATTTACTAGACAGGAACAAGGAAAACCGAGGCACCGGCTACAGACTGAATCCGACCTTTCCAGAATCTTTGGGATAGCTAAGACATAGTGTTATATTCAGTGGACATTCGAAACGTTTTATTTCCCTTTTATTTATTTTTTCTTTTAATTGTTACCCTTTTTTCAGTTTTTTATTGTTTTATTCTTTGTTGCGTTTTTTGTTGTTTGTGCAAGTACTTGTTTAAATTGTTGAGTTAGTTATCCTTACTCTCTTGCAACACATATAGTCACCTTACACACACACACACACACACACACACACACACACACACACACACACACACACACTTACACACACCACACGTTAATCGCACGCTATTACACACGTCTCTGTATATCTTCATAGTTTCATGTTCAAATCGAATACAAAGAAAAACCACTTACGATTTGGATTATTGAATGCACGGTCCTTGAATACCAGCCAGGATGAACTCTCGGTATCAGTCCTTAATCATGCACCTGACATTCTTGCCATTAATGAAACATGGCTAAAGACTGGGGAAGAGTCCTTGGCTCCCTCTTGTCCAAACTACAAATTTGTACATCATGCCAGGAAAGGTAAAAGAGGTGGTGGTGTGGGTTTTTACATAAGACACGGCATCACGACAAAAATTCGACAACACCCAGCCTCCACGTTAGAACAAATGTGGATGGAAATTCAGTTACCGGGAGTTACTATTGCCCTCGGTACTGCATATAGACCGGAGAGCGTGGGTATTTCGGAGGCACTGGATGCCCTTGGCGAATCCATAAGCTCTATGCTAAACTGCGACATCATTTGTATTCTAGGTGATCTTAATATTGACGTGGCTTGCACTGATTCTCCAAAGACAACTAAATTCATGAACTTTTGCTTTCATCATAGCCTTGTGCAACTGGTGGAAGAGCCAACTAGAATTACCGAGTCCTCTCAAACAATACTGGATCTAGTTGTGACAGACAAGCCCTCAAAGTTTAAAAATGTGAAAGTAATACATAATCATAGCTTAAGTGACCATGCATTGATATTAGCAGAGCTCGATGTTAAATAAAAAAACCCCCGACACAAACATTTAAAAAGTATAAAATAATATCTTTAAAAATAATACGTCGCGTTGGGGGACCGCTCCTAACTATTCATTATCTACGATTTTTTTTCATAAGTATCACATGCCCACCTACTTAGTCTTTTACCCAAGACTTACCATTTATCAATATTTTTTTTGTGTTAAAGTTAGAAGTAAATGGAGCGGTCCCCCAACGCGACGTATTATTTTTAAAGATATTATTTTATACTTTTTAAATGTTTGTGTCGGGGGTTTTTTTAATTTTTAATTTAATTTTTATTTTATACTTTTTATAGAATATTCTCGATTAAGTCATAAATATTCTCTTACTGTGCCCTTTCATTTGAGACCCCACACGAGTATATTTGCATACATTCCGCTATTCTTCCCCTATTTTACCCCCCACAACTTTTAAACGGCTCAACCGATTTTCATCAAACATATTTTAAAAAATGCGCCCGTAAGTTCCCTTTAATACAAAAAAACTAAATTGAAATCACTTCATTCGTTCGGGAGCTATGATGCCACAAAGAGACAGAGTGAAAATTCTTCCCCCCTTTCAACCCCAACAACTTTTGAACGGTTCAACCGATTTTCATCAAACATATCTAAAAACACGCGCCCGTAAGTCCCCTTTAATACAAAAAAAACTAAATTGAAATCGCTTCATCCGTTCGGGAGCTATGATGCCACAGACAGACAGACAGACACACACGCACACACACACACACACACACACACAGACACGTCAAACTTATAACACCCCTCTTTTTGCGTCGGGGGTTAAAAACCCAAAAATAACAAACGTATACGATTACAAAGATGTCTACGAAATATAGATTTTGACTCCTTCTCTGAAGACTTAAAATGCATACCTTGGCATACCATTTCTGCTCAAAACAATGTAGATGAAATGGTCGAGACTTTTAATAAACATTAAACACATAATTCAATTATTTGATAAACATGCCCCGATTTGTAAGATAATACTTAGAACGGAACAAAAACCATGGATAACTAATATGATAAAATTCATGATGGGTCTTCGCGATGAAGCTCTTTTAAAATCATTAAAGGATACCAGAGATGGGCCTAAAAATTACTATCGTAGCCTTAAAAACTTTGTAACAGCTAGCACAGGACGGGAAAAGAAAGCATATTTTAATAGTTACATAAATAACAACCTAAACAAGCCTACTTTACTGTGGAAAAACATAAAAAATACTATCCACCCTAATAGTACTTATGATAATTCAGTACCTGACCACCTTAATGATCCAAATAAAATAAATGAGCATTTCCTTACCCTGCCATTCAAATTCGACGTCACATACCAAAAAAATCTCTGGTCCAATAATGAACTACCATGCGATGATACCTTTGACTTAAAGCCGACAACAGATATTGAAGTTAAAAAAATCATAAGTGAGATAAAGACAATGGCCTCAGGTTTCGATAACATTAACATAGAAATGGTAAAATTAACTCTTCATGTGACCCTCCCAACGATAACGCAAATAATAAACAAATCCATTGAAACTCATACATTTCCATCATGTTGGAGGAAGGCAATAGTTAAGCCCATACCAAAGAAATCTTCTCCAATGCAATTAAAAGATCTTCGTCCTATTTCTATTCTGTCAGTATTGTCGAAAATTTTAGAGAAAGTTGTACTAACCCAAGTTCAGGATTTCATAGAAAAGAAAAATATCATTCCGAAATTCCAATCTGGTTTTCGGAGAGGTTATGGTACTGTAACTCTTACATGTTACAGATGACCTGACTGAAGCTTCCGACAAGGGGCAAAGTAGTATACTTGTGCTTTTGGACTACTCCCGCGCGTTTGACTGTTTGCAGCCGGAGTTACTTTTGGAGAAGCTATTGCATTATGGGTTCTCAAAGGACACCTGCCTCTGGTTCAAGACATTCCTAACGGACAGGCAGCAAATGGTTGAAACCGAAGGCAAAAATGGAGATAAACTTTACTCTACACTAAGGCCTATAGAAAAAGGTGTACCGCAAGGGTCTTTATTGAGTCCACTTTTGTTCTCCATATTTACAGCTGACCTACATAAGCACATAAAGTATTGCAAGTACCACCAATTTGCTGATGATACGCAAATATACTACTCATTTAGCAATAAAGATACACAAGAAGCTGTCAGTAAAGTCAACGAAGATCTTGAAAATATTCAAGCCTGGTCTCGAAACAATTTCTTGGCCCTAAACCCCACTAAATCGCAAATGATGGTGCTAGGTACGAAATGTCAAATTAAATCTGTTCTAGGAAGTAACCTCGAAATAAAAATTAACGACACTGTCCTTGAGCGGGTTTCGTCAGCCCGTAATCTCGGACTTATCTTAGATGGGGAGCAAAAATATTCCGAACATGTGAATAATAAGATCAGAGCAGCATTTTTCAAACTTAAAACGCTATACAAAATCAGAGATTATATTAAGGAAGACCTACGCGCACTCCTATGCGATTCTTTAGTACTCTCTCAGTTTAATTACTGCAGCTCGGTCTATGGTCCAAGGCTAAATGTCAGCACAGAGCGAGCCATCCAGAGGGTACAAAATGCCTGCATTCGCTTCTGTTATAAGGTACCCAGACGTGAATATATTACGCCCCATCTGAACAGCAAGGGAATATTAAATATGAGTGCAAGGAGGCAGCTGCACTATGCTTGTGCTGTCCAAAAAATAATTTGGAGGAAAAAACCCGAATATCTCTTTGAGAAGCTCGGATGGGATAAAGGCTCATCACCAAGTAGGAAACGTACAGTAAAACAAAATCTCTTGAAGATACCGAGGCATAACACTGTACGGTATAGGACGTGTTTCAGGTTTGCTGCAGCAAAAATATGGAATGATCTACCCCCTCCTATGAGACAGGAAATGAGTGCAGGGTGCTTTAAAATTAAGTATAAAATGGCACTCCTAAAAAGGCAAACTGCTGCGGAAAACCTGAAACATGCCTACTGGAAGTTTCTCAACCTTAAAGATTTTTTTGTTACAACTAAACTATAATTAAAACATAAATCTCCTTATGCACACACACATACACACACACACACATACACACACACACACATACACACACACACACACATACACACACACACACACATTATAACATGCAAGAGTGGTTTAGCATAATTAGGTATTATAGCCATAATTAGGTATTATAGCGGGTAACCGGGGTCAGCCAACTCCCGCATTTCATCCCAGGGAGAAGGGTGTGGCTGAAAAACAGCGCTGCATGGGATCATCATGGTCCCATGTCAGGGTAAGCTGAGCCACCTCCTTTTGCCCATTTTAGTACATAAGTTTTTCATTATAATTTTTAGTTTATATCCTTTATGTAATTCTTCTCCATGTACCTATGTGGCAATAAATGAAGTTTATTATTATTATTATTATTATTAAGATCCTACAATGTTGTTGCTTACATCAATGAGAGTATCCTTCGAGGCCGAAGGATTGCCAGGATGGCCGAACTGTTAGATGGAATATCGTAATAGCCGATAATGCGCAACACTATGGATATACCGAGATGGGGACATCACTAGCTGGACGTGACAGCTAGATTTTGCCGCGCTGTTGTCAACGAGAAAGTTGTACTTATACTATAAAATAAAGCCATTATTATAAATACAATATTTAGTTTCTATTAGTATGTAGCTACTAAGAGTTGTTTCCACAAAGGACGGATTATTTTGTTACTTTTGCCCAAGACGAGAGATTTGAAGACCAAAGGCTTTTAGATGGCTTTGACTTTATATGAGATCTAATAATTTTTAAGCTGTGAAAGTGATAAGAGCTTCAGAATCTTATCAACTAGCTACATATATAAAAATAATGTTTTTAGAGAATTAATTTTCTTATTTTTTTTATTGAAATAGCCACCGAACGAGCTGTTGAGAAAATGAGAAGTCAGCGTCGCCCATGACCATCAGAAAATCAAAGACATCATCAATGGGTTAATCTAGATCTAGAGTATCTTCAGAATTAAACTGGATGGTACAAAGTCCACCATGCTCTGAAACGACCATGAGCAGGGGAGGTCAGCTTGGATTCAAAGATGGATGGAGCCCCTTACCCAAATACCTACTGAACAATGTGGCCAACAAGACGTCACGCTAATTTTGACCTGGACCACATACCTTCAACTACAGTACCTACATACTTTGCTCGCGAAACCTACTACCTAACGTGATTTAAGTAGAGTAGCATGTCAATTCTTCACTACTCAATATTGTTATATTTTTTGCCAAAATAGGTTCCCTAAATTACCCAAGGGAAAACTTTATCCTATGAATTTGTTATAGATCGAAAAGATTAAAAAAATATAATCTCAGAGTTTTCTCATAGGTGATAGCAGAACTTCTGCAATATCTCGTCATCACATTGAATAAAATCGTGTCACACAGCTCCATCTATTAAACATTTAGACAGTACTTTGTAACAATCATCTTTGTTCAGCTATTTATTTAGTTAAAGAAATGGACGACAGATGGCAGGATTAAGTATAAAAGTAATTAGTTAACCAAAACTGTCAAGAGATGGCAACACATATATCTTAATTCTGTTTTATGATAACCACCAACATAGACTACTTAGGCCCACCAAAGTTTATATAAATTATCATTATTATTTTACATTAAAAACAAAATATAAAAATAAATAACTTCGATAGTACTTATCATAATATAATTACGATTGAATTAAGTATCTAATGAAACTAATGGCTAATGAAACACTAATAAAAACAATCGCTTACAAGCCAAGCCACATTCTTTATAGACGTTACATGCATAGTTGCATATTAAAATGACAAGCTGTAGAATTGCATAACGCTATTGTCCTTACTTAGGGGAATGTAATAAGGGAAAGAATCCTTAGGTCAATAGCTTTAAAACATTTAGGGGAGAGTACCCCAGTACCGGCCAGCACCCAGTACCGGCCAGTTGTACGTTCTGTAATTGTATAATAGATGGTGCTAGAAAGTTTACCGCCATTAGTGCGATACGTCCATACAAGTATATGCCCCGCGCGGTATCGACCTATCGCTACTTGTTTACTGTCAGAGCTAAGTTTTCTGTTGCGCGCGCTGTACGTATGCTACATACTTAAAGTTTTGTTGGTGATTTTCGGAATTTTGAATACGACTTGAAACAAAAGGGTTTTGGTAAGTACAGTATGGTTATATAACTAATGAAAAGTGAATATTTATTCAACTTTTGCTGTGTCGTTTTTGTCTGAAATCGAACTGTTTTTTTATTTCGTTTCCTTCAGTACCGGCCAGTAAGTTGTCCTGCAGTACCGGCCATTACTTTAGCTCGGTTTGAAATGGTTTGCTTTACTTTCAGGTTAACAAAAATGCTAAATGATACAAAAGATGGTCAGGCGAAGCAAAAGAAGGGCACCTGGGATTCAGCTAATATGCATAAAGTTGTAAAGAAGGTATTAAACAACGAGATGAGTGCACGTCAATCTGCAGAACGCTAAATCATCTTTCCTAGAACCTTCAACTACTATTACACGAAGACGTAAAGCTGAAAGAAGTGAAATAATGACAGATAGCAGAAGCAGATAGAAGAAATATGGAGTCACTTAAGCAGGATAAAAACTTTCTTGAAGAAAAAGAGGGCGAAAAGAAAACTAAAGTTTCAGGAAAAGGTTTTACTGCAAAAGGCAAGAATTTGATATCAGGGAGAGATGACAGTAAGAATACCAAAAAAAATGCCAACGAAAATCTACTTCCTGCCCAAAGACTAATTGAAGAAGAAACAGTTTGCACTTTGTGTGCTGAATCTCATGAAAAAAAAACTGAATATAGTGTAGAAACTGTAAGGTTTGGGTTCATGAGGCTTGTGAAAACATATCGGAGCTATCCAAAGAGCACATTTGTGTTTACTATTTTGTCTAAATTGTATTCTAGTTACTGGCCGGTACTGGAGGCCAATTTCTGGAGGTCTGATTTTTTCTAGTCTTTGAAATCCGTTAATAAAACTGATTATCACTACATAGTATAAAACAAAGTCGCTATTTTTGTCCGTCTGTTTGTTTGTCTGTTTGTCTGTATGCTTAAATCTTTAAAATTACGCAACGGATTTTGATGCGGTTTTTTGTAATAGGTAGAGTGATTCAAGAGGAAGGTTTTTATGTATAATACATGCATATATTCCCACGAGAACGGGATCCACGCGGGTGAAACCGCGGGCGGGCCGCTAGTATTTATATAAAATTTGATTTTTTATTGTTTTTATTAACGAATGGTTGGTTATTTGAAATAAATCAGGACTAATTGTCCATGTAACCTTATGCATGTAAATTTTATTGTTGATAAAGCTTAAGTACTGTACTGTAGGACTCTCTCCTAAGAGAAAGTAGATAAAAATACTGTTTAACACGTGTAGAACGTACTTAGAACATAACGAAATCGTCATCGCAAACCAAACTTTTCAGGCAATGTGAGGGTACAGGCCATAGTCCGCCATGATAGCCAAGTGAGGATTGGCTAGATACCTACGCACACTGCAGCTTTCCTCCTGATTTTTCCCTAATCGAAACGTGTAATCATTAATTTTTTTACACATACCATTTGAACCTAGGCAGCCCTTCTCGAGAATCCAACGGTCACACGACTTGATCATCATACTTTTGAAGGTTTAATCTTTAGGTACATCTTTGTAAACCATGGACTTATGTGTAAACACACACGTTCTCTTAATTTTTTTATTAAGTAACTATGTACCTAAGTATATAATTTATCTAGTCGCAGGCTGATTATAAGTTTTGCTGGTAAGTCAGGTAACCCATTGTCTTTAGGATAGAAACGACAAAGAGAAGCGTTCAGTATGCTGTATGAGTCACAGCCACAGCTCGGGCAGACGACTACGCAGTATAATTAACTGCAGTTAATTGCTCGGCTGGTTATCGCTGCGAGTTACCATCGACCGATCCTTTGTTATTTGTAATTTAAATATCGCGCGTCCGTTTCCTCTGGGTACCGTTATACCATTGAATACCTTGCTGTGATTTACCTATGAGCAATGGGCATGGCTTACTGATACTACCAGACGAGACATCAGGTTTATAAAAATTGTTTTATCGGTTTTTAAAGACGTGCCAAGGAGTTTCATTCGCTGTTTCTCCATGATAAACCACCTTTTGGTACTACAGACGTGTACTGTGTAGGTATTTGTATCGACAAACTTGCACGATTGCCTTTATGATTTTGAATTTGAATTTAATCTTATAGGTAGTGTGCCGCATGTACAAACGTAGGTAACTGGCAAATACGTGAAATACGTGAAATATTTGGAAGATTCTTCAGTTGAATCACTTATTCATTTGTAACAAGCATAACACGCTTCCCAGAAAAAAATGCCCGAAGCTACGATTTAGCATTTGACTCATCGAAATATACTCGGTCACGACCCTCAATGGCATGATTTAGGATTCGTCAGTATTTTATTGTTATGCGGTTCATTGTTATGACATAGCCGCAACAAGTATTATACTGCTAAAAGTAGCGTCATAATGTCTCATTACGCTAGCTAGAATTAAGCTAGCTACGCGTCGTTTGTAAGTATATTGAAAATAGTGATGAATTAATCACGTTTCTCTAGACTCCTGTTACGCTTAAGGCCTAAGCGACGGAAGATTTAGTTTTACCTAAAGTAAATATAATTCAGTAACAAACATCCTTACTAATATTATAAATGTGAAAGTGTGTTTGTTTGTTTGTTTGTTTGTTTGTTTGTTTGTTTGTTTGTTTGTTTGTGACGCTTTCACGTCGCAACAAAGCTATTATATGGTAAGGTTTATGTGTGTGGCGATAGTTAGGAGGGTGGAGAGTGACGTAGGCTACTTTTTACCGCGGAAAAACATCCCATTCCCATGGGAAGATCGATGTTTTGTTAGTTGCTAGATATTTATTTTCGGAGTTGTCAATAGATGGCGTTATTAAAGTTCATTTGCAAGTTCTGAATCACGCTATCAAATACTACATGTAATTTACTTAAGTCATAGGCAAATGTAATAGGCTACTTTAGCTCTGCCTCGCGAACTCCCCGCTCCGGCTGTATTCAGTGTACCGCCCCCCGCTGGCACTATCCTGTTGGCTGATGTCCGCAAGTTGCTGGACTCGCGACACCGGTGGTGGGCGCGGGCGACTGGAACTGCAAGCATCCAGGGTGGAATAACCTAGCTGCCAACAGAAGTGGAAGGCTACTTTTTGATGCCGCTGAACAGCACAAAATTGCGGGCAAAATCGACGGAAGACTCTCGATGAAGCCACGAGGTTACGAAAGCCGTCGCGAATTCCAGGAGCGCGATGGCAGAAACCAGTGCTCTCCTCGCCCTCCCTCTCGGACTGAAGCTCGGGGTCTACAAGATCTACATCAGATCCCGCCTCACGTACGCGGCACCGGCGTGGTACGCGCTCGCCAGCGAACCGCAGCGCAAGAGGATGCGCGCGGTTCAGGCGATTGCGCTCCGCCGGCTGACTGGTGCGCCGAAGTACGTGAGGAACACAGTCATCCAGAGGGACCTTCGAGTCGAGAGCCTGGACGACTTCATCGAGAGATTGGCACGCAACATGTTCGGGCGTGTCGACGCGTCGCGGTTCCCGCATCTGCAGGACCTGGCGCCGCTCCACGCCCGTCCACCGGACCGCTGGGCCTTTCCGCGCGACTCGCTGGTTGCGCGGGACGGGCCTAGCACTGACTGATACTGGGGCTTCGTAAGTCATCGCCCGGCGCTGATCGGCTCCTGCTGGGCTTCCAACCAGCGGGATTCACCCGGTAGGGCCTCGATCGCCTGGGCGGCGCGAAGATAAACCCCATCCCGTTTAAGACTCTGTGGTCTGTAAAAAGGCCGGCACTCACCGGACTTGACCACAGATGGACAACCAAGGGCCTTAGGGCCCAACCCAAGGACCGGCCCGTTTTAAGGGGCCGCGAGAGACACCCCTAGAGCGAGCAGTAGGCTACTTTTTAGCCTAAATTCCTACGGGAGCGTGACCTACGCGGCTGTGACCTACGGGTCCCGAAGCGAAGCGCGGGCGGTTCTCTAGTAATTAAATAGAAGCACGCCCACAAACACACGAACAATGTCAAATTAATGTGTCGTAAAATATAGCGTGGACATACCTAATGTGTTTAGTAAACTAGATTCTAGATGTTAACCAGGTTTCATAATCAGGCCGTTAGGGGCACCTAGTTGACCCTGCCACTGTATGGGACATGTTGCTTTTTAATGCTTTTCAAAAAACTTCATGATTAACAAAATCAGTTACTCTTAATAAAGACCCAATGATGAGGCGGATGAGGCATGACAAAAATCTGCATGTGAGTCCTATCGACCAATTAAAAATTAACTATTTATTTTAAATAAACATATAATCTTATAACATTTATATATTTGTACATTTATTTATATATATTTATTTGTATTAAATATGTATTTGTTTGGTCGTTTAATGTTTATATGTATTGACTATAATGTAATATTTTGTGTACACGGTCTTTCTACCATTCAGTAAACAACTCTCCAATCTCAGGTATGCTGGAAGAGATTTCATAAGAAATAAGCAATACCTTTGTGCCATCCTTACTTTTTATGTCATAACTGTTTTAACTCTTTCCATGTGTACATAAACTATTAAATATGTGGGAGATGGTTTTAATTAAACACGCAAATAGACATAAATAAGTATATTTACGCAAATAAATATCAGTGATGACAGTCAATACTATATAGCAATGTTTATTTCAGCAGTTCGTAAACTAGGTATCTAATAGCAACATTAGCATGACGGCATTACAATAGCATAATAATAATATCCTTAATTATTAACAATGTAGTTTACAGTGTAAACGAAAAATAGAAATAACATAGTCACCTGACAGTTCAGAGCTCCGTGTGGAGCCGTGCCCGCGATCGGACAACTTCTGAGCCGTCTGTGGCGCTCCGAGCGTTTATAAAGGCTTGCTCGTCAATGGCGGGGAGTTGTATCCGTTTGTACCGGAAGCAGTACTATTTCCGTTAATACTTTAACTGATTTTTGTAACCGGAAATCAATGTTTGAAATCCAAATAAAATATATGCAGCGTTAAAAAAATAAATTCGAACACAAAATTATTTTATCTCCCACACGGCCATTCTGACGAGCAGCCAATATGGCTCGCGAATAACAATAATTATCAACAAAGCCACATGTGGAAATGACAATTAATATCTTGGTACAATTCCTCTCATGTGAGAGAACAAAATGATCAATTTTAATATAACAAATAGTGGTTCAATTCACATGACCACGGGAAATATTTCTATGGTTCAAATCACATGACCATAATAGTGGTTCAATTCACATGACCACGGGAAATATTTCTATGGTTCAAATCACATGACCATAATAGTGGTTCAATTCACATGACCACGGGAAATATTTCTATGGTTCAAATCACATGACCACAATAAGAGCAATTTTAGTCAAATCGCATGACGACAATGGGTTCAATTTACATGACCCTAAAACAAATTATTTCGCCAAATCACATGACAATGGGTTCAATTTACATGACCCTAAAACAAATTATTTCGCCAAATCACATGACGACAATGGGTTCAATTTACATGACCCTAAAACAAATTATTTCGCCAAACACATTTCTAAGTGTATGCTTGTGACAACGATGTTCGTTGGCCAGACGCTTACGCTGACACAATGCATACACCAGAAATGTAATAAAAATAATAAAAACAAAACTTACTCTAAAGTAATCACTCTTTTCCCAAGTCGGGTGTTATAATACGCAAGTTATCGTGTAATGCGTATAGCTCATGACCAGTCTTATAAACTTTCACAGTATATCTATCGTTTTCATTTACTTGGATTCTGACAACTTCACACGTCCTCGTGTGATGCCTTTTACTTTAGGTTACAACAAAGCTCCAATTTTATTTTATTCAGCAAAAGCTACTAATTTTAAACGAGACTACAAATCTAATTTGAACAACAAGTCTTTAGATTTAAAATTTCTTTGATTGAACGCCAAGTTTTTATTTTAATTCCTACACTCCCGCCGCGCTGCTTGCGGTGTCGAAGAAACGGCAGAACAAACTCCATACCATTGCAACACCTAACGCGGCTTGCTTTTAACTTTTAACGCAATACGTCGTCGTACAGTCGTCGTAAAACTGATCGACTCGATCAGCTGTGGTATCGGAATTTACCTGTAATAATAAACACAAACGAAAGCATCTCGTAAAGCTCGGCCCTTCCTGTCCTACTATAAAGTCATTCTCAAAGTCTCAAATTTCATCTTTACTTTTAATGAAATCATAACAGATTATTTCTCTCAAAGGCCAAAGCTGACATGTCGATCAACACCCATACTCATTCAAATAATAGGTAGCTCATTGAAATATTGCAGTGCTCGTACCCTGACCTCCATCCGCACCTGATCATCACACACCCAATAGGCAACCTCTATCCAGTTACCTCCGCATGTAACCACCCAGATGATATCAAAAATATCCATAAACCCAGGTTTTATCAAAAATAATCTTAAAATGGTTTGTTCAACATGTCGCTTTATTTATCCTATCACATTACAGATTAATCTAAAACAAACTTTATATTGCTCATAAAAGTTACTTTTCTCAAAAAAGTTATCATTTCTCAAACAAGTTGACTTATCGAACGGTACTCAAGTACAATCATGAATAATTCTCTCAAAAATAACAACCGTATACATAGCTCTCATCTGCATTGCAATGTCCATCCCGATGCGAAACTGTCTATTGGCACCCACCAATAACAGCACAGAACACTTCTCTCCAGTGCTCATATAAGGGCTATGCATTTTCAAAGTAACAACACCATTCAATTACAATTTCAAAAGTTCCGTTCGACAAGTTGACCGAAAACTAACTCTCAAAAATAAAGAAATCTTTGAAACTGAATGAACATTACGTCTTGAAAACAAATTTTAATTCATTTCTCCTTTAAGCTATCAGAAAACAAATATTATGACGATACAGATCACCTGTTTCGTTGCGTCCGATCTGCGGCCGCCAGTTACCAGAGCTTCCTCCTTCAATGTCACACGAATGAACTCCAGGAAGCCCACGAGTGCACGCACGCAGCCGTCGATTCGGCTCCAGACAACATATGTGTAACCTGCGTGTGCTGCTGCCTGTGCATCCTCGAAAACTTATCTGAAAACAGAACGATGCACATTGCATCGTCACATGTGAGATTACTTTTAAACTCATTGGTTTCACAAGGTAAATTAAAACCAATCGAAGTGTGCTGCACTTGTAAATAAAATAATTGAGGAACTGATTGTACCCAACTGCTACTTTAATTAAAAATTTCACTGAACTTCCACAAACTGCTATTGTTTTTTTTTTTCAGCAAATAGAAAATGACGAAAGATTTTATTTAACAACAACAATTTTACAAAACCTCCGATATCTTAATTGTTTTCTTTTGTCATTGTTCACTAATTATAAGACACAAGAAAAGGTTATATTTTCACAAGGAACGAAATAAAAATGGAAGTTTTAAAACTCCAACACCAGATGTAATAAAATAAAACTTTATCATACCAAAACGCCGTTTCACTTTTACCTTGTTTCATGTTACCACAACAAGGCGATGTCACCCTTGGTTCCAGACAGGTACCAGACAAGGTCCCGGTCTCCAGCTCCTTATAACCTAGAATCGCCTCCCAAACGCAGCTTAAATCCGACGTAAATCGACTTTATTTACTTCGAAAATATAGTGACTAAAGCGGGCAAGAATCCAACTAATTCGTCTGTAATAACTAACGACAATGTTTTGGATCATTAGATAACGCTCACACAATATTTAAAATTAATAATGAACTACGCGGGTATTTAGAGTACTACACAAAACAATAAAATGTGATTTACTTTTAAAACGACGCAACAAAATAAGCTGAAATCGAACACTTTTTTTTTTTTTAATTAATGGCTCGATAAATGTCACTATAGTGAGATTACTCGAAAACATTTTGTCACATAGTAAATAAAACCTATGAAAATTGTATTGTGTTTCACTTTTAAAACAACGTGAACTAATGAGTAACTAATCCGATCGACGTCACCAATGAAAAACCAAACCGTTCACTTTTTAAAAGCTAGCTTACGCTTTTATTGTTATTATTTTATTGTTGTAGGCTTTTATTATCGTTGTAGGTACTCGATAAATGGAATACTTCGTCAGGTTAAGAACAAATAAAGCAAACCGTTTTGTGTGTGGTTATTTTTTTTCCAATGAATCCTTTTCAGCGATAAGCGGTGCACCAAATTACGGAAAACCAAAATAACTATCACGAACATTACACGTTTGATAAAAGTCACTGCACTGTACGTCATATCTCGTTATCAATTAAAAATTGTACCAACACGGAATGCATAATTGCTGATGCTTAAAAGGTGGGTCCCAACAACATGTAATTATGTGACATTTTTTGGACAAATAAAAATTCTTTAAAAATTCTTTAAATTTAAATTCTTTAAATAATAAAATGCCTGACTTTAAAACGTTTTTCTTTTTCGACCAGGCTACAAAATCTTATCTACCAAAGGGAGTATCTTTAAGAATTTTATGAACGTAGATTAATTATTATTGTAACATAATAATTTTACTTTAAAATTACATTTCAATTAAATTAATTGAACAAAAATGCTTACCCAACCAAGTACCAATATTATCCAATAACTTTCATCAACTAATATCAAGGAAACTCAAAACAAAGCATGAATCTTATTCGTGGCCTGCGGCTTTTCACTAAGCCCAACAAAAAAAGTTAACAAGTCTCACGGACTCTTCCACGGTCTCTGCAAGACCCGACCAGCTGAACTAAGATTCATCGCTATCACTCTACTCAAATTCACTTTTTATATCACAACACTTCAAATGATACTTAGCCCTTGGGCATTCTAGCAAACTAACCACAAATCTACCCACATTAAACTTTAACAAAATGATCGCATGATAAAAGTGTGTTCCGATGTTATAATACTTGGTTAAATTACACTAAAATCAAAGGGTGTAACTTTCCCTTCATAATAAAACAGAGGTCATAGTAAAACGATTTCTTCTTTTTTTTCAGCGATTAAACATCAAAATAAGATTACAATGAGGAGCGATTTGTTTTAATTACGGAGCTGCGTTAAATGATTTTATCACCGGAAATTGATGTCTTTATTTTCACTCACGATTATCAAATAAACTACACACACACAATATAGTTCACACAAAAATTAAAATTTAAGCAATGAAATTGTATCACCTCAGACGTAATGGAATAAAAATAATGCCATACCCATACTCGCCGTCTTACTTAGCTTTACCAAAATTCGACGCCACATTCCATCCATGTCATGTGAGATGAAATGGCACATGGCAACTCACTTGCCATTTATGGATCCAGTTGTCTGAAAACCTGAAATTGTAAGCTGACAGCCCACAGTGAGTTCTTTATCCCAACTTCTGATGTGGGAGATGGTTTTAATTAAACACGCAAATAGACATAAATAAGTATATTTACGCAAATAAATATCAGTGATGACAGTCAATACTATATAGCAATGTTTATTTCAGCATTTCGTAAACTAGGTATCTAATAGCAACATTAGCATGACGGCATTACAATAGCATAATAATAATATCCTTAATTATTAACAATGTAGTTTACAGTGTAAACGAAAAATAGAAATAACATAGTCACCTGACAGTTCAGAGCTCCGTGTGGAGCCCGCGATCGGACAACTTCTGAGCCGTCTGTGGCGCTCCGAGCGTTTATAAAGGCTTGCTCGTCAATGGCGGGGAGTTGTATCCGTTTGTACCGGAAGCAGTACTATTTCCGTTAATACTTTAACTGATTTTTGTAACCGGAAATCAATGTTTGAAATCCAAATAAAATATATGCAGCGTTAAAAAAATAAATTCGAACACAAAATTATTTTATCTCCCACAAATAAATAAAAAAAAAAAATCGAAAAAATTAACCAAAATCGTGAGTACCCGTTTGCATTTAAAATGGTACTCCTCTTTCCTTTAACTACCAGTTTACCAACCTCTTTCTGAGTCGGAAGCGAAACGACTGTGACCCAAGAGAATAATCATGCTTTCATTCGCATACATCTGTTTATGTTCTAGCTGACCACCAATGCCTATGTCACTAATATCACGGGCATCACTGCCTTTCGAAGTCAACTTACCATCGGGCTCAGACCAATAAACTATAGACGGAGCGCCAGGAACAGAAGAGTGAAGTTAGCAAAAAGTAAGCCTAGCCTTGCATGTCACGGTGGCACTCACACCAATATGAAGTTTTGTGTTCTAAATAATAAAAAATTAATGAAGCTTTGAGTTCCAAAAACACACGTGACATGACTATAAGGTACGTTATCTATTCTGTAGCATTTAATCGCCGCTAAGTGGTCGCTACAGACATTTTAATGTGTTAATAATGGAGCCATTACAGTGATAACGCTACCTCGTATAACCCCAATTAGTGCTCCTATTTTTGTATTTTACTACCTGTATCTGCTGCTTTGTTCACGTGGTAGATTTTCCCGCGTAAATCCCGATGCTGGGGAAATGTCGGGATAAAAAGTAGCCAAAATATAATATCTCGGAGACACTAGTCAGGATGGTGGTATAATGCTCCGATTATCAGGTTGTAAGGTGAAAAATAAAACACAGTGGGCGTTCAATATTCTTGTTAATGATTTAAATTAGGTTTACACAGTTTAACTTAATTTGATTAAAGCTTTTAGGTTATGTTAAAACGTGGTACGACTGAAATACACTTAGAGAAACGTTATGCCGTCGGGCATAGGTACAACGCAGTATCGGATTTTATTACAAAGTACACTAGTTAACTTAATGCGACCGTTCTGCTCGACGTCTGCCCGAGAAGTCCCCGCTCTTCGTAGCCGACACCACAGGTGCCCTCTGTTGGGTTCCCCCTCCGATATCCCATCGAGACACGTTTACAATTCGTATAGTGTTGCCATTTAAATTACAGTTCCGGATTTACGTTTTATTCAAAGTTTAATGATTTATTTAGTTTGATTTTAATCTAATTTTATTTCCGTCTCCGACACGGCCATTCTGACTAGCACACGTCCTCGTGTGATGCCTTTTACTTTAGGTTACAACAAAGCTCTAATTTTATTTTATTCAGCAAAAGCTACTAATTTTAAACGAGACTACAAATTTAATTTGAGCAACAAGTTTTTAGATTACTTAAAATTTCTTTGATTGAACGCCAAGTTTTTGTTTTAAGTTTTTGCATTTATTTTTAGCCCTAACTACCTACACTCCCGCCCCGCCGTTTCCGGTGTCGCTATGGAGAAGAAGACGGCTAAACAAACTCCATAACATGACACTTGTTTAGAGCAAAATTATCAAATTTATTATTAACGCGGGTTTGTTTTTAACGTTTAACGCAATACGTCGTCGTACAATCGTCGTAAAACTGGATGACTCGATCGGCTGTGGTGTCGGAATTTACCTGTAACAATAAACACAAACGAAAGTATCTCTTAAAGCTCGGCCCTTCCTGACGTAAGTGGGCAGGGAATAAAAACAACTATCAAATCATTAGAAATTTTGAAAATCATAACAGATTATTTCTCTCAAAGGCCAAAGCTGACATGTCGATCAACACCCATACTCATTCAAATAATAGGAAACTCATTGAAATATTGCAGTGCTCGTACCCTGACCTCCATCCGGTCCTGATCATCACACTTATAACCTCCATCCAGTCACCTCCGCATGTAACCTCCATCCGGTTACAAACACTACACCACCCAGATGATCATTTCGAGCTTTTATCAAAAATAATCTTAAAAAGGTTTGTTCAACATGTCGCTTTATTTAGCCTATCACATTACAGATTAATCCAAAACAACTTTACATTTCTCATAAAAGTTACTTTTCTCAAAAGTTATCATCTCTCAAACAAGTTGACTCATCGAACGGTACTCAAGTACAATCAGTTCTTCTGTCCAGAAATAACATTCAAATCGTATACCTACATAGCTAAGGACTATACATTTTTCAAAGTAACAAAACCGTTCAAGTACAATTTCAAAAGTTCCGTTCGATAAGTTGACCGAAAACTAAACCTCTCAAAAATAGACTTTTACCAAGTGAACTACGTCTCGAAAAGAAAAGTTAATTTACTACTTCTTTAAGCTATTACAAAACAAGTATGAACGATACAGATCACCTGTTGCGCTGCGTCCGATCTGCGGCTGCCAGTTGCCAGAGCTTCCTCCTTTAATGTCACACGAATGAACTCCAGGAAGCCCACGAGTGTACGCACGCAGCCGTCGATTCAGCTCCAGACAACACATGTGTAACCTGCGTGTGCTGCTGCCTGTGCATCCTCGAAAACTTATCTGAAAACAGATCGATGCACATTGCATCGCCACATGTGAGATTACTTCAAAACTCATTGGTTTCACAAGGTAAACCAAAACCAATCGAAGTGTGCTGCACTTGATACTAAAATAATTGGGGAACTGAATGTATCCAACTGCTACTTTAGTTAAAAATTTCACTAAACTTCCACAAACTACTATTGATTTTTTTTTTCAGCAAATAGAAAATGATGAAAGATTTTAATTGTTATCTTTTGTCACTGTTCATTAATTGCAAGACACAACAAAAGGTCATATTTTCACAAGGAACGAAAATAAAATGGAAGTTATAAAACTCCAACACACCAGATGTAACCAAATAAAACTTTGTCATACCAAAAACGCCGTTTCACTTTTACCTCGTCTAGCCGTTACTATATCTAGGTAATGTCACCCTTGGTTGCAGACAGGAACCAGAAAAGGTCTTGGTCTCCAGTTCCTTATAACCTAGAAACGCTTCCCAAACGCATCATAAATCCGACGTAAACACTTACGCCGACTTTATTTATTTCGAAAATATAGTGACTAAAGCGGTTAAGAATCCAACTAATTCGTCTGTAATAACTCTAACGACAATGTTTTGGATTATTAGATAACGCTTACACAATATTTAAAATTAACAATGAACTACGCGGGTATTTAGAATATCGAAATTATTTTGTCACATAGTAAATAAAACCTCTGAGAATTGTATTGTGTTTCACTTTTAAAACAACGCGAACCAATGAGCAACTAATTCGATCGACGTCACCAATGAAAAACCAAACCGTTCACTTTTTAAAAACTAGCTTACGCTTTTATTGTTATTATTGTTGTAGGCTTTTATTATCGTTGTAGGTACTCGATAAATGGAATAAATACTTCGTCAAGTTGAGCACAAATAAAGCAAACCATTTTGTGTGTGTTTCTTTTCCAATTAATCCTTTTCAGCGATAAGCGGCGCACCAAATAACCAAAAACCAAAATAACTATCACGAACATTACACGTTTGATAAAAGTCACTGCACTGTACGTCATATCTCGTTATCAATTAAAAATTGTACCAACACGGAATGCATAATAAAATACCCGACTTTAAAACGTTTGTTTTTCTTTTTCGACCAGACTACAAAATCTAATCTATGTACCCCCTTTATCTTTAACAATTTTATGAACGTAGATTAATTATTATTGTAACCAAATCACAAATGGATTGCAAAACAACATTGATAACAAAATCGCCACTAATTCATTACACGTAAATTCTACAGCCGTGAGCCAAGTACCATCGTCGTTATCATAACCAAAACTGTACGCATACTCTACCAAAATAACAAGTTACACTTGAGTTTATTGAAACTGAAATTTCCGAGTACGAATGACCTCTATCGCCACGGCTCTCCCGCCGAACAGTACGCATATCCATCTCGTGGATAGCACGTGTACAGCACTCCTGTACGATACGGTCTAAATAGACCACGACCTCGGCCAGAGTTAAACGCACACCGCGCACCCACGGACTACTCGAGTTTCCTCGAGAGACACCGATTTCTACCGGGCTACGACTACGAAATAACTACTGGTACGGTCGAACTCACTACGGCCGATAGAGTCATTCACGGGTCGCACGGATTTTCCGTGGTCTAACCTGGACCCGACCAACCGAACTCAGAATTCACGGGTCGCACGGATTTTCCGTGGTCTAACCTGGACCCGACCAACCGAACTCAAGATTCATCACCATTACTCGACTCAAATTCACTTTTTATATCACAACACTTCAAATGGTACTTAGCCCTTGGGCATTCTAACAAACTAACCACAAATCTACCCACATTAAACTTCAACAAAATGATCGCATGATAAAAGTGTGTTCCGATGTTGTACTTGGTTAAATTACACTAAAATCCAAGGGTGTAACTTTCCCTTCATAATAAAAACAGAGGTCATAATAAAAACGATTTCTTTTGTTTTTCAGCGATTAAACATCAAAATAAGATTACAATGAGGAGCGATTTGTTTTAATTACGGAGCTGCCTTAAATGATTTTATTGCCGGAAATCGATGTCTTTATTTTCACTCACGATTATCAAACAAACTACACACACAATATAGTTTACACAAAAATTAAAATTTAAGCAATGAAATTGTATCACCTCAGACGTAATGGAATAAAAATAATGCCATACCCAAACTCGCGGTCTTACTTCAAAGCTTTACCAAAGTTCGACGCCACATTCCATCTACGCCATGTGAGATGTAATGGCACATGGCAACTCACTTGCCATTTATGGATCCAGTTATCACCTGAAAATCGCAACCTGAAAATCTGAAAACTTGAAAACCCACAGTGAGTTCTTTATCCCAACTTCTGATCTCGGAGACACTAGTCAGGATGGTGGTATAATGCTCCGATTATCAGGTTGTAAGGTGAAAAATAAAACACAGTGGGCGTTCAATATTCTTGTTAATGATTTAAATTAGGTTTACACAGTTTAACTTAATTTGATTAAAGCTTTTAGGTTATGTTAAAACGTGGTACGACTGAAATACACTTAGAGAAACGTTATGCCGTCGGGCATAGGTACAACGCAGTATCGGATTTTATTACAAAGTACACTAGTTAACTTAATGCGACCGTTCTGCTCGACGTCTGCCCGAGAAGTCCCCGCTCTTCGTAGCCGACACCACAGGTGCCCTCTGTTGGGTTCCCCCTCCGATATCCCATCGAGACACGTTTACAATTCGTATAGTGTTGCCATTTAAATTACAGTTCCGGATTTACGTTTTATTCAAAGTTTAATGATTTATTTAGTTTGATTTTAATCTAATTTTATTTCCGTCTCCGACAAATATATTATGTACTCTCTTCCTGTGAAATTCCCATTAAGTCAGCCAGTTCATAGATTAGCCCGGGCAAAAAGATGCACAATTTTTTTTAAGTTAGTTTATTAAGTTTCGTGTCAATACCGATCTGATTCACCTGAGAAAACACAATTATTTTGAAAGCGCAGACAGACACTTCAGTTTTATTTAGAACTAATAGGTAGAGGTATTAATAACCAGCAACCCTACTACCTCCCTAAGTACTACCACAGAGGTATACTTAACCCTAAAGTTCCCAAACACTAATGAAGTCAATATAGCTACATCTTGTTTTTTTTTTGTGAGAACAAAGAAGAAACAAAAGGGTAACTGTACCTATTTTGCAAAATTTTAAAGCGTTATCGCCGACTGTCTCTCATAATAAAATTTGACAATGGACATATACTTTTTGTTGTTATAGATATTCTATCCCTATTGAAAACCAAGCTCCTGATAATTGCTCCTTCCGTTCTGACTGTAGCAACACTACACGCATACAATGCTAATGTTAGCCAATTTAACAGGTACGTGTCCCGGAAGTGTCGAGTTGTGGACGGTGGACCGATGAGATAATGCGATTAGCAACTTGTGGAGCTGTGGAGTTGTGGCAATCTGTGGTCCGATACGTCTCCGCGTATGTGTGGGACGCTCTATTAGGGGTGTCACTTGAAACTTTTTTTCTTTTTTATGCCCATGTTATGACAGGTAGGGGCAGGAAGGAAGTAGCTGTTACTCTTGATGCCTGGATGGATAGTCGCCTCTAAAAGTGTACCCGTTATTATCATCATTGAATGGCCTCATCGATACTGGTTTTGGTGATCGAAGACTGGCTTACTTGGCACAGGTCTATAGTTACTTAGGAAGCGTAAAAGTATCCCATAAATGATTTCGTCGCAGTTGCGTAGATCACTTAGGATCTATGCAAGCTAAGGCTATGAACGCATGTTTTCGTTGCCTTAATTCCCATAATCAAGTAGTTTCTAAGTATAGCCGAGCCACGGCAGTTCCTAGTAGTAACATAATAATGTACCTAAATCTCCATTGAGTAAATAAGTGTTAACACTGGATCTAAGATGTTTGTGGAAGGCAGCGGTAAAGACGTGATAAAAAGTAATGACTGCGTAATCTCCAACGGACCAATGGCGAAACGCACGTTTGTTATTGCTCAACCTACATTATCGAAGCGCAACACCGAGTAGTGACGGAGTTCTACTGCACAGTTATAACCTTGAACAATATTGTTGTATTCATGTGTATTCCTTGGTGTTATATATTATAAAGTTTAAAAAATAAGTTTTAAGTTCAAAAAATTACTTGATATCTAATATTTTTTTTATTGGATATTAACAAAATAACGGGTGAATCGAAATAAAAATTTCCAAACGATCAAGTTTTGAAAAATGTAGGCAGAGATATTGAAGCCATGTATCTCAAGGAAAAAGAACGACATGCCGGCTGCCCCATTATAAAAATATAATTGTACATTTCAAATTAAAAAAGAATCCCCGACTAAGAAAATTCTCTAATGAGCTGATGATCTTCAAACTCAACCGCATTCAAATCGATTCAGTCATCTAGTAGCTACGGTGCCACAGACAGACAGGTGAAATTAATAACACCCTTCTTTTTACGTCGGGGGTTAAAAATGTAAAACCAATGAAACCACACACAAAAAAAGAAAATATTTAAATTTATAGTAAAAACATATACAAAATAATTATATTGAAATTTCGAGTACCTACTTCTATTGACAACCCTACAATATGTCCACAGAGTAACTAACCATAATTAAGAGCGAGCACTGCAAAAATTACCGGGAATTAAATAATTGTACCAAATGGGCCATCGCTGTACCAAATAGGAGATTGACCCTGAAAGTTAACCTTTTTAACTGTTTATAGTCTGTAACGGCCGGCGCCAGTTAACAGTACATAATTGTAAGATTCTTGGGACTTCAGGACTTATAAATGGGCATCCAATGGGCATCTTACAATTAAAAGTCTAAACAATGCGTGGCATTTGAGAAATATACAATTAAGAGCTTAATTACTTAACTTTGAAATTACCTTAAGTAGTAATAAGTGTTGTTATAACTGTAAGTAGGAAAAAGCTCCTTGGAAGTTTCTTGCCGCTTCTTCTTTTGAGACCACTCACGGGATTTGCTTTAGCGATGGCGTAGTTTGAAAAGTTTTTGTAAAAACCAAGTTCGGTTATAATTTACATAGATATATTTTGTTAGTTGTCGAGATAGTTGTTGTCGTGTCGTACCTATTTGACCCAAAAAAAATCATTGCGATTTAAGTATACCGATTTTACGTTTCCCTTGGGACATTTTAACGGTATTTTATTTTTCCAATTGACACTTAGGCGGAGTCGCGATGAAAAACCATTAATAGTGGCGTTTTCCCCTGAAAGAAAACGCTTATTAAAATACTTACCTAATTCGAAGCTTATGGTTGGAGATAGGCATATCCGTTTCCCGTAGATTCGATCAATTTTAGTACTCTTTTTACCTGAAAATCTATGTTTCCGGTATCGTGTTTCCGGTTCCTCACCGCAGATGGCGCCCGAGGTCATAAATTTCCGATCAAGCGCCATTTTTCCTCATTGGGTTCTTCATTCACCAGGCAGATTTGCAAAGTAAGCTTCGAATTAGGTAAGTATTTTAATAAGCGTTTTCTTTCAGGGGAAAACGCCACTATTAAAAGTACTTGACCGTAATTCGAAGCTTATGGTTGAGATTTGTCTGTTATCGCCTGGTGAGGATCTGGAAATACTAAGTTATAATCATAATAAAAACGCCAATGTGACAATATGAAAAGAATTTATTAAAATATTCTTATCGAACTAAGTGAAATTAGGTTTTTTAAAAAGAGAATTTACACGAATCAACCTTAATTTATTTAACAAGTAAATAATTACGTAAATAAATACACTTCTAAACAAAATTTATAAACGAATTCGACCGCCACTTCCGAACGCCGCGCGCAGAATGAAAACGAGGCTCACTTCGGCACTCGCTTTTATAATGCCGAACTAGGTCCTGGTGTGGGGGAACCTGGACTCGGTAATACGGCCGTTCCTGAAGGCGGGACGACCTCGTCCGCTCCATCATCCAGTAGTGGCATGTCTCTCCCGGCTGCACCAGAATTTGTTTCTTCCTCTATAATTTGAGAAAACATATTTCAGGTGACTAATATCACTCACATAAAGGACTTTAAGCCTCTTTAGTTTGTAAAAAAAATAATAATAAAAAATTTGAAATTCCAACCACAGATGTAAGCGTGCACTCAAACATCAGTAGCAAGAACCCAAGGAAAGCGAATTAAATAAAAAGAAAATGCAAAGTTAGTAAATCAAAATGTAACTTGGTAACTCATTGTAAACACTTAGGTCTACCTGGGGGAAGTAAAATGATAAAATTTAAGTTATTGCCGTACAAGTATCTCAAAATGCGCAATTTAAGACACAAGTACGACACCTTTATAGTGGCTAGCCCGTTAATAGAACGTCTAGCAAAGTAGCACACCTTTGTCAATAATATTCGACGATACAGATGACAAATATTACTGACAAAACACAGTACTACACAGTATGGGAAGAAAAACAAAAACCCTGCCGGGTCCGCCTCAACCATACTGTTATATGGGAAGAAAAAGCCTTGCAGTATCCGCCTCAACCATGTTAACAAATGGGAAGAACAAAAATACTGCAATGCCTACCTCAACCATAATAATAAATGGGAAGTATAACACATAGGTGCCAACCTCGACCGTCACGTACCAGTCTCAAAGAAGGCCTTGCACGCGTCCGGGGTCCACTCGCCACGCCATAGCACCATGTGTTGTGCCGCTACCTGAGTCTTTTTGCCGTATGAACCGGCAAGGAGCTCCAGCTCGTAGCGCTGATGTGGAAGCTGGCGCAGAACCTTGTAAGGCCCACGCATTCCCGAGTCGAGCTTCCCCGTTGACTGTGCCGTCTTGTTGACGAACACGCAGTCGCCGACGGCAAACGTCGCGGGCTGCCGCGAGCGTTCGTTGACACGCTCGTCTTGACGTCGTTGGTTGGATGCCAGTAGTTCAGATGCTCTCTGTCGACTGAGGGTTAGTAAAGCTTCACGGTTGGGGTTAGCGTCATCTAGGGCGACATCGCGCACCAGTGATCTGATGACGGGCGTAGCTGCTTCTATACCAACAAGCAGCTGCAGCGGGGACGTCTGCGTGGTTGCTTGTCTGGTGATATTCAAGGTTAGTTGCGCTTTCCACAGCACATCTGACCATTGGGAGCCCTTGTTTCCGACCTCAACACGTAGCAGATTGAGGACAGTTCTGCAATAGCGTTCAGCTTGACCGTTCTCGCGATGCATTCCCGGTGTTATATAATGTATCGAACAACCTAACTCATTAACACAATTTTTAAATGTAATGCTCTCAAACATTCTTGCACGATCACAGACAATAACGTCTGGAGTGCCAAATAACGAAACAACATTTGTAAATACCCGCTTCAATTCGTCAGAATCTTGTCGATACATTGGATATAGCAAACAGTATTTAGAGAACGCGTCTACTACAATCTGAACATATTTGTACCCATTAGACTCCGGAAGGGGGCCTAATACATCGGTATGAATAACTACAAATGGATTTCCGGGCTTAGTCCAGGATTCAATTGGTTGAGAGGGAGCTGACGGTACCTTTTTGTATGACAAGCAGACTATACAATGACCGATATATTTCCTAATGAATTGGCGTAAGCCCGGAAACCAAAAGTTTCTTAATATTAAGTCGGTGGTCCTATCAATGCCAATGTGGCCATGCTCGTCATGATACAACCTCAACAAACTAAGTCTGTGACCTTTAGGTACAAAACATAACAAGCGCGTGTCAGAACCGGTAGGGGTGTACTTATAATACAACAGGTCGTTTTTTATTACATATCTGCTAGTATCAAGTAAACCGTCTCCTAACTTACTCATTAAATCTTGTGTCTCTTCGTCCGCAGTTTGAGCGACCTTTGCCCAGTTGTTTGGGTTGCGAATGTGTGAGACCGTGACAGGTGGATGCCGGCTCAAGTAATCCGCATGTTGCATGAGAACACCTTTTCTATACTCAAGTGTAAATTGAAAGTCTTGAAGGTAAACCCACCAGCGCGCGACTCGAGGCACCAAGTCCTTCTTTCTTTCTGTGAGCTTAAGTGAGTTACAGTCGGTAACGATTTTGAAATTAATGCCAATTAGATAATGACGAAAATGTTGTAGAGCTCGAACTACCGCTAAAGTCTCTAGCTCATAACTGTGGTACCTCGACTCCGCGCCCTGAGTGGACTTACTAAAGTAACCTACGACTCTCTTTCTCTTACCGGCATGCTCCTGAAGCAGAATTGCACCAACCCCGACGGCGCTGGCATCAGTATGCAGCTCTGTAGGCAACTCTGGGTCAAATATCGCTAAAACTGGTTCGGTAGTCAGACAATGCAAAATATACTCGCGGGAAGCGTCCTGTTCCTGGCCCCACACAAATGGAATACCTTTTCTAAGGAGCTTGGCAATGCAGGCAGTTTTGGAAGAGTACCCAGCAATATATCGCCGAAAATACCCCGCCAAGCCCAGAAACTGGCGAACTTCCTTAACATTTGTTGGCTTCGGGGAATTAACCAATGCTTCAACCTTACCTGGGCTCGGTCGTACCTGACCTCGTCCAATCAGTCTACCCAAGTACTCGACTTCTGTAGCTAAAAAGGTGCATTTCTTTAAGTTAACTGAAAATCCGGCATCTGCTAGCACCCTCAGAACTTCGCGCAAGGTATCGAGCCCTTCATCAACCGTATTGGACGGGATCAGTACATCATCGATATACGTTAAGACTTTACCAGCGTCAATAAGAGGCTTCAACGTCTTAGTTATAACCCGTTGATAGACGATCGGCGCATTGGCAAGCCCGTACGGCATCTTCAGATATTCAAAGTGCCCGTCGGGCGTTACAAAAGCTGTCTTGCTGATGGAAGAGTCATCTTTTAATGGCAACTGGTGAAATCCAGTAGCCATGTCAAGACTGGTGAAGAATGTGTATTTGCCAAGCTTGTCAATGTGATCGTCTATCCGCGGCAAGGGAAACCTCTCCTTTATCGTGATGGAGTTAAGCGCACGGTAATCGACGCACATTCGATCACTACCATCCTTCTTCTTGACCAGAATGATAGGGCTCGCATATTCTGAGTGTGATTCGCGTATAATGCCTTTGGCAAGCAGATCATTAATAATGTTACGGACCCTATTTTTCTCGTCAACTGAAAGTCTGTAAGGTCGCTGATTAATAGGGGTATCGGATTTTAATTTAATTTCCATACTTCCTGTATTTACTGTAGAAGTTGCAGTACCACTGATAAATAAGTTTGAAAATTCTTTAATGAGACATAGTAGTCGCTCTTTCTCTTTACCCATCAAAGGTGTTTTGATATCGTGAACCTCTACAGTAGATACGTGCTCCACCCATGGAACGTCTGACCTGATCAGTCGCTGCTCACCATTTTTCCTGATATAGGTTATACCTTTACGGTTCAACACATCTGTACCAATTAAAATAGGGGCACTTATACATTCCGCTGGAACTACATATAGATCTACTTCCAATGAGATCTCCGGTAACTCGATTACTGTTGTTACGAAAGAAGTAGACCGAACCTCTTGACTGCCTATACCTCGCATTACTCTATAGCACGGTACCTTATTTAATTTAAAATGTTTGAGAACTGATTCGGAAATTAATGAAATATCAGAGCCGCTATCTACCAGAATATCTACTGCTACTTTTTGAACTACTGCCGGTATTACGTTTGTTCGTTTGGGTTCGAGTCTGAGCAAAAATTTACTTCCGCGGCTTTGCCAGAAACGTCCGATCGTTGTTTTTGGAAACAGGTCTCTACTGTGTGTCCGGTACGTTTGCAAAAAGAGCATTGCTTCACGGATCCAGGCCGGCTAGTGGTGGAGGACTCAAGCTTAGGTGTAGCAGGAGTCAGTTGATGCGGTGACGATTTATTAAATGTTTTTCGATTGCATTGATGTTTAAGATGCCCAGCCCTACCACAGATACGGCATCTGATATGGCCTTTGTGCTTTACGTTAAACTCGCGTTTTTGCAACATGTGTGAGTTTACGTTGTTGGGGGAACGAACAGCATTGTTGGAGTTAGAGACAGCCTGAGGTTTAATAAAAGGAGATAAAAATTCTACTAATTGTTTTGACGATGGCTTGGCGTTGGTTGTTGCAGCCCTAGTATGAGGATCGGTAATGCCGCGGACAACAATAGCAACTTTTAAATCCTCTGACAAACCAGTAACGATGTTCAGACGCAAAAGCGACTTACGGGCATATTCTGCATATGTCGTGAAACTATCCGAATTTGTACTCATCACGTCGTACAATATTGCAGCCACATCGATACTACGTGGACATAACGATCGGAATTCAGCTTTAAAATTGGTCCAAGATCGGTCGCACGTCACCCACTCGTTTAGCCACGACTTAGCATCCCCACGTAAGCTACCGCCTATGCGTCCGAGGCACTCCCGATCATCCCAACCATTTATTTCTTTGGCACGATCAACTTCCGCGATCCATACGTCAAAATCATGCACACTAGGGTCAAAAGAAGAAATATAATAATTTTGAGACCTTACTTTGGACAACGCCATCAATGCTCCAACAATCCTGTCCGTTGAATCCTCCAGTTGGCCAGTGGAAACACCCTCGTCCGACAAATTGCTTGTCGCAGCCCCTGCAATCGCACTCGTGTCTGTGCTACCCGCTTCCTCGGTGGCAAGGGGTGCAGACGGTGGCAAGGGCAACTGCACGCGGCGTTCGGTGCCGGAAGTGGCGAAACGTGTACCGCTATGAGGCTGTGGTCCCGGTAAATTAGTTTCTATAGCCGTTAACCTCGCGAGAATGTGATCCAATGTACGGTCACGTGAGTTGTGTCGAGAACCACTACGTCGTTGCTGAGGCGTCCTGCTTTTTCTGCTACCAGAACGGTCACGAGTGTCACGACGCCTAGCTAATGAACGCTTATCCAAACGACGTTCTCGTGACTTTGATCGGTCACCACGACTACCCGCCGACCGCCGACCTAAACGACTCCTAGAACGTTCTCGCGAATTCGAACGGTCGCATCGGCGTACATGAGAACGATCACGACTGGTCGTTCTCCGTCTACGTCCCGTCATTGTTGATAACAAATAGCAAAACAACGCACAGTTAACCTTACTTCTATAATCTGCCCGCAAATGAAAAATAAAACGCCTAAAGACTTATCCGTTTTACTTAAAGTAATCAAAGAAACGAAAAATTAACACGTAGTTTGTCGGATAGCAAAACACAAAAGGAAACACGCGGTAGTATCCCACCTTCTGATCTTATCGAACTAAGTGAAATTAGGTTTTTTAAAAAGAGAATTTACACGAATCAACCTTAATTTATTTAACAAGTAAATAATTACGTAAATAAATACACTTCTAAACAAAATTTATAAACGAATTCGACCGCCACTTCCGAACGCCGCGCGCAGAATGAAAACGAGGCTCACTTCGGCACTCGCTTTTATAATGCCGAACTAGGTCCTGGTGTGGGGGAACCTGGACTCGGTAATAATATATTATGATTCAACACAATTATATCCAAAAACAATGATTTAAGAAATATGATATTTTAATTGTAATTAGTTATTTGTCTTATAATTAGTCATAAATTATTAACAATTGTTACAAATAACGGGTCTAGCGGTGGCGCTGGCGTGACGTCACATCGGGTGACTGGTGGCGTGAGCGGCGGAGTGGAGGAGCAGTACCTGCACTACCTGGGGTGCGGCCGGAGCAGAGCGGGGGCATTCTCGTGTTGGCATTCGGACGTGGCGGTCGTACTATTTAGAGTGGTTCAATATAATGATAACGTTGTAATGTAATTTCTCTGATTAAAATATTCGATGTAGTTATCGTTATTTTTCTTTTTAAAAATCAACTCGACTCCTGATATATAAGATCAGAAGTTGGATTCGAACGCAAAGCCTGGCTCTTGCTGACTAAATTATTTTCCACGTAAATGAAAACCCGTTATTTTAAATTTTTGGTGAGGTGTTGTGTTATGTTTCAACAAACCGTGAGTACATTTTCTTGAATAATGACAAAACGACCTTCGCGGTCTGATCAAGGACAAACTGAACACTATAAAATCTGCTTCGGACCGTCACGTCCAACTCGTGTATGCCACACTACTGTTGCGAGTTACAGACTTGACACTTAGCCGGTTAAGCACGTTTGTTTCCAATAAATTGTCACCACATTAACGTCATCAAAGCCGCTATGGTAATTACGAACAGTGAATTAATAGAAAACGACGAGATCGTTCTCCGGATGGTGCATTGCGGAGCACAATGGAGGCGATCTTGTCTTGACTTTCAGAGCTCGAGGAGCGGTCTGTGGCGCGGTCTACGTGCACACTTCGCAGCCCACACGGGACGTCTCGCGGTCCTCACCGGGCGCTAGAGCGGCGGGCACCTCGCAGTCCACATCGGACGTCGTGCAGCCTACACCGGGCCCTGCCATCACCACCGCCCTGTCTGCGCCAAGCGTCGCCATACGCCTTTGTCGGCGTCGCCCAGGTGACGCCCGGCGTGCTGGCACCGACAGCCCCGCCGTCATCGAGGCTTATAGCTTCCGTAGGCCTGAGCCCCTGGCTCATGGCTTCTGTTAGGCCTGAACCTTCGGTTTATGGCTTCCGTAGGCCTGAGCCCCTGGCTCATGGCTTCTGTTAGGCCTGAACCTTCGGTTTATGGCTTCCGTAGGCCTGAGCCCCTGGCTCATGGCTTCTGTTAGGCCTGAACCTTCGGTTTATGGCTTCCGTAGGCCTGAGCCCCTGGCTCATGGCTTCTGTTAGGCCTGAACCTTCGGTTTATGGCTTCCGTAGGCCTGAGCCCCTGGCTCATGGCTTCTGTTAGGCCTGAACCTTCGGTTTATGGCTTCCGTAGGCCTGAGCCCCTGGCTCATGGCTTCTGTTAGGCCTGAACCTTCGGTTTATGGCTTCCGTAGGCCTGAGCCCCTGGCTCATGGCTTCTGTTAGGCCTGAACCTTCGGTTTATGGCTTCCGTAGGCCTGAGCCCCTGGCTCATGGCTTCTGTTAGGCCTGAACCTTCGGTTTATGGCTTCCGTAGGCCTGAGCCCCTGGCTCATGGCTTCCGTAGGCCTGAGCCCCTGGCTCATGGCTTCCGTAGGCCTGAGCCCCTGGCTCATGGCTTCTGTGCGGCCCGAGCTTTTAGCTTGTGGTCTCTGTTTCAGCTAAGTAATTTATGTTTGCGTCTGTAAGTAACGTCATACATTGGTAAACTGGTACATACCATGTACCAAATGCACTGTATAAAGGGTTTCGTAATGTTGCCTTTATAGAGTTCACATTCTCTATAATGGTGCGAGTGAGAGTCCGGAATCTTATCAATCGCATTTCATTTTTGATGATAAATCCATTTTACAATAAACAACTAGTCTCATTATTTTGAAGTTTTATAATCGTTGCTAAAGGACGCTTAAGTGCACGCTTGCGCTGGTAGCAATGATATTAAATTCATAGCTTGCCTTAATACCTTTTGACATTACTCATATTTGTGTCTCATGTGGATTACAGAGAACGAGCACAGCGATGATCAGGATGGGCGAGACGGACAGGAGCATGAGACGTTCGAGGACGAACTCGTGTCAGGAACGGCCGTCTCACAAGAACCCCTCTCTCCTCTACCATACGCCTTTGTCGGCGTCGCCCAGGTGACGCCCGGCGTGCTGGCACCGGCAGCCCCGCCGTCATCGACACGGTCTGCACCCGCTGCTGTCGCGGCGTATCGTGCGCCGCTACCGCGCTGCGGCGACGGTCGTCGCCAGCGCGTCATCCATCGCCTGTCGCTGCTGTGCCGCATCAACAGTCGAGCGACTCACGCATTCTACAAATCGCATCGTGGACGCGATTTACTCAATTGGAAATTTGGTGAGATCTAACCCACATTAATACATTTCAAATCTTGATCCTAACGTGCATAATTTTGATATTTAGTGCGCGAAGGTTAATCAAGGTCACGAGCTTAATCTATGTGATCATGGTGAGTGCCTATAACGTGTTGCCCTTTTGCCTTTGGGGCGATGTCTGTATATGGTTGGATGGTTTGTCTCCAGTGTTCGCACATGAACCATTTTTAGGTTATTATTTCGATTAGTCTGCCTACAGAATAATGATTTCGCTAAATGATTTTTGACCATGTGAAAACAGGCTCTCTTTGCTTCGTACTCTGAATACGTGCGTAATATTATGTGCGTAAGTCAGTTTCGTGTAATATTGTGAAAAGTTTATTTGATGATCTAAAACACTCCACTGCCATTCAAAGTATTAGACGAATTAGTAACATTTTACCCGCTTTATTCTCAAGCTCCTACTATTACAAATTTGAAATAACTAAAGTAGACGTAAGTTCACACGTAAAGTGCGGATTTATGTTGCGTTTAGAAAGCGATTCTAGGTTATAAGGAGTTGGAGACCAGGACCTTGTCTGGTACCCCTATGAAACCAAAGCTGACATCTGGTTGTGGTTACTTGTAAGGAGGTAAAAATAAAATACGCGGTATTGGTATGACATAGGTACTTTTATTTTATAATTTTATTACAACTGGTGTGTTGGAGTTTCATGACTTCAATTTCATTTCGTTCCATGGGAAAACATGACCTTTTGTGTGCCTTGTAAACAGTGATCAAACACAACAAATGAGACATCGCAAGTCACAAAATTAATCTACTTACGTTCACAAAAATTGTTAAAGTTAATGGGGTAGATTAGATATAGTTGCGCGAAAAAAAAAAAAAAAAAAAAACAGTTGCTGCTTTGCTTTGCTTTGTGTTGGTTCATTTTCAAATGATAACGTGATACTGTCTACAGTGCGGTGAATTTAACCTCACTTGAAGTGCTCATTCTTGACATTAAAGTTCCGGAAAAAATATTGCATTCAACTTGTTAGCGACAATGAAAACCATTAATTAAAAAAAAAACAAAACATGTTTTTGCGAAACTTGACGAAGTATTTCATTTATAACGAGCACAATTAGCTTACGCAGTCAAAAAATGTTTACAGACAGGTTACTAATTAACTTTAATTTACAAGTGCGAGTTATTCAATTAGGTTTTTATTTACCTTGATGCTAATACGTTTTGGTTTATCTTATGTATCGCGATGCAATGCACTTTGTACTCTGTGTTCCAGTTAAGTTTTTGAAGACATGCGGGGTCATTGGCGGAATGGCATTACTCTGCATCGATGGCATGTAAGCTATGCTGCCTAAATGAAGAGCGAGGACAGTTCTGCCGCCGAGTGTTGCGCGGAACCACATCGTAGCCCGCGTGCGCGAGTTCACTGCTGGAAAGCGCTGGCGAGTGACACTTTGATGAGCACTCCTCCTTGGGTATGACGCAGTATCACTGGTGACCTGTATTGTTCATTTTATTTTCTTGTAGCTTTTGTGAACAATAAAATTGTTCTCATTCTTGAGACATTGCCTACTTGCAAATTAGCATTGCTTTATATCAAGTGACAATTATCTGCTTTAAAGTGCCTAAAAGAATATGAGTAGATGTATTGTGCGTTTTTGCCTTAAACGTACCATAGCATAGGTTTGAAAGGTAATGCGTCAGAAATAAGTTTTTGTGATATCACCTTTCAAAAATCGAGTTCAGTCATATCCTTCAGCCATAATAATGCCTTTTACATTTTAGCTGAGGATACTAGTCGATCTTAAATGAAATTGCTTAGTAATAAGTCTTGGTCAGGTACGGCCGAGTCCCAGGAAAGTACTACGCTTTCATTAAACCGATCGTAAGACAATTTTAAGGCCTAGTCAATTATTTAATGGTACATCCCTTGTTACGTAATTAAAACAGCTTGCATTGCAAGACTCGCCAAAGTAAGACAAGTCGAAAAGTATTGTCGTAGTATCCTTAATTATGATGCCCATCAAAGTAAATACAACCAGGGGTCCGATGTCATGTGGAAGGTGCAGCTTACTGTATACACAACTTAACTAAGCTACTGTTTAAAACTCTCCAATACAATTGCTCGTCGGTATAGACGCAATTTTCAGATCTCTTATATGAGATGTAACTTTGCAGATTGATGAAAGCTTCATAATCGATGGGAAGGCTGGACTCCTGGTATGCGGGGGCCTCATAAGGTCCTATGCGTGCTGCTACACCACCGCACCGCTACAGTCTGAAACTTCTCAGCGGTTCTTTGGGCAAGTGGATGCCAACCAAATGGTGCTGTGGTGCGGCGATTGAACGCCGGAGGCCTGTTCAGCGTTCTTCGCAAGTAGCGAGCTGAGACACTTCCATTCTGCTGATGCCTAATGATTTTGCAATGTGTTGTTAACCCTTCACAGTTGCTTTTGCAATGCGTTACCTCAAAGGTACGCAGTTGCCGCAATATATGGACGGGAGACGTCCTTCCATATAGTTGCCGTTTTTGCAATATGTGGGCAGGAGACGTCCTTTCACATAGTTGCTGCAATGTGTGACGTGGTTTTGTGAGTGGCCTCGTCATACAGTTGCCGTTTTTGCAATATGTGGGCAGGAGACGTCCTTCCACATAGTTGCGCAATGTGTGATGTGGTTCGTGAGTGCCATATCATGCAGTTGCCATTTTATTATTTATTTCATTCGAAAGTTTGGCGAATTTAAGAAGTCCGGAATTCTTTAATTCGTGATGCATTTTTTTTTAGATTATTATTTTCACCTTGTTTTTGAAATACATCTCTAATACAAGTATTGCATGTCTGAAATTATTTAGCTTTGTTTTATTTGTCAAATTAATTTCACGAGACCTTTGTTGGTTGTACTTGAGTGCACGCTTGTACTTCTAACAAAGTTACTTCGCCATATATTTTTTCCAATGTTGCTTACAATTATGTTGATCACAGTAATGGTCAATAATTAAACAAAATCTTATAATGTTAAACTGAAAACGTCGGAGACATTGTGCCGTCTTCATGCATGGTGAAAACTTCAATAGTCTGGCGCGCCTGCCTCACCTATGGTGTACCTTTTGCTTTTGAATTTACATGTGCGCTTGCCTCTTTGGCAGCTACCGGTGACGTGTGAAACCTCTAAATGGGTTCAATTATGAGATAACAATTTTCAAGCCTTGGTCGTGGTTATTTGAGCACAACTTTATGGCTATGACACGGAGCTGTTAATTGTTATCAAATTCAGGATTGCTGGATGAATAGCTATAGAGGAGTGTTTTTTTGCAGATGATGACGCTCGTGGCATCTCTTCACACTCCGCAGTTACGTCGAGTCGAGGACGCCTCGCTGTCAGGAGAGGCCGTGTTAGAAATAACGGGTCTAGCGGTGGCGCTGGCGTGACGTCACATCGGGTGACTGGTGGCGTGAGCGGCGGAGTGGAGGAGCAGTACCTGCACTACCTGGGGTGCGGCCGGAGCAGAGCGGGGGCATTCTCGTGTTGGCATTCGGACGTGGCGGTCGTACTATTTAGAGTGGTTCAATATAATGATAACGTTGTAATGTAATTTCTCTGATTAAAATATTCGATGTAGTTATCGTTATTTTTCTTTTTAAAAATCAACTCGACTCCTGATATATAAGACAATTTAATCAATAGGATTAAATAATTGTGCTACATTACTAGATTCGCTACTTCTCATTATTTCGCTTCTGTAAAAATTTCTGAAGGTATTAGCGGATCGCCAATTTCCGCGTTTTAGAATTTCATCAAGTGAGAAATTAAGCCAATTTTTAGAGGCCACCGCTGACCGCACACTGCCAGGGGTGCACTGAATATTAGCATCGTTGAATAAGTGTTTTATCCAACCCGCAATCACTGTTCTAGATGCAGGTTTTGCTGGTCCCCTTACCGTTGTAAATAATTTGTTAGTATTCGCGCTTTCGCGTCTATGTTTCAATAAGGTGATCATGGTTTCAATCCAAAATACCGGGTTAATGCGATCATTGTCCTTATTAACAGTCAATTTCCAGCCCGATTGCCTATAGTCATGAGTATCAGTTTTTGAACCAAAATCAGGCCAAAAAATTATGGAGGTCTCAGATCTAATACAATGTTCTGAATCTACCCTAAGCAGCGTTAAATCATGGATCCGTCGTCCTGAACACAAAAGCAAAAGAATAGCTGTATGTCGAGAAGTTTGATATATATTATTAGAATCTATTGAATAGGTCGATAAGAAATTTACTAGCTGGTCAACATCCCAAACAGGTGGTTTTGTATTTTTTGGATTTTTTAGGGCTATTGACTTTAATATATGCTTAACTAGAACATGAGAGCTTAACTGATCAGATATGTTTGTATTACAAAGTGTAGATACTACTGATTTATGTAACAGAATTGTATTATATGACAAACCATATGTTATATGCAAGTCTGCTAGAAACTGAGCTAAATGAGCACCCGTGGGATCTCTGAAATTTATCTGTTTTGATTTAGCCCATGCTAACCATCGATTCCATGCTGACCTATACGTTTTCCAGGTTGATTTACGCCAAGAATTTTTTAATAAGGACACTTGTTCGCTATTCCAACCCTTTATCTCCTCAGTCCACCCCCACATTTCCACACTTCTAGAGTCAGATCTTGAAGGTTGGGGGGTGGTAGACCTGTTGATGTGTCTACTAAGTTCATCTGCAGATTTGTCAAGACAAACGGAGCTGCAAGGGCTCGCGCTTTCAGGTCCGCCCGCCAGAATACTTTTTCCCACCGGGGACCTACCAATAGGAACACTCCTGATGCACTGTTCATGTGTGATAACACTTTGGGTATCAGGAATGGTGGGGGGAACACCCACGCTAGGGGAAAACTCCACTGGAAGCTGAACGCATCGTGAAGAAGCGCCTTGGAGTCCTTCACATCCAGAGTACACCACGTGAGCTCTCTCCGAAGCAAACAGATCTATTGTCGGAGTCCCCCATTTCCTGAAAACTACCTCTACACAACTCGGTAGTAGGTGCCACTCTGGGGGCAGGCGATTCCTGGACAGATGGTCGGCATGACTGTTGTATCTGCCCGGTAAGTATATAATGGATGGTGAAGGAAATCTGGTATTGATCTAACAGTGTTAATAATTGACGAGTCAGATCCATTAGCGCTACTGACCTCGTTCCTCCCTCCTTTCGGAGATGAGCTACCACTGTCCTGTTGTCGCACTGGATTAAGAGGGAGCTCTGACTCAATATCTGTGCATGCATTCGAACCACGTGCAGGATGGCAAGCATCTCTTTTTGGTTGCAATGCAAGTTTTTCTCCTGGAGTGACCATAAGCCGCTTATAGCAAGATTGTCTAGTTGGGCCCCCCAAGCAAGGTCTGATGCATCTGTCGCCAAGAAGTGAACAGGAGGAGGGAAGAACAGTTTTGAAGGAAGGTGGCCGTTTTGATACCACCACTTCAGTTCTGTTTGAACGGCTTCGGAGAGTACGACCTTTCTGGTTGGATGGTGCAATGATCTGTTCATGAATGTCAAGAGGTGGCGATGTTGTAATCGGCCTCGCGGAACCACAAAGCTGGCGAAATTTAACAACCCTACAAGACTTTGTATTTCTTTCAGCGTAACTCTGACCTTGCCTGTGATTTCGCGAACCTTGTTTTTCAGCGAGACGATTTTGTCTGTTGGCAACGACTTCAAATTTTCCCATGTTATCCATCGCACACCTAGGTAAGTAAGATCCTTTTGAGGAACCGTTACAGATTTTTCGAGGTTTACCTTCCAACCTAGCTTCTGGAGTATATTTATGGTCATTTGAACTTGACTGTAAAGTGTGACGTTGTCTTGGTGGACAATCAGAAAATCGTCTAGGTACACAAGTATCCTTAGACCCTTTTGACGTAAATGTTGAGCAATCCAATTGGTCAGAATAGAAAAGGTCTTGGGAGCCGAGCTGAGGCCGAATGGCAAACACGTCATTTCTAAGAGTTCTTCGTTGTAGATGAGTCGAAGAAAGCGCCTGTGACTTTTCGACACTTTGAGATGGAAATAAGCTTGGCTTAAATCGATTTTGCACATCCAGTCCTGTGCTTGAAGGAAGTCTGGAACCCGCTGCATGTTTAGCAGGCGAAACTGGTCTGGTTTTACAAACTCGTTGAGGGATCTTAAATTGAAAATCGGCTGGGAAGATCCGTCGCTTTTCGGTACGAGGAAAAGGGGCGAAATGAAACTGGGGGATATCGGAGCTAGCTTTAAGATGCCTTGATCCTTCATCTTGTTGATTAATTCTGTCATTTCTTCGGAGACATTTGTGCGATACGGGCTGCTTACTGTCGGTAATGACAGAGGAGGCCTTCGGAAAAAAGGAATTCGATACCCTTTGATCAATTTTAATATTATTGCTGTTGCTCCCATTTTCTTCCAATTCTCGTAATGTTGGTATAACTGACCGGCTTTGAAAGGCCTCGAGTCATTGTGGATACCGTCTATAATTTCCTCTTGGGGCATGAGAAGCGCTTCCCCTCCCCCCTCTTTTTGAACCACGAGAGATTCGATTCTGAAAGGAACCCCTTACTTTTTGGCCAGTTAAATTGCTTGGCATGGTATCATAACCAATATTGTGATTGCCACCCCTCGAGAGTGGTGTAGTATTATTATGTACAGGTCTAGACGAGCCTGGTACATGGTAATTACTTTGGGCGCCATAGGATGGTGCCATTACCCCTAAGTCATTTCCCCGTGAGGGTGGAAGCTGACTATACGATTTTTTAAGCACTTTCTGAGATGTTTCAGATCTGGCAGGCCAAAATGCTTTACGAGTACCACCTATTTTTTCTAAGGTAGAAGTGAAAGTATCGGCATCAAAAAGATGCGTGGTTGATGGTGGTATCTTATTTAAACGTGCTCTTACAAGAGGGTCTTTCACTCGTTTCATAATTGCATCCCTTCTGGTAGCCAGAACCTCGGCTCTATGGCCACAAACGAGTTGCAAGAGGTCGGATGTATACTTATGAAAATCCCCTCCTAAAAATAACTCCTCAATCTTGGCGCTGAAGTTTTCAAAATTGGGAGTTTCGGACTTAGCCCAGGCAAGTAAGTTGCGAATACAGTTTTGCAAAGATTCTTTCTGCTTAAGAATGCCAAGAGTAATAGCAGCATATACTTTATCAGTCTTTGCCAAGTGGGGCAGTGAATCATATTGTGCAACTTCACTGTTCACTTCCAGATCTACGAAACCAGGAGAGTGGGTGTAATTTTTCTGGGTGTCTGCGTACCTAACCTCAGACCAAGTTGGACATCCAAAATGTTGAACATCCGTCAACATCTTAAGATATGCCGTTGGTGTCTTAGGAACGGCCGGTTCCTTTAACTTTGTCTCTATATCAAAGGTAAAATCTGAGTTCGCTATAATATTAGAATCGGAAGGAACCTCAGTCTGATCATATAGGTCCCCGCTAACTTTAGAACAAATTGATATATGATCCAAGTCATCATTAGTGGCATGATTATTATCATAAGAACCAGGATAATAAAACATATTGCGTAACTCACGAATCTCCTTGCTTAGCTTCCTTAGTTTAGATCGCTGGCTTTTGTTCTTCTTGTGGCGATGGCGGCGCGAATGCTTAGGGTTGGAAGCCGGCGATGAAGAGCTAGAACTCGAGCTGCTCGAGGAACTGCTACTGCTACTGCTGCGGGACCGTTTGCGAGTAATGGGGTTTTGCGAGGGTTCGCGGGTAGATCTGTCAACGGTGCATACGTGTTTTGCGAGTACATCTCAATTTAAAATTCCAATTTGTCGTATTATATACTCGAAATCTCGTTCAAACTGGACAGTACAGTAGTGTTTTAGTGTGTTAGTGTTTGCGTGAAGAAATTGTTTAGTATCTTCATAAACAACAGTGTTTTAAAAATCTCGCTAAAACATCTGTTTGACAGTCAGCTGATCGAGCAAAATAATCAGTGACTAGCTCATTTCGCGCATAATTTTCTGTGACGTTTTTGTTTTTCTTAATCTTATAACTATATATAGTAACAAGTGGTGTGCATCTGAGAAATAACGATAATTAAAAGAAAATCTTAATAAGATAAATCATCTTAATCTCGCCACGTTATCAGCGCCATCTATTATAACTATCGATTATTATCTCCTACTATACAACCCAATCTGCAAAAATGGTGCCCAAATGTACTACGTGCGGTAAGTTTGCGTCTGCAGACAGCGTGAAGTGCCATCTGTGTGCATCTACTTACCATCGCCTGTGCGCCAACCTCAATGCTGATTCTCGCTTGCCCGCTAGATGGCAGTGTAAGCCGTGTAAGGGCAAAAATAAGCAGAAAAACGCTACGCCGCAGTCAGCGGCTAGCTCGGAAGGTGCGGATTCGGATATTGGGGATAGGCAACTTGATGGTACATCGCGTGGTACATCGGGAGGTGAAGAAATTAATTTAGCGCAAGAAATCAGGCTTATTCGTGCACAGCTCTCAACTATAGTGCAAGAAACCTCAAGTTGCCGCCAAGAGATGGCGTCCTTCAGGGAAGAGGTAACAAAGTTGAACTCGACCATAGCTGATTTCAAAAAGCGCCTAAACACCCTAGAGGATAAATTTAACAACTTCGACAAACGGTTAGCTGCAGCCGAATCTAAAATAATTTTATCCTCCGGTGCTGACCTGACGGCGAAAATTGAGAGCCATTTAAACGTCCGGGACCAGGAAAGTTACCTATGCGATATCGAGGTTGCTGGGATTGAAGAGCTCGCGGGAGAAAATCCGGTGCACATAATTACGATGGCCGCAAACAAGCTTGGTGTATCTCTCGACGTTAGCGACATCGTAAGCGCAGAGCGTAGAGGCAAGACGCGTGACGTCAGAAGTGATAGCGGAACCGGTCCGCATCCACGCGTACTCGTTGCACGTCTGGCTCGCAAGTCTCAGCGGGACGAATTGATACGCGCCGCCCGCGCCCGCCGCGGTGCCGACACTAGCGGGATCCTAACAACTCAGACGCCGCGCCGTTTTTATATAAATGAACGCCTTACTTGGCTTAATAGGCGAATTTTTCGCAGCGCACGTGAGGAAGGTCGGAATCAGGGATGGAAGTACATCTGGACGCGAAACGGACTTACGTATGTTAGACGTGACAAGGAATCGCCTGCGTTTCGGATACGTACGGAGTCTGATGTTGACAGGGTGTTTAATAAAAAATAAAAGAATTGTAACTTATTTAATTGTCTTTATTTCTAATGTTGTTATTGTGTTATTTAATTTTACATCTTTACCTAATATAATATTAATCCAATACGGGCGCGAAATTATACAAATTGCAAATTCCTATATTCTTTATATTTCGAATAAAAAACAACGTTACATGATGTTACTTTCTACAACTACTATACTAACTTATGCCTGCAAGTTTATTCTGCACTTCACTCATTGCACCACTTTTAAAATGAGATCTAGCGAATACAAATTATTTAATAAAATTTGCTATATACATTATTATATTACAATTGAATATCCTATTAAAATTTTAACTACATGTGCTGTTTCAACATATAACTTTAATGGTTAAGTCGAATGCAATCAAATTTAGTCTGTTGAATCCAGGCTCGTTAGGAACAAAGCACGAAGAATTTATTGCAGTTATGCTAGACCATGCCCCTGATATTATGGCCATAAATGAGACGTGGCTAAAGGAGGGGGAGGAGGGACGTGCACCTTCAGTACCCGGGTATAAGTTAATACATCGACCTCGCCCAGCTGTGGTTAAGAGAGGACTGGGGGGTGGCGTAGGATTTTATATTCGTAAGGGTATTCGTCTCCGAGTGCTGCCTCACCCGGTTTCTGAACTCGTAGAACAGATGTGGCTTAGTATCTCGTGTAGTGGGAAATCTCTGTTACTAGGGACGGCATATCGGCCGCCTTGGCTACCTTTGCAGAATTTTATTGACGGGCTCACTGATTCTCTCTCTTCGTTCGAATGGCATCATTTCACATTATTATTGGGTGACTTTAATGTCGACATGTTGAATCAGCAACACAGTAATACTAAGACTATTTGTGAATTCCTCAGACTAAATAAGCTAAAGCAATATGTGGCCGAGCCTACTCACTTTACCGACCATAGTCAAACTCTCTTGGATTTAATCTGCTCGGACTCACCTGTTAAGAATGTCAAGGTAAACCACGTACAGGAATTAAGTAGTCATGCAATTGTTTCCTGCCAACTGAATGCCACTCGAATTCGCATCCCACCCAAGATACTGACATATAGACCAATAAAAGACATAAATATTAACCTATTTCGTGATGATCTTTGTGCCATAGACTGGACAGGTGTTCAGTGTTTATCTGACGTAAACGATATGACATATCACTTCTCCGCTAACATTAATCAACTTTTCGACCTCCACGCTCCTACAAAAACTATACGCATAAAAGATAATCAGCACCCCTGGGTAACTTATAACATTAGACAAATGATGCAAAAGCGTAACGAGGCCCATTTGCGAGCCCGTAAAACTAAGCTCGATGGGCACGTTAAATTTTACAAAGAACTTAAAACGTTAGTTTGTACTGCATTATGCATGGAAAAAAAGGCGTATTTCAAATTTTATGTTGCTTCAAATGTTAATAAACCTGACATCATGTGGAAGCATCTCAAGAAGCATATCACTCTAAAAGCTAACACAAATATTTCTCTTCCTCCAGGGCTCTGTGACCCAGATCTTATTAATAACCATTTCTTAAATATTCCTGGTAATAGTGACGTCTCCTTATCTACAATTACATTCTATGAATACAACAGGCATGGTACAGCAATGTTTAAGTTCCAGGAGGTGACCGAAGCGGAAGTCAGCAAAACTGTAAAATCCTTGCACTCAAATGCTATTGGAATTGACGGAATCTCACTGGAAATGCTTTTATTGACATTGCCTAGTACGCTAAGTGTCCTGACTGCCCTGGTAAACGTCTCTTTTAAAACGAGTACGTTTCCTTCTCTCTGGCAACAGGCTCTAGTTAAACCCATACCCAAAAAGAACAACCCCACGGATTTCAAGGACTTGAGACCAATTAGCATATTGCCGAACACCTCCAAGGTCTTAGAAAAGATTGCCTGCACCCAGCTGAAGCACTTTCTTGAATTAAATAATATTCTTCCTGATACTCAGTCTGGGTTCAGACAAAAACGCAGTACGTCCACTGCCTTGATGGACGTAGTGGATGATATATTAACAGCCCAAGATATGGGGGAGGGCACAATTTTAGTTATGCTAGATTATACTCGAGCATTTGATTCGGTAAATGTACCTCTACTACTGTCGAAGTTGTCTTATTACGGGTTAGAAATCGAAGCTGTAAAATGGTTTGATACCTATTTTCGGAGCCGCTCCCAAACTGTTGTCCTAGATCAGGGCAATGGAAGTAAATTTTCATATAGCAAATCTGTTACACGAGGTGTTGCACAGGGGTCAATACTTGGCCCGTTGCTATTTGTAATGTATATCGCGGACGTAATAAAGCAGATCAGATACTGTAAATACCACCTGTACGCCGATGATATTCAACTTTATATCTCTTTCAAACCTTCGGAGACTAAGGCTGCCCTTGAAAAATTAAATTCCGACTTACACCGTATTTGCGAATGGTCAGAGAAAAACACTCTAGTATTGAATCCACTTAAATCTAAGTTCATGATCTTAGGCACTCGAAAACTTGTAAATAAAATTTCTGTACAATCGCCGTGCGTATTTGTAAATGGAGAAGCGATTGAGAGAGTATCAGAAGCCCGAAATCTAGGTGTCGTGATGGACGAGTCGTTGCGGTTCGAAACTCATATCAATAATATCGTCCGCAACTGTTTCTATCGTCTTAGAATCCTATACAAAATAAGGAACTACATAGATATTCGTTTACGCATCTATTTAAGTGAAAGTATTGTGCTATCTAAACTAAACTATGCGGACACTGTCATAGGTCCTAGGCTTCTAGTGCGTTCACAAAACCTGATTCAGCGAGTACAGAATGCATGTGCAAGATTCGCCTTTGACATACCGCCCAGAGCCCATGTTACCCCTTATATAAATGATGCAAATATTCTAAAAATGAGTGGGCGTCGGCAGTTACATTTTGCGTCATTATTATTCGGTATTGTCATGGATAAATGTCCACCATATTTATATAATAAATTGAAATGGGCCAAATGTTACAACGTTCTGCACGCGACCAGATCCTCTTCTTTCAAATTAATATACCCCAGATACAGCACTGCAGCATTCCGTGGTAGTTTCAAGTATAACGCCACCAAATGCTGGAACAACTTGCCCCCTCCTTTACGCAACCTGGAAACAGTAACAAATTTTAAACTTAAATATAAAATGTACTTATTAAATCAGCAGAAAACTCTTTAACAGGCTCACTCATTGAAAGAATTTATGTAACGATTTTTATATCTCTTTTTCTTTATATTTTGACATGCATGTTTTATGTTTGACTTCTACTCAATAATAGGTATAATAATAATAATGAATAATATAATAATAATAATGAATAATAAGCTCTATGTAATAAATACTAATATACTAAAGATTTTAATGACATTGACAAATTGATATTTGTACACCATAATTTGGTAAATGTGCGACAAACTATGTACTTATTTGACCAACCATGTAACCACATTTGTACAAATAAAGATTCATTCATTCATTCATTCATTCACTCACACTCTCTCACACACACACACACGCACAAACACGCACACTCGCACTCACGCGCGCACTCACACACACACACACACACACATGTACGCACACGCGCGCACGCACGCACACACAAACACACACACACACGCGCACACACGGACGCACGCACACGCGCACGTACACGCACACACACACACGCACACACACACACACACACCCGCATGCTCACATACACACACACACACACACTCACACCGGGGTAGTTGTTAGTTAGTTATAATACATGTATTTGGTCAATAAAATACAACAATTTGATTTTCCACTTACTTGCATGGTATAGCCGACTCATTTTGCAAGTTTCCAAGAGCACGATATGGTTTCTCGCCTTTATTTGGAGACAAATCTACCTACCTACCTTTTTTCTTTTTAACTCATTTTGTTAACTTTGTATATATTTTTTATTGTTGATAGCCGTTTGATTTATATCTCAAATTAATGTTTAACTCACATTATAATACATAGGTATATTTTGTTTTAGTATTAGTTGAATTTATTACTTATTATTGACTTCGAAATTGCAGTCAGTAGGTATATCAAATAAGTATTTACCGCTGCGCCGCTTGCCGATCTACGCGCGATAAACGGGCGCACTGAAATATCAGAGGACGCAGTAGGTTATTATATACCACTTGCTGCGCCATTTTCTGAGTGCGACCCTTTTCAGTCATATTGGCAGCTGCAACTCCGAACTCAAGCTGACAAATTGTGTATTTTAAAATTTTTGCATCTAAATTTAAGTTGTTGCTGTACTTTTGGCTGAATAAACGTTTCTTTCTTTCTCTCTTTCTTTCTAATGCCACTCGGTCCAGGTAGCGGCTCTTCTTCACGGGGTACATTATTTCCACTCATACTGAAAATGATTGCATATTATTTTAGTATTCGAAAAATTAATCGCATTAATATAACAAGGGCAATATACTTAATATTATATACCAAAACAAGCTAATTTCGAACGGAAAAACCGTTATGTACTATTAATTTGTGATTAACATGCGATCTTAGTAAGTATACAAAGAAAATAGTATTATTATGCATTCAGTTCATTGTAAATTTGAATTCACTAAAATAATGGTATTGTGTAAAAGTGGATATTAAATAATTAGTAACCACAACTCCTTCAAAATTAAAAACGACTTGAAGTTGTGAAAAATCAGCTATTAAGCAGTTTGTGAAATGCATTTAATAGCAGGATGTAAAATACTCACGTTTTATTTCCTCTACTTAATTTAAGGTGAATACTTCTTAACTGGTTACATAAATAAGTTGTAGTGTACTTACATGGTTGTTATGAGTGGTCTCCCACTAGTACCTTTTTACACTTAACCTCACTTTATGAATCACAATAATTCACAATCACAATTTTATTATTAACTATCTATGTCTACTTTAATTTCGATTTCTATAGTAGATACAAGTTATTTCCTTGTGCAGTAGTTCACTCTACGGGAATTAGAACGCCAATGAGGAAAAATGGCGCTTGATCGGAAATTTATGACCTCGGGCGCCATCTGCGGTGAGGAACCGGAAACACGATACCGGAAACATAGATATTCAGGTAAAAAGAGTACTAAAATTGATCGAATCTACGGGAAACGGATATGCCTATCTCCAACCATAAGCTTCGAATTACGGTCAAGTACTTTTAATTTTGCAATAAATTGCTGAACGACGAAGAGCTTTAAAAATTTGTCAAATCGCAATTAATAAAAAAAAACAAAGAAAAAAATTGTATAGATAGTTACAAGTGCACTTAATAGCACTAGCAAATTTAACTTAACCTATCTATGTATAAATAAAACCTTAACTACTGTAGTTATTATTTGGTATTTGCTATTTGCATTGTACCACGTCTTGTGTAGGAAGGAACGCACAATTCGTTATCCCAACTTGTTCTGCCGCAAGATTTTACGACGCGGCAGGACAACACGATTCAAAAATAGTTCGCGGGGTGAACGATCCCGGCACTCGTAAAAATAATAAGGCCGAATTGGTGATTCGAATGTTGCAGGAAGCAATAAACGGCTCGCACACGTGGTTGCTGCAGATCCTTGCATAAACTTTAATTTATTATGGTCATTGGTCAGTAACAATGGCCCCATTCAGAAAAAATATAGAAACTTACCTATTTACAAATGGCAGACATCCAGTAAGTGTTAAGCAATTTTGAATAAAAAAAATAATAATAGTGATGTCGATGTAACAATAAATTCTATCGATATTTTAAGTGAATCTTTGGATTCATATTAATTTTAAATCAACTTGCTTTTTTAACCGACTTCAAAAAAGGAGGTTTTCAGTTTGACCTGTATGTATGTATGTATATTTGTGCGCGATTATCTCGCGTTTGGTTGAACTGATTTTGATGCAGTTTTCAGCATAGTATTTGTCAGACTTAGGAGAAAGTTTTAGGCATATTGTTTGGCTGAACTGATTTTGAACGGTTTTCAGCATCGTGTTTACCACTTTTAGGAGAAGGATATGGGAATAGGTACTAACCGCGTTTAACTGAACCGATTTTTACTTTTCGGCGTTCAAGTCTATTATTTGTTCCGTTTCGACATCCGGAATCCATCTTGAGTCAAGCATCTGTCTTTTAACGTGTTTTCAGGCCTTTTCCTTCCTCTCACCAGGTGGCGCCACCGTAAACTTCCTTTAAAATTTACGTAGAGAGCCAAGATGGCGACCTACCTCTCAATTTTTGAATCATTATAGCGTCGTTTTTAACAGCGTTCACACGGGCCTTGTAAAAACGTTTAACTTTAAAAAATTTAGTTAAAGTATGGTTAAAGTGTTATTCCTCTCGCCATAATGGAGTGCAGTGAAAGTGAAAAACAAGCGGAAAGTGGAAGAAAAAGCCGAAGTTCATCGAGCTCCAAATCTGACTCGTCGTCTTCCCGCGACACGAGTCCAGAAAATAATAGTGGAACCAAGAGAAAGCGAGAACATGTAAGTGACATTCAGTTTGAATATTTATCACAGCAAGTTTCGTTTTTGACTAATTTAATCACGAACCAATCTCAGATTCCGTTACATAATTCAATGCCTTTATCAAATAAAGAAGTTAATGCTGCGGGTAGTAGTACTACCGACAATATTTTAAATTTACGCCCGCCTGAGCAAATACTAACTGATAAGTTTCAACTTGGTGAATTAAATACAACCGTTAAGGACCCGTTAGGCCGAGGCCGCACTACGGCTAAACCGCCGCGGTTTCTTGCCGCGTAAATTTTGTAACTCAAGGAAAGCAATACAAGCGGTCACACTTGCGGTTTCTGATAATGTATGCGAATTGCGCGGTTACCGCCGCGGGAAAAAACCGTGATGCGGCCTCGCGCTTATACCCGAAAACAAAAGAATCTTTGTTAAGCATTATTTCGAACTTGCAACGTTTTCAATGCAAAGATTGGAACTCGATACGTTTTTCTGAATCACAGAAGAAATATTTATCTACCCAGCAATCTGGATATAACAAAACGACTGACGATATCCTACAAATTATTTGTGGTAGGCGAGCTGACATAGTTAATTCTCGCCGTGAATTATTGCTTAAACAAATACTGGACGAATACCATAGCAATGTTAACAAAATAACTTAACTGTTATGTTCAAAAAATAGGGGGGGCGGACAAAATACTGCAAGCTAGACCTATAGTACAACAACCAACACAAAGCACCTCTCAATTTGGGGGCAAGCAAACCTTCGATGCAAATAAGTTTTCTGCAGGTACAAGTAAAGCACAAAGTGAGAAAATGTTTTTTTTCGTTACCCATACCCGAAGAAGAGAAAACAGCCAACAACTAACTCGAAAGGTGATCAACGCCAATCGGGGTCGAAAAGTAAGCAAGATCCGAAAAACATTAATCATTTCGGCATCCTCAAAGAAGCAGATTACAATCCCAGCTACTTATCGACATTTTTCCTCGTTTCGAAATCGGACGGTTCTTACAGACCGATGTTCAATCTAAAACAAATTTGTAATGACAAAAACATTTCACCTATTTACACACTTCCGGGTACCAACATTTCTACAGGATCAGGATTGGTTGATAAAAGTCGATCTAAGCCAGGCATATTTTCATCTACCGATTATAGAGTGGGTCTACGACCTGGCATGGATCTTCCCACCGCCAAACCTAATACCACAAATACTGGCACACTTGAATACAGCGAAAGGACGATACATCATAATTGCTCCGAACTGGACCAAAGTGTTTTGGAGAGCCGACCTGAGCCGACGAGCTCTCGAGAAACCGTACATAATCCAGAACCTTCCGAAAGTTCTAATAGACACCAGGACGGGCACTCACCCTCCAGGGATACCAGACATTCGATTAGAAGCATGGCGGATTTTGGGTGGTCCCATAATTATGATTGCTGATTGGACGGATCAAGAAAAATCAGTACTCTTTTCTAGTTGGCGAAAATCGACTATGAACACACTTTCCGGCTTGGGATAGATAGAAAACATGGTGTATAAATAAGTGGATTTTAAAAAACCCAATACCATGTCAAGTAGCACGATATTTAATTTATCTTCATAATGAATGTAATCTTGCTTAAAGAACTATTTTAGTACATAAAATAGTTATTTCTACGTTTACACAAACTAATATTGATTTATCTTCTAGTTTTTTCATAAAACATGTTTTAAAAGCCTTGTTATTAGCTAAACCTAAAGATTCAAAGCCTCCTATTTGGGATCCGAGAATCCTACTATCCTACTAATATTATAAATGCGAAAGTTTGTAAGGATGTATGTGTGTGTGTGTGTGTTTGTTGCTCTTTCACGCAAAAACTACTGAACGGATTTTTATGAAACTTTGCAGTAATATAGCTGAGACATCGGAATAACATAATTTGTTAAAATTTATAGAGATTTTTGAAGGGACTGGTTTCCCGAAGCGAAGCGAGGGCGGATTTACTAGTTATTATTAATTATATGTCTAACCATAACATTGGTGAAAATAATTTTTATGATGTTTCCAGAAGAGTTGCTGTGTTGTTATTGATAATGTCTGGGCGTAGGGTTCATAACCTCACTCTGTTAAAATAGGTAACAATAATTTTATTGATAAAGGTAATAGTATAGTACCTAGTACTTTGGCCTTGTTTCGGATCAAAAACCGATACTAGCCATTATCAGCAATCTGGTTCAAAAATATTATCACATCCAAACAACAATCTTAATTGTTGTTATTGGTTAAGGAAATTAGTTTATCAAATGTTTGACGTCAGACTATTAATAGCTTAGATTTGTTTATTACTGTTCGTGGTGAGGCTAAGCCTGCGTCCAGGACAATTTTAGGTGGTTGGATAAAATCTGTTGCGAGAGAAGCCGGCATAGAAGCAACGGCGGGATCTGTCCGCTCAGCCGTAGCATCTCTTAATTGGTTAGAAAATTTTAGTATTGATAAAATCCTGTCTACCGGTAATTGGAAACAGGAGCATACATTTCGGAAATACTACCAAAAAGAAAGTGATCCATCAGCTTAACGTAAGAAATCTGTTTCTTTATCTAATTATTTTGATGCAGTAAAATAATAATTGTTGCTAATATTTCGATTTAAATCATGTAATGTTATGATCATTATTCATTTATTAAGAACTAGCTGTTGCCCGCGGCTCCGCCCGCGTGGAACTCAGTGTGTCACAAAGTTATTTCTGCGTTAATCCCGACCCCACACATATTAAGACACTCTCCACACATCTTAAGAACAGTTGATTTTTTACTACGTTTTAGTCATACCGTACAAAAATCCGTTATGTAGATCTTGAGAAAATCGATAAAAAGACTAAGATATAAACGTCGGGGTTTTTTCATTCCAAACTATTATATTTCTCGGAGACACTAGTCAGGATGGTGGTATAATGCTCCGATTATCAGGTTGTAAGGTGAAAAATAAAACACAGTGGGCGTTCAATACGTGTCTTCATGATTTAAATTGGGTTACAGGTTACACAGCTTAACTCAACTTGATTAAAGCTTTTAGGTTATGTTAAAACGCGATACGACTGAAATACACTTAGAGAAACGTTATGCCGTCGGGCATAGGTACGACGCAGTATAGGATTTTATTACAAAGTACACTAGTTAACCCAATGCGACCGCTCAGCTCGACGTCTGCTCGAGAAGTCCCCGCTGTTCGTAGTCGACTCCACAGGTGCCCTCTGTTGGGTTCCCCCTCTCCGATATCCCATCGAGTGACGTTTACAATTCGTACAGTGTTGCCATTTAAATTACAGTTCCGGATTTACGTTTTATTCAAAGTTCAATGATTTATTTAGTTTGATTTTAATCTAATTTTATTTCCGTCTCCGACACGGCCATTCTGACTAGCACACGTCCTCGTGTGATGCCTTTTATTTAGGTTACAACAAAGCTCTAATTTTATTTTATTCAGCAAAAGCTACTAATTTTAAACGAGACTACAAATTTAATTTGAACAACAAGTTTTTAGATTACTTAAAATTTCTTTGATTGAACGCCAAGTTTTTGTTTTAATTCTTTTTCTTTTTTTTTTTGCATTTTTTTAGCCCTAACTACCTACACTCCCGCCGCGCCGTTTCCGGTGTCGTCGCTATGGAGAAGAAGACGGCTAAACAAACTCCATAACCACACTTGTTTAGAGCAAAATTACCAAATTTATTATTAACGCGGATTTGTTTTTAACTTTTTAACGCAATACGTTGTCGTACAATCGTCGTAAAACCGGATGACTCGATCGGCTGTGGTGTCGGAATTTACCTGTAACAATAAACACAAACGAAAGTATCTCTTAAAGCTCGGCCCTTCCTGACGTAAGTGGGCAGGGAATAAAAACAACTTTATCAAATCATTAGAAATTTTGAAAATCATAACAGATTATTTCTCTCAAAGGCCAAAGCTGACATGTCGATCAACACCCATACTCATTCAAATAATAGGAAACTCATTGAAATATTGCAGTGCTCGTACCCTGACCTCCTGATCATCACACTTATAACCTCCATCCAGTCATGAGTATCAACCCAATAGGCAACCTTTATCCAGTCACCTCCGCATGTAACCTCCATCCGGTTACAAATACTACACCACCCCGATGATCATTTCGAACTTTTATCAAAAATAATCTTAAAAAGGTTTGTTCAACATGTCGCTTTATTTAGCCTATCACATTACAGATTAATCCACAACAAACTTTAGATTTCTCATAAAAGTTACTTTTCTCAAAAGTTATCATTTTTCAAACAAGGTGACTTATCGAACGGTACTCAAGTACAATCAGCACTTCTGTCCAGAAATAACATTCAAACCGTATACATAGCTAAGGGCTATACATTTTTTTCAAAGTAACAAAACCATTAAATTACAATTTCAAAAGTTCCGTTCGACAAGTTGACCGAAAACTAAATCTCTCAAAAATAAAGAAATCTTTGAAATTGAATGAAATTTACGTCTTGAAAACAAATTTTAATTCATTTCTCCTTTAAGCTATCAGAAAATAGACTGAACGATACAGATCACCTGTTATGTTGCGTCCGATCTGCGGCTGCCAGTTGCCAGAGCTTCCTCCTTCAATGTCACACGAATGAACTCCAGGAAGCCCACGAGTGCACGCACGCAGCCGTCGATTCGGCTCCAGACAACACATGTGTAACCTGCGTGTGCTGCTGCCTGTGCATCCTCGAAAACTTATCTGAAAACAGAACGATGCACATTGCATCGCCACATGTGAGATTACTTCAAAACTCATTGGTTTCACAAGGTAAACCAAAACCAATCGAAGTGTACTGCACTTGTAACTAAAATAATTGGGGAACTGATTGTATCCAACTGCTATTTTAATTAAAAATTTCACTAAACTTCCACAAACTACTATTGATTTTTTTTTTCAGCAAATAGAAAATGATGAAAGATTTTAATTGTTATCTTTTGTCACTGTTCATTAATTGCAAGACACAACAAAAGGTCATATTTTCACAAGGAACGAAAATAAAATGGAAGTTATAAAACTCCAACACACCAGATGTAACCAAATAAAACTTTGTCATACCAAAAACGCCGTTTCACTTTTACCTCGTCTAGCCGTTACTATATCTAGGTAATGTCACCCTTGGTTGCAGATAGGAACCAGAAAAGGTCTTGGTCTCCAGTTCCTTATAACCTAAAAACGCTTCCCAAACGCATCATAAATCCGATGTAAACACTTACGCCGACTTTATTTATTTCGAAAATATAGTGACTAAAGCGGGTAAGAATCCAACTAATTCGTCTGTAATAACTCTAACGACAATGTTTTGGATCATTAGATAACGCTTACACAATATTTAAAATCAACAATGAACTACGCGGGTATTTAGAATATCGAAATTATTTTGTCACATAGTAAATAAAACTTTGAAAATTGTATTGTGTTTCACTTTTAAAACAACGCGAACCAATGAGCAACTAATTCGATCGACGTCACCAATGAACAACCAAACCGTTCACTTTAAAAAAACTAGCTTACGCTTTTATTGTTATTATTGTTGTAGGCTTTTATTATCGTTGTAGGTACTCGATAAATGGAATAAATACTTTGTCAAGTTGAGCACAAATAAAGCAAACTATTTTGTGTGTGTTTATCTTTCTCCAACTAATCCTTTTCAGCGGTAAGCGGTGCACCAAATTACCAAAAACCAAAATAACTATCACGAACATTACACGTTTGATAAAAGTCACTGCACTGTACGTCATATCTCGTTATCAATTAAAAATGTATCAACACTGAATGCATAACAAAATACCTGACCTCAAACGTTTGTTATTCTTTTTTTTGACCAGACAAAATCTAATCTATGTACCCCCTTTATCTTTAACAATTTTATGAACGTAGATTAATTATTATTGTAACCAAATCACAAATGGATTGCAAAACAACATTGATAACAAAATCGCCACTAATTCATTACACGTAAGTTCTACAGCCATGAGTCAAGTACCATCGTCGTTATCATAACCAAAACTGTACGCATACTCTACCAAAATAACAAGTTACACTTGAGTTTATTGAAACTGAAACTTCCGAGTACGAATGACCTCTATCGCCACGGCTCTCCCGCCGAACAGTACGCATATCCATCTCGTGGATCGCACGTGTACAGCATTCCTGCTGCTACACGATACGGTCTAAATAGACCACGACCTCCGCCAGAGTTAAACGCACACCGCGCACCCACGGACTACTCGAGTTTCCTCGAGAGACACCGATTTCTACCGGGCTACGACTACGAAATAACTACTGGTACGGTCGAATACGGCCGAAAGAGTCATTCACGGGTCACACGGATTCTTCCGTGGTCTAACCTGGACCCGACCAACCGAACTAAGATTCATCACTATTACTCGACTCAAATTCACTTTTTATATCACAATACTTCAAATGGTACTTAGCCCTTGGGCATTCTAACAAACTAACCACAAATCTACCCACATTAAACGTTAAATTACACTAAAATCAAAGGGTGTAACTTTCCCTTCATAATAAAAACATAGAGGTCATAAAAATGATTTCTTTTTTTTTCAGCGATTAAACATCAAAATTAGATTACGATGAGAAGTGATTTGTTTTAATTACGTAACTGCCTTAAATGATTTTATTACCGAATAATGTTTCACTCACGATTATCAAACAAACTATACACACACACAATATAGTTTACACAAAAATTAAAATTTAAGCAATGAAATTGTATCACCTCAGACGCAATGGAATAAAAATAATGCCATACCCAAACTCGCGGTCTTACTTCAAAGCTTTACCAAAGTTCGACGCCACATTCCATCCATGCCATGTGAGACGGAATGGCACATGGCAACTCACTTGTCATTTATGGATCCAGTTATCACCTGAAAATCGCAACCTGAAAATCTGAAAACTTGAAAACCCACAGTGAGTTCTTTATCCCAACTTCTGATCTCGGAGACACTAGTCAGGATGGTGGTATAATGCTCCGATTATCAGGTTGTAAGGTGAAAAATAAAACACAGTGGGCGTTCAATACGTGTCTTCATGATTTAAATTGGGTTACAGGTTACACAGCTTAACTCAACTTGATTAAAGCTTTTAGGTTATGTTAAAACGCGATACGACTGAAATACACTTAGAGAAACGTTATGCCGTCGGGCATAGGTACGACGCAGTATAGGATTTTATTACAAAGTACACTAGTTAACCCAATGCGACCGCTCAGCTCGACGTCTGCTCGAGAAGTCCCCGCTGTTCGTAGTCGACTCCACAGGTGCCCTCTGTTGGGTTCCCCCTCTCCGATATCCCATCGAGTGACGTTTACAATTCGTACAGTGTTGCCATTTAAATTACAGTTCCGGATTTACGTTTTATTCAAAGTTCAATGATTTATTTAGTTTGATTTTAATCTAATTTTATTTCCGTCTCCGACATATTTTTAAACTACATTGGTAGTTTTTCATTTGGGTGCCAAAACATAAAGACCAGCTAAAGCGATGCTGACCCTCGAAAAAGCAACATAAAGTTGATCATGAGAAAAAAAGCCGGTTCGATTCCCGATATATGTATAGATATCCCGATATATAGATATTAATGAGCCCGCGACTTCATTCGCTCATGGAAGCTTTTCCCGCGTAAATCTCGATCCCGCGGGAAGTCCGGAACAAAAAGTAGCTTATATAATGCTCCATAACCTCCTCTACCTCCCACTGAAAGTCCCATAAACATCTAAACCCACGACCTCATTCCCGGGTATGAGTTTTTACCGCGTGAATCCTAATCCCGCGGGAATTCAGGGATAAACAGTACCCTACTTATATGTTCCTTCAAAACTTCCTCAATCTCCTAGTAAAGGTCGCATAAAAATTTAAGCCCGCAACTACGCGCAGGAGTTTATTCCGCGTAACTCCAGATCCCACGGGATTTCCGGGAAGACAGACTTGTTAGTTTTATATTAATGTTTGTTTAGAAGCTATTTATACCCCATACGCGAAGAAGGTTTTCCCGCGTAAATTCCGATCCCGCGGGATTTCTGGGATAAAAAATATCCTATATGTTAATCTAAGTTGCCCTCTATGTGTGTGCCAAATTTCATGAAAATCGGTTCAGTAGTTTTTGCGTGAAGGAGTAACAAACAAAAAAACAAACAAACAAATACACAAACTTTCACATTTATAATATTAGTAGGATTGTGATACATTATTTCTCTTTATTATGATTATCATACATTTAATTACATTAAATACACATTACAGCGTCGTATACCTACAATAGATAGGTATATACCAGGAGATAACAAACACATCACTCATTTTCTAAATATGGAAAAGTTTTGTAAGGCCATCCGGTCTGTTTAAAATTTTTATTTTATTTTTAAACACTTGAAAATTATTTTTAATTTGCATTCGTAGTTGCTTCAGTCTTGACTTGACAGACTTGCTTGCGGTGTGGTTACGTAATGTACCGCTGCGTTTGGAGGTAGTTTCAAGTACAGTGCCGCAAAGATTTGGAATAACTTGCCACCTCCCTTCCGAAATCTGCAAGGGATAAATATTTTTAGAATAAAATACAAAATGTTACTGCTCGCCGAGCAAAAAATGGAATGCTAGCTTATATTAAATCAAAACTTATAGCACTGTACGTATCTACTATTATTAAATAATCAAAATAATACTTACCATGTATTTTTGACGTGACAACGTCTTATAAATTGGTTTGCCGGGTGACACTTCAAGAAACTGCGTTACGCTCCGCTCACGTTATGCGCTCACAATGAGAGCGAGTGAGAGGCACGCGTCCCTTCCACTCGGGCATGGTTAGCCCGCCTAAGAGCGAGAGAGACAGACATAAAAAGCACAATCGGCCTTTGCGTTCGGCAGCTTGATTACTTTGGAGGTAGATATTTTGGTAATGTATCCAATTATTACTTTGTTATTGACTTCTGGGACTATTTATAAATTTTAAATGTTACCTTTTTATAAATGTTTCCTGTATTCCTTCTTTATTTTTATTGATAAATTTCTGTAACTTTAAATACGATTTCATGACGTTTGTTTACTTTGATGATATTATTTGTCAATCATTCCATCAGTATTTTCTTAAGACGTTGTCACGTTCAACTATCGTCAGTAAACCGACTTTATTTCCTGTACTTTTTATTCGGTTTTTTTTTGTTTCTGTAATAGAATTACTCGCCTTATGCGTGTTTGTCTTTTAAATTAACATTTACCCCGACTGAACACCTTATATTAGATAACAAAGTTATAACACTAAATTATTCTAAACTTGACACTTTTCTTGCAAATGTTGAATAATATGTATACCCACTAAAAATACAACACATAAAATAACAAATTATGGTGTCTAATTTCGTTCAAAATTATTTATGACAGATTTTTTATAGTATATAGTACTTACATATATAGGTACTCTGTGCCATTTGGTATAGACGTGGCGTAGACATTATTACTTATATTAGTACGTGTTAGTACAATTTCTGTGTTTTTTTAAACTATTAAATTACGTTAACAACAATAAATTTTATTAGAACTAATACAAAATATAAAAATCATACATATATTATAGTATACAATCAATATATGTATATCTATTATATGCAATATACCTTATTTACAAAATACGATATACCTTCAACTGATTTTCCTATACTTGGTCAGATCGAGTTGCCTTCACGAAAAAAAAAATGCCAGACTGAAATATCAGCTCTGTGCTTGCATGGCTTAATCTATGCAGCATGGTTTATGCTGAGTCTGGGCCTGTTCAGGGGTCACACTTCAGCACAGGCACTTAGTTAAGACATGCAAATAATTAATTTAAGTACCTTTTTTATTTTATTCTACCGTTGTTGCTTGTATTGTCTTTAATTCTTTTACATCTTGTACTGTGTGTGCTGATCCTTGAATAAAGCTTTCATTCATTCATTCATTCATAATAATTGCCGCACCTAGGTACTTACACTGTAATTGATTGTACATGCAAATTTTAAGTATGTTATGTAAGTAGTAACCTAACTGCTATCAATCAAATGACAGGCCATTTAAATTATCGCCTATCTTGATAAATCGTACAATTATGGCAATATTTTAACATTGTTAAAATGAAAACACAAGTTCTAACAGCACTCAGCTTCTTAGATGTCTTTGTGTTTCCTTTATCTATTATGGCTTCTTCAATGAGTAATTTACTTAGAGTACCTACTTCCTGTAGTATCTATGTCATGTAAAGTGGGTGGATTTAAATTACAAAGCCTGTTACTAACGCATCTTATACGGTGATGAAGAAAATTCCCTATTCGTGCATATTATTACATCTATCTGGGACATCTGGGTACGTATATCTGGGTGGGCTAGGTAGTACGACATAACAAATACCAAATTAAAACAGACCGCCTGGTCGTCGAGACAAATTAAATCACTTTAAGATGCATCATTCGAGACTCCCACACAGCTTGGTCCTGTGGCCTGCAGCTTACTTTAAAGACAAGTCGTTGCCGAGTAGGCCGTTTCACTGGAATCATGTTAAAATTAGAATTTCCGTTCAGTAGTTCTTGGATGAAATGCATTTTACTTTTGACGTGCGACCGATGAGCGATGGTGACTGACTTGCATTGTTTTGCTCGAATTAATGTGGTTTCGGTTTGATGACGACATTTAATAATTACAGTGTAAGTATGTAGTATTTAATTTGTGCTGATCAATGAGTGTTACAAAGTGCATTGTAGTGTTAATGAATTTCGTTGTATTTTCTTTGCGGTAGTATTAAATTTGTTATATGTATTTACTAACAATTTAAGAAGGTTAAAATCATGTTTAGGTTATATTATGTATTATTACATTATATTGCAAAAAGCTGTACTTAGGGCGAATAAAGCTTTTTAACGTTCTTTAAATGGTTTTATATAAGGTACAAACAAAAATTGAAACGATACGTTTAATATCTTCAAACATTATAACAATGAGAAACTAATGATGATGACACTACACTACCAAGATAAAATTAAGATCAACTTATTGGTTATCCGATGTTTAATGGGTCAGACAATCAAACACATCGATAAGTTATCGACTACTTTGAGCATGCGTGACTAATTCCAACTAAATACTAACTTCTACGAAATAACCTATGACATAATTATACGATACTCAGCCGAGTTAAAACGTAAACAAAAAGCGTAAACATTTAGTCGAATGACTCACAATGACGAAGTATTCATTATCATATCACAACCGCGACCATACTTTTAGTTGCAATCTGACACTCGCCGTTATTTGTCGTGTTTTAACAATTTTAATATTCTTTATATTGCATGTAAGTGATTTGCGTTCATTCTGGATTGCGCCGAAGGTTGCTTGTGAACGCGAGTGACATGGTTCAGTTCAGGTGCCGCGTTAATAATTTCGCACGTATTTTCCTTAACGACCAGAACAAAGAGGTTTTTATTTGTGAATTCATTTAACACTTTTCAACGATCGACACGCCAGCCGCCTGTTGATCTACACACGTGAACGGTGCATTTGAGAAAACGAGACGATGCGAGTGAACTTCGCGCGCGTGTAAAAAAAATCGAATACAAAAATGATCAAAAGGAACGGTGATAATGTGTTTGCGATCGCGTCGAGCAACAATCAGTGTCAAGGCGGCCGGAGTTCTGTCTCGCTCTGCCCCGGTGCGGGCACGAGGATCCCGCGAGCCACTGCCGCCAGGATGACGCCACCCGACGCTGACCAAAACACCAAAGAGGCAAACATCGCGATATCTACTTACGTCGAGAAATGGAAAAATAGATACGAGGATGCCGAGAGGAGGCACAAAACCTACCTCCTCAAGTCGGAAAAAGGTTGGAACTAATAATTTTCTCCCGGAAATCTTTAGTTTTCCCACTTTTTTATTTTTCCTACTGCGCATGCTCCAGCCCAGCTGGGCCGTATGCAAATGGTAGTGGCAATGAAAATCCTAGTCTCGCATTTGTCGGATTATGAGAGGATAACCTGTTGCTTGCGTTTAATGTATGTATTCTTAAACTTTGCGGTACACATGGGGGCGTGATAAAAGTTTTGAATACTTGTTTGCAGAGGGCTGGACATTACAGTTCTCGTATTATACCATATCGAAACACTATTTGAGTTTCTATTTGTTAAAGTATGTGATACAGCCTTTTATAAATTTAGTTACAACACGATAAAGTGGTGACAAAATATTTTATTAAGTTTTGATAAAAAATTTACTTCTTAAAATAAAAAAAAGATCATTTAACTTTTCGATGTTATCAAATTTTTATAAGGCGCAACACTATTTTATGACAAACGTGATCAAATCAAACGTCAAAATATTAAAATTGACAGAAGTGTTTTTTATCAAAACAAAATATGGACTATGAAAATTTTAATTGTTTTGGGAATGTTAAAGTTTTATAGATTATTATTAAGTTAAAATACCTTGAAAGGTGCTTTTTTCTCGTAGAAGGGTACGTACAGTGTATATTGCTAGAATTACTTTACTATTAAATGCGAATATTTGCTTACCTACTAACTTATCGTACAATTATTTTAAGTACCTAGCGATATTTTTACGAAGTATTCAATTAAATTGTTTTGTATGTCAGTATAATTTTGTGAAATTAAGTACATTTAGATCTTCTTTAGTAGTAGTTTTTCCAATTTTTTACTTTCAAAATTCGATGTTAATTAAAATTTTACGAAAGATGTAATAGTTTTTTTTCAAGTGATCAAAAACTTCATAAAAACGGATGGAAACTTGCTGCTCTGCCTCAGATACTCAAGTATTTGATGTCTCCTATTACTTGTGTACTTTTTCCCCTCATTTCTCATCACTTAACAAAACATTATTTATGTACAGGTACGCTGCATAATGTAATGATATCCACTAATTCGGGCTTTTGCTATTGCCAAATTCTTATAAATCTTATAATATAAAATACTTTTAATTGTGTTAGCATTCTGGTTTCTGCTCTATCTACATCCAAACAAGATGTTTGTTAAGAAAATGTCATGAATTTTGACGTGATAACGTCTTATAAATTGGTTTGCTGGGTGGCACTTCAAGAAACTGTGTCACGGTCACGCTCCGCCGCTCACGTTATGCGCTTACAATGAGAGCGAGTGAGAGGCACGCGTCCCTTCCACTCGGGCATGGTTAGCCCGCCTAAGAGCGAGAGAGACAGACATAAAAAGTGAAAGGCACGCGTCCCTTCCTCCTTAACATTACTTATGGTAGCTACGGCGTACACACGTTGGCGTGTTTCAGAAAATGGTACAGCGCCATCTCTGCAGAAGTAGAGTAATCTTGTTTGTTACCTCACTTAGTTGTGACTAATGGTTAATGGTCTAACGGTTAGCAGCGCTAGATGGCGGATGGTGTTACAATGTTTTAAATATAATTCTTTGTATAAATAAATGTTTTAAATTGTTACTATTACTTCATCCTTCTTTTATTGATAAATTTCTGTAACTTTAAATACGATTTCATGACGTTTGTTTACTTTGATGATATTATTTGTCAATCATTCCATCAGTATTTTCTTAAGACGTTGTCACGTTCAACTATCGTCAGTAAACCGACTTTACAGACAACCAGTTTTTTGCAGTTATAATTGAGTTGCCGAGCTTATGGAATTGCCACTCCTTGCTTAAGATAAATTTATTATATGTGCTCTCAGTTAAATTTAGCTTGTAAGAAAAATTTACTTAAGGCATTTTAAATTCTCCTTGTCATTCTACAATGAATCTTTATCATAGGAGAGGAACGCTTTTTTGGGTTGATATAAAAATAATTCCATATGAAATGCAAATGGACTATAGTTGCTCTTTACTTTGGGTTTGGATTGTTTTCCTTATCATAGGGTTTATTAAATCAGTTATTTTAATTCAAGCATAGCACCATTTGATTCCCATAGTTAACATTAGGTAGCAGTCATTCAGCTTTGCCAGAGGCCCTTGGAATGCATGACTTCTGATACTTGGCTACTAACCACTAAAACTATGAGTGTGGATTCACTGCAGCAGTATGGTTGAGTATCCTCTAGGTCTTACCAATAATGCATAGAAGCTTTACCACCAGAATGCGAGAATAACTGTAGCTTAGACTTAAAACGAGTTTTATCATAACCATGTAAATGTGTCTAGACATTTGTTGTTACCATTTTTGTCCTTGTTGTAAGTATGACATGACTAATAAAGTAATGCATCATACTGAGTTTAATAACAGGAAATTAATTGTCCGTGACATAGTCTATAACTCTATATTAATTACAAGCAATCAAATTTGATTGGTGTAGCTTTTGGAAACTTAAATCTCCATCCGTCCATCAGCCTTTGTATGTTTGTTATTGGACACAGGCCTTGCCTAACTTGTACCACTCTGATCGGTGTTGGCTGTCGTCTTTAGAATGTGAGACCACCTTGTTGCGGTGCATCCTACTTTTTCTGAGACTAGATCTCCATTTGAGGTTGTTTTATTTTTTTGAATGGGCTAATCTCAAGAACTAATGATGTGAGGTGTAAATTCTTTTTGTGTTGGATAATCCAATTATATTGATGAAGGCTTAAGGCTTTATAACATCCCACTTCGATGGTGTTAAGCTACAATGAAACATCAAAAAAAATGGTAAAATATTGAAGTTTCCCCAAGCAAAGCAAGAGTTTCACCGGTATTAAATTTTTTTTTCTCTTATCATTTATTTATTTATTTATTTATTTAGTCTTTTTTGCACTATACAAAGTATAAAAGCAAAAGGCGGACTTAATGCTAAAAGCATTCTCTGCCAGTCAACCTTTGGGCAGTGGGAAAACAACGAAGGCGGCAAATGAAAAAAAAAAAATGAAAAAAAAACTACGGAACAAAAACATATAAGTACATATACAGAATAGATATAAATTCTATAAATTTAATAAATATACATACATATTATATTAATACATACCCAATATATATATACATATATAATATAATATATACCTAATATAAATATATAATATTATTGATGACATAGAGAATTAAACAGATGAGCCAGTACGTGCTTCTTGAATGTGGATTTGCTAGACGGCTTTCGTAATCGACTAGGTAAAGCATTCCAGAGTCGGGTAGCTTGGGCTGCGAATGAGTAGACCAGGAAACCAGTACGGTGAAGTGGAGTTGACAGAGCCAAAGTCTGTGAAGACCGCAGCAGTCGATCATGAGTGTCACACCGGAATTGAAATTTACATTTCAGGTACTCCGGCGCAAAATCGTCAAATAGAATTGAAAAGAGAGTAGAGAGTATCCTGTATTGCCGACGTTGGCGAATTGGAAGCCATTTCAGCTGAGAACGATAAGAAGAGATATGGTCATATTTTCGAAGACAGAAGATAAAACGGATACAGTTATTTATGAGACGGTCCAGTTTGTCCAGAAGATCTTCGTTTAGGTCAGGGTAACATACATCAGCATAATCAATAATGGGGAAGATAAGAGCATGCACCAGAGTTATTTTTACCTTGATAGGGAGAAAGTTTCTGAGACGGTTAAGTGCTCTAAGCTTTGCTGTAACAGAGCCACATATGTTTTTAATTTGCGTTGACCAGCGAAGTGTTGAGTCCAAATAGATCCCAAGGTTTTTGACATTTTCAGAGAACGGTATAGGAGAACCATCAACGATGATAGGTGGAACAGCACTAAAATCGAGCTTGGACAATTGACGGCTACTACCTATTACTATTGCCTTACATTTTCCAGTATTAATTTTTAGTCCAAATTTGTTGCACCATAGTTTCAACTCGTCCAGATCTTCATTAACTCTGTCAATAGCAGAAGTAATGGAGGCTACTTTTTCTTGCGCGTAAATTTGAAGATCGTCAGCATATAAATGGTAAGAGCAACGAAGCCGGGAAGATAGAAAATTAATAAAGATAGAGAAAAGAAGAGGGGACAAAATACCACCCTGCGGCACGCCAGAAGGGACAGGATACCAGTCAGAAATGTCACGACCAGAGCGCACAGCTTGCTGGCGATTCGCAAGGTAGGTAGAAAACCAATGTAAAGAAGTTGTGTCAAAGTTAAGATGACCGAGCATGGCAATGAGGATATCATGATCAACCAAATTAAACGCATTTGAAAAATCAATTAATACAAGCACAGTGACCATTCTATCCTCCATGCCTACCCGGATATCATCGGTAACTTTTACGAGGGCAGTAGTTGTGCTGTGTCCGGAACGGAAGCCGGACTGATAGGGAGATAGGAACTTACTCTTTTGAAGAAAGTTCGTTACTTGTCAGTGTACAGTGGACTCTAAAAGTTTGGACAAATATGGCAAGATCGATATAGGCCTATAGTTATTAAGTTGTGAGGGGTTAGTAATTTTAGGAAGAGGGATGATAAAGGCATTACGCCATGAAGCGGGAAATTCCCCTGACAACATAGAGAAATTGACTATGTGAGTTATGACTGGAAGAAAATGTTCGAGAACGGGAAGAATCATAGCACGACTCACACCATCACAGCCTACTGCCTTGGATTTTAGAGATGTCAATGTTTTACGAGCGTCCTCAACCGAGATAGGGGAAAAAGAGAAAGTTTCGTGTTGAGGTTTGGCCATGGAAGTAATTTCTGAAATAGTTAGAGATTTAATATGAGGAGAAAGATCAGGAGTGACTGTGAAATGAGAATTCAGTACATTAAGAGGAAAGAGAATTTGGTCATCGTTAACCGAATGCTTACCTATGCCATGGGATTTAAGGAACTTCCATATTTCGGCCGGAGAAGATTTGGTGATGTTATCGAAGAAATACCGACGTTTCGCCGCTCTTACCATTTGATTACAGCGGTTACGAGCGATTTTGTAGAGATTCCAGTGCTCAACACACCTATCACGCTTGAATTTCCTAAAAGCTCTATTACGACGAGTCATCGCCATGCGGACACCACGTGTGATCCACGGGGCTGGTGGGCGCTTCAAACGCACGGCTTTTACCGGTGCATGCTCGTCAAACAGCTTTAGAGTGAGATTATTGAAGTTAGAAATTTTATCGTCCACTGATGACGAGCTATACACCGGCGAAAAGTCAATAGAAGCGGCGTCATTACCCAATGCAGCGAGGTCCAGATTGGCAAAGCTTCTCATCAGAACCATTTCCGGTTTATGTTTAGGTGGTTTCAGTTTATATGCAAGGTAAATTAAGTCATGGCGCGAAAAACCTGACGCAGACAACTGACCATGTTTGTTAACTAGGTGAGGCAAGGAAGTTATAGCCAAATCGAGCCAAGTATCCGGGGAATCAAGGTTATGATGTGTGGGATTAAAGGGAATAATGGATAGGTTTACCGAAGTTATGAGATTTAGAAGTTTGACACTTTGTGGAGAAGTTTTGAGGAGGTCAGTGTTAAAGTCACCCATGATAATGTGATGTATGTAGTTAGTACAAACTGATTCCAAGGCAAGTTCTATACTAGAGAAATAATCGACGGATGGAGGGCAATAGACTACACCAAGCACCACCTTTGAACGTCCAACCACAAGTTCTAAAAACAGGTATTCCGCAGAAGCAGAGTATTGCGAGGGGGAAGATTGTATAATGGTGTATGATATATCCTTACGTAAGTAGATGGCAACACCACCACCTCCCTTGTTCACTCTATCATTTCTGATTAAAACATAGCCCGGCAGACTATACAAGAGAGATGATAGTGAAGGCTTGAGCCAACTTTCAGATATAAGTATTGCCTGCACTGTAGTAGAAGCAGATCCGAAGGCATCAAGTAGATCAGAGTAGTGGGATGGGATACTCTGTGCATTTAAGTGGCAGACGTTAAAGGAATCTCTGGAAGAGTCGAAAGAAGAGTCTAGCAAATTTCGTAGTGTTTCAGGTTCATCAAAGGAATCTTGACTTAAAGAAGAATTGTAAGCAGTATGAAACGAGTCATCATCAGACATAATAATTTATCAATATTGTATAAATTTATATATAAAAATATATATATATATTTATGATATATAATTAAATATAATATATATTTACTGTAAATAGGTTGGATTTTATTTGATTTATATATATTTCAATTTATATGGATTACCAATCCCGCCAGTTAAGCCAAGCAGAAAATAACAAATAAGTAGGTACATAACAACTATTGTTCAAGTAAACACAAAACAAAACAATAAAACAAAGTAGTAGCAAAAAAAAAAAAAAAAAAACTATTGATCAAACTAGCTACCAACTAAAGTTATGAAGAATTAAACTAAAAATGTTACTTAAATATCTATGTTAATATCATTATTATCATTTCTATAGGTCAAGAGTTAAAGTCGCTCAGTGCAAATTGTTTTAAGCCTTATTGTCAATGTTTTATGGTATAAAATTATTTATCAACTAGAGAACCGCCCGCGCTTCGCTTCGGGACCCGTAGGTACTTAACAGCCGCGTAGGTTCCGCTCCCGTAGGAATCTCAGCTAAAAAGTAGCCTGTAACATTTGCCTATGACTCAAGTAAATTACATGTAGTATATTTTGATAGCGTGATTCAGAACTTGCAAATGAATTTTACTAACGCCATCTATTAACAACTCTGGAACTAAATATCTAGCAACTAACAAAACATCAATCTTCCCATGGGAATGAGATGTTTTCCGCGGTAAAAAGTAGCCTACGTCACTCTACCCTCCTAACTATCCCCACACACATAAACCATACCATATAATAGCCATGTTGCGACTTGAAAGAGACACAAACAAACAAACAAACACACTTTCACATTTATAATATTAGTAAGGATTACAATTCATATTAATTGAGAACATTCTGGCGATAATCAGATTAGCATTATTTTTTATTATAGCTTACCTTAAAATGAATTAGCCAATGCCCTTTTATCAATGCTACTTAATTTTGTAATTTATTTATTTTGTATAGGTACAATATATTTAAATAAAAAAATGTTTATTTCGAAACTGGGTGATAAGACATTTTTTGGTATGAGTCACCAAAGAAAATAATTAATTCAATAACAATCTAATTAATACTAATTGGCCAGTTTTTGGGGAGAAATTCTGTCTTTACGTGTGAGTGAGTGGGATAGCGTTATTCCCGTTATTTTCCTGGTGTTATCCTACTATCCTACTTCCTACTAATATTATAAATGCGAAAGTTTGTAAGGATGTATGTGAGTGAGTGAGTGAGTGAGTGTGTGTGTGTGTGTTTGTTTGTTGCTCTTTCACGCAAAAACTACTGAACGGATTTTCATGAAACTTTGCAGTAATATAGCTTAGACATTGGAATAACATAATTTGTTAAAATTTATAGAGATTTTTGAAGGGACTGGTTCCCCGAAGCGAAGCGAGGGCGGATTTACTAGTATTACGTATAATTTTGTACTAAGAATAATTATGTGTATGATTACGTGTGTAGGCGAATGTTATCACTGATGAGCACACTGTGACGTAATTCTTATTATTAACTATCTAGATTTCCATTTACTTAGTCTGTTGATTTATGTGTGCGTATGTAATGTAATCTTTTGCTGATATGTTAGAATCTGGTTAATTTATACCTGGGGAAATACCGCGATATGTGCTGGTTCGATCATATTGGGTAAGGGGATGGTTTGGGTTTATTGGTATACTAGCTTCCGCGCGCTATATCTCCTGCGTGGAATTTGTTTAATCTTTACCCCCTTAGATACCGATTTTCTAAAAATCCTTGGTTGGATATCTAAGTTGAAATAAGAATACGAAATTTTAAGATCGCTCTATGGGTTTGGCCTTAAGGGTGCGGTTCCACTAAGGCGGAACAGAGCGGAGCTGTGCGCGGTTCACCAATCACATGGCTTGAAATCCACGTGAGGCACAATGAAATGTGGATTTCAAGCCATGTGATTGGTGAATCGCGCACAGCTCCGCTCCGCTCCGCCTCAGTGGAACCGCACCATTAAAGTGGTATGTGAATACCTAGCTTGAAGTAGCCGTGTTTGCGAATCAAAGGGTCCCGGGTTTGATCCCCCGTTGGGACGTATTAGAGATATTTGCATGACAGATAAAGATTTGTCTCCGGGTCGTGGATGTATAAATGTATGGTTTGTATAATCGGAAA